>CM062804.1:1041869507-1042469507 GCA_031772625.1 Pinus tabuliformis
ATCTCAGCATCAACCCAAGGGAGGGTTCTCCTACAAAAACATTCTACAAGGTAACAGAGATTCAGGTCCTCTCCAGATCAAGGCGGATATATATCTAGGCCATACATAGTAGATCATTAGGGCAAACTCCAGCCCTAACTTGGATTCTAGAGGGCTGATGATTTCGTTAAGTCTTATGAAACGCAGGCCCTAATTTGTCGTTTCAACAGTTTTTGGCCAAAACCATCGGATCTATTTCACTGGATTTTCACCAGTTGGACCATGGAATGTGATATACATTTATGCTCCAAAGGTTTTTCATAGTTAGATTTGCATCCAAGGAAGTCAGAGACACAATCATCAGAGATGGACCTTGGTTCTAGGGAACGTCGGGGTTGTTCTTGACTCCATGGTTTCCAGATTTCGATCCAAACAAAATGACTGTATCCAAAGTTCCGGTCTGGGTCCATCTATTCAACCTTCCCCTTCCTTTTTGGAGTGAACGAGTTTTTGAAGGAATTGGGAACAGCATAGGGAAACACATCAAAACAAATCTGGAGAGGATTGATGAAAGGGTCTACACTTTTGCACGCATTTGTGTGGAAGTAGATCTAAGTAAAAGGCTGCTAGACAACATAAGGCTGATCTACAAACAACAAAATTGGCTGCAAGCACTAGACTATGAAAATACAGATTTCAGATGCAGGCTATGCAGACAAACAAGACACCTACAAAGCACATGTCCAGAAGCCAAGAAAGCAAACATTAAAAGAAAGCAGAAAGGGAAGCAGAGGAAAGGATGGCAATTTTCTCCCCCTAACTCTGAAGACGATGAATCAGAAGCAGAAGAGGAAGATACCCCCGCAGAGAATGCTGAGGTATCCCAAGAAATGGAGACACAGAAGGAAACTACATCAGACAACAAGGCTTCACAGCTTCATCCAAATCAGGCAGAGAAGACAAATGAGGATCAGAGCACGGGAGGGACCAAACGACATCACCACTCATATACTTCGGATTCAGACAAGGAAGCAGGATCTCAGAAAGCAGAAACACAGTTAGTCATAGATTCGATCGAACCCACCCAAGGAGAGTGGCGCAAGGTCGAAACGAAAAAGGGAAGAAAAACTTGAAGTGTGAGTTTTTACTCACTACCGAACTCAGTTTTTCTTGCCTCCTCCTTTTTTTCTCTTTTTTCCCTTTCTTCTTCTTCATCTGCATGTTAGCTTTGCAACGTTGCGTGGGGTGCGAAAGCACTCGAGCCCAATGGGCATCTTATGGAAATGCTTCAAGCATCTGCTAGTGTAACTTTTCATTTGTTAAAATAAAAGTTACCGATTTTCCACTGAAAAAAAGTTAGATTAAATGATAGATTTTTAAGCTTCATGTAAGAGGTCTTGAGGTAGATCCTTCAAGTTGGTTGTATTGGTTGTATGCTTTACTCCTTGGCCCTGTCAAGTTAAGAATTATAATCAATATAAATGGGTTTAGTTGCTTCACTTTTTTCCCTATAATGTTGGGCATTTTAATTAGTGTAGATGGGTTTACACTAGGTCCTATTTGTGAAATGTAGAGAAATGTTAAAAAGTACTTTTCACAAAATTTTCTGGAAAAGAAAAATCTCAAAATTTATGTTAAGAGAAAAAGAAAATAAAATCAATACATTTGATATTTAATTTAGATTATTATTCCTTATGTCAATTGTTGAAGAAATACATTTGATATTTAATTTAGATTATTATTCCTTATGTCAATTGTTGAAGATAAAAAAAAGGTGAAATTTTAAAGTTTTATTGTTTTTTAATAAAATTGAACTATAATTGTATTTGTAAAGACATTTTCTAGAACTAAATTATCTAGAAAAATAAAAACATAAACATCATATCATATAATCATATTAAAATCTATATAAATTGAAGTAATTGTCTTCATCCATTTTCATCTATCCTTGGCATAAATTTTTATTTATTTTTAATATGAACAATTCCATCTTTCCACCAAATTATTCAACATTTCTTCTTCCTTTAAATGTACATAAGATACAGATTCGTATGGGCTAAATTCATATTTTATTTTCCTCATTTAATAGATTTCAAGGTTCACGTGAGTGCATCGATATAAATTAAGTGGCATGTAAATGGCTAGTAAATGTTGATAGACATCAATTCATTGTAAACATAAGAAAAACTCACTTCATAACACATCTCACATGTCTAAGATTAAAACAATCATAAAAAACAAACTAAATTATAAATTTATTTTAAATTATTCAAACAGAAAAACACTCACTTCATAACAGTCACAAACCTATTTCTACCATACTAATTTTTTTCCTATACTCGTCATAAAAGATGTTTACTTATAGTTTACCACCATAGGCCTACTAGGAATGGAATTTTCCTTTGCTAATTTAGAGCATCATTTTCCATGCTCTGCTTTGGGTTTATAAATACCAACGATGTCCAACCCTGAATAACTTAACGTTAATATCTATAAAGCCATTCCACTATGATTACAACATAGGTCTGACATGACTATAATAATACTGCCACAATTTATGGTATTCCAACCGATTTCTACCTATACTGGTCTAGCAATGGGGGTTTAGCGTGCGAATATGGTAATACCTCCGTTATATGTTATCATAGATTCTTGAAGGTTTCAGTTACATACCTATATCTGTTTTTCCATATGTGTAATTAACCCTTATCAAGGTGATAACATGGGTTGCCTTTATAAGCTAAGGTTCTTAGAATTATGTAAGTTCATTCTATGCACTGTTCGTTTATATCATAATTGTTTTTCCTTACCCAGTTAATGAATCTTTGTGGGATATATACATACATAGCCCTTCTTAAACTATGACATACCTAGGGTTCAAACCTAGGATTTTTATATTTCACAACCTTTCAACTAATTAGCACAATGTGCACCATACACTTTGGGACAATACGCTACCACACAGACTGGTCATCGATTTCCATTAATTTCATGTCAATCAGTGTTAATATTTGGGTGTCTAGGGAGTTTACCCATGTGATTTCATCAAGAATTGGCCATTTCCCTTCATCCACATCATCTTGCCTGATTGTTTTCCACCCCCCTTCACATGTTTTCTCTTCAATTTATGCATGACATTATACGAAGGGTTGAGAAGGCATGAGGAAAATATCTACGGTGGAGATTTTATTTGTAGAAAAAACCTACCTCTAATTTGTTTTCCTTTGCCTCGAATTTGCTTATTTCTCAGCAATTGGGTTATGAAATTCTGGAAAGGGTGTTGCTATAGCGGTTCCGCCATTGTTGGCCTGCTCGACGACTACCCTGAATCCTCCATAAGGCATAGGTAAGAAATCAACCCTGCTCTTTTCGATACATTTATTATATTTCCCTTTTTGCTTTTTTTGTTTATTAAAAGAGTTTTCTTGCAGGTTCGACAATGCGGTACAAGAAGCAACCTTTTCATAGAGATAACCTAGAGCCTTTGTTTCGACTCACGTTCATGGCCTAATATTGTTGTGGGTTTTTGGTTCTAATTCATAATTATGAGGAGGTTATGTTGGGAATTTCTGATAATTCCAAACAAAACTGAACAAAACAGAAAAATACTCTGTTTTTAACACAGCGAAAACAAAAAAAAATCTCTTTGCTGAAACTAGTGTTTCAGCAACACAGTTTTGTCAGTGTTGAATGCAGTGTTTCAGCAACGGTGTTTCAGCAACGCTGAAACTGGTGTTTTAGCAACACTCTGTTTTGACGTCAAGACTATTTTCTGCTTACGGTGTATCAACAACACTCTGTTTTGACGTCAAGACTATATTTTTCTTACGATGTATCAACAACACTCTGTTTTGACATCAAGGCTATATTTTGCTTATGATGTATCAACAACACTATGTTTTGACGTCAAGACTATTTTTTGCTTACGGTGTATCAGCAACACTCACAAAACTTGTACTCATTAACAATAAACTAACTGTTACAAAAGCATCTTCCTCACATAGAGGGATTTTCACAAAAGATTATGCTGAAGAGCATCTTCCTCTTGATAGAGGGATTACAACATGAACACTTCAGTTCCGCAAACCAATTTTTCACTATCTCAAAAAATTACAGCTTCAACACTGCTGTGTGTTACAAAAAAAAAACTTTTTCTCTCTATATTTTCTACACTGCTATGTCTGCATTATATAGTGCATCACATTTTCTGCTTTTTACAGTGCGAGAAGCGGTCATAACTTATCCATCAACCGCCTTAACTCGCTGATGAAGTCTCTAGTACAATATGTTGCTCATGATGAACAAATATGATATTTTGTTGTATTTCTTGAGTCGGTGGTGTTGAAACCCATGGCTGATAAATTCTCTGACGGCTGGAGGCTAGTTCTTTTCACTTTCAGCCATTCTGCTCTTTAATACAATTTTTTAGAAGTAATGGCACAACGCTGGATCTGATCTTCCTCCTTCGGGAAGACAAAAACAATTAAAGGGTGAAAAGATGGTAATGGTGGTGGCTTAAAAGAACGGGAATAAATGTGGGGCGTTAGATCAGGACAAATAAGTAAAGTAGTTGCTGTTGTTCAACTGTTCACTGCAGTTGAAATTATAATTTCAACAAGTTAAAGCTCCAAATTTTCAATGTTGGAATGGACAGGGTTTGAATATTGCTACTTCCCCTGTCATATAGTGCCCAGGAGGCTATACCTTCTGCTCAGCAACAATTTCGCACAAAAGGACTATTCCAGGTAGACTTTCGAGGGATTAGAGTTCCTTCTATGCACTAATTTCCTTTCCAAGTTTTCTTTGAAATGCTCCTTGTTCCTTCCCTTTTGAGCGTATTTATTTTCTTCCTATAGAAAAAATTATCGTGAACCCAACCTTCAGTTTCCGCTGGTCTAGGTACTCTAATACATTTCAACTTCCAGGTATTTGGTTCCTAAGTCAAAAGAGAGATTCATTAAGGTTTGTACATTGGGTAATTTTTCTACAGCGGAGGAGATCATCCACGGCCCAAAACTACCATTTCTCAAGCCTCCCACCAAGTTTCAGATATATTGCAAATGGCTCTTGTTTTCTTTTATGAGTTATGATCCTTTTCCTACCGCGAGGGTGAGAAATAACAGACCTTGATTGTAGAAATATGTTAATGAATCCTTTTCATTGACCCTTTCCTTTTCTCATACTCTATTTGTACACAAATTCACATCTGCTGACCACCCTTTTTTCCACTACATAGGATAGGTTCAAAATTACTAGCCAAGTATTGTAATTCATTGGAGAAGTTCAGAACGAACCCTCATTTAATATTCTGCTAATGCGTAGATGTTTTAGACTGATGCACAGAGCCTATAATCCTTCTATTAGTGGAAGATCCTTAATCCAAACTGAACACTCACTCTTGGCATTATTTCCCTAACCACTCAACGAGGTAACAAGTGTCACATGTATATTGTTCATACCCTTGCCACATTTGTTTACTAAATCATATTTATCACAACTACTCTAGATATGCGGGTTTTAAAATTCCTTCAGATATCTTGGAGATACCCATATCCCTCATGCCTTTCTAACTATATTTTTAATTTCTTCCTCTCGCATCCTTGTCAATAGGTATTATGTGCTTGAGTGTAGGTACAACTACATCATCTGCTCACACACCTAGCTCATGAACACTCTAAATTCCTCAACTAAAAATATTTATCGTGTTCGAGGTCGGTTTGACTTACCTGCGGTGATGCTTGCATTCAATACCCTTTTTCAGACATAAAGGAACTTGGGTTCCTCTTGAAAAATTCCTGATAGGTTCTTTATACTATGACTCTAAATTTTATTTCCAGAGGGTGTAATATCTGCATATTAATAGTTATCAATATGTGCCCTTGATATTACTGGGCACATTTATTTTATTTCTATTGTAATTAAAATGATTTCCCCTATACATTTGTACTCTATAATTTGCATTTATTGAAGTGTATGATAATTTCAATCACTGCTACATAAAGGAGGGTTTTAAGACAATATTTGAGACAATATTTGAGTAAATTGTCATAACTTAAGACAAAAAAAGAAATTGTGTATTGTCTTAAATATAGTCTTTAAGCGGGGGTCTAAAAAAATATTATCTTAAAAAATAGTGCCTTAAGATTATTGTCTTAAAAAATATTGTCTTAAAAGAATATTTTTTTAAAGATTATTGTCTTAAAAATATATAAGACAACCATTATTGTCTCTTAGGAGACAACTTTATTTGTCTCACTGGAGACAATTTCATTTTTGTCTCTCTAAAGACAACACTCAGATTAGTGACAATATGTCTTTAATACTAGCTATTGTCACTCTAGAGACGATAATTTATTTTTTTAAAGATCACTTTTGTCTCTTTAGAGACAATATAAAACAATGAATCTAGAAATATCTCACCATTGAAATAAATCGATATACAAAACATTTAATTAAAAATGAACTACAAAATCATTGATTAATTAATGTTAGCGCACAGTGGAATCGAACCACCAACCTCCTGCTTGTAAAGAAGATGCTTTTCCATTGAGCTAACACACTTTAAAAAATTATGTAATTATTTTTTTCATTAAAATTACATTTTATAGTCATTGATTGTAAATTAAAGAAAAAAGATAAAAGATAAAAATTAAAAACTATGAACAAACCCACAATAAATTACAACAAATTTTTCCTTTCAAACTTTTAGACAGAGACTCACCTTTTCTTTCAAAAGAAATCAATTGGAAATTAAAGATCATCTGCCCTTCACATATCTTTAAAGATTGTAGAATCCATCAGAAGCACTTACTTTGTCAAGCCAAATTTACAAAAAAATCATATACTATTTACCTTAAAATACCTCTTGGATTAGAGCATACATTTCCTAGCCTATAAAACACATATATCTCAATAAAATAGATAGATGAGAAAAATTAGTGCCATCACCCATCAAATCTACTAGAAGATTATATGGGAAGAAAATACTCATATCTGGGTTGAGGAGGGTGAATATCAGAGAGGTCGACTGAAAGTGGAGCAGCTGAATTTTTTACATGCCAATGTGTTGACATTCTTTGATGAGACATGAATTGCAAGTACCATTGAGGCCTTTGAAGGGGGTGCCTTGAAAGGATTCTTGACTAATAGATTCATGTGTGGTTAGTAGCTTAAAATGTTTGGCAGACGTAAGGCTAGTAAGACACGGGGTACCATTTTGGTCTTTTAGGGACAAGTTATATCTCCTTTTTAGGAAAAAATACTTTTTATCATCTGAAATGCAATTTTCGAGATAATTTAGTGATTTTAAATGAATTTAGTTGGATAATTGAATGAACCAACATCTCAGCTAACATGCATCCACTTCGATTTTGAATTTATTTATACATTTTAACTTTGAATTTATCGAAGGCTGAGTAATATAATCTTCCATGCTAATCTTGTGAAGTGATGTTTCAAAAATTAGATTTGATAGTTTGGTTGTGTAGGATCTTTTGCTCAACCTCAACAATCGGAACTCTCCTCCACATGTAAGTTCAAAAGAACAGAAAAAGCTTTAGATTTTTGTTATCATCTTTCCAAGATAATAATATAAGATTAAATTGTTGTATGATTCATCTCAACTTCATTGTTTTACCCTTTGAAAACTGTTTTATGTAATAAAACTATGGATTGAGAATAAATCTACTAGGGCATGTTATAAATTGCAAACAATAGTAAAACTATGATTCTAGTGAAAATCATAATTGGTTAAGGATTTTTGCTACCCTATATGATTGTTTCACTTGTTGTTTTACCATGCCCAAGTATTTTGCTGGGTTTCCAACTAAAAGATAAAGACTGATAAGGTTTTGTTTTGCAAAATTCTTAAGGAAGGATGGCCTAAAATGTGCATTTGTTTGCTAAATAGAGAACAAGACTTGTATCATTTTATGTGTGGTGCACTCTACTCTGATCACAAACACCATCAATTATTATAGAAACCTAAATTCAAGATTTTGACTTAAATGTCTATTTATTTTTAAGGAAATTAACATTATGAAAATTTTAAATTTATAATGAAAGAGGTGAACATACATATCCCAATCTTACACCCATATCTACCCATCCAAGACCATTTTCTCTAGAAAATCATGGACAACCATAACCTCTTTTACTGAAATAATCAATTAAAAGTTTAAATTACTTGATATTTCTTGTAAGGGGGAATAGTAGGCTGATTTACATGCTATTGTTTTTCATATAGAAAGAGAACTAAAACTTGCTCTCTTCCATATCTACTGCTATAAATAGAAAATTTCAATGACATAGGGAAGTCAAGTTCATCTTTCTATATCAACAAAAAAACTCAATGATATGGGGACACTAAATAGTAGTTTCAATATCCACTGCTGAAATAAAAAATCCCAAGGACTTAATACCAGAGTTCCTAGAGTGGAGGACACTGGAAATATTTGTTGATAGAGCTTTGAATTTTGGACATTTGAACTTTAAATAAAAAAGTATTTTGTGTTGTTATGTATATATTATGTGGCTTTTCTTCCGCTTGGGCTTCGAGATCAGACAAATTATTTTTTCGAGTGTCTAAGGGTTCATGCGTTCACTCTGTCGAGTATATTCGAGATCTCCTCACATTTGTAGGAGCCCCCTTCTAAGGACATGAATTTTCCTATCAAGCACAATGTATACGAGCGTCTCCCAATAGGCAAGTAGATTTTATTATGTCCATCCTCCGATACAGATTGTACAATTTATCTATGAGGTGGTAGGACCCGTCCTCAGTCCTTATAGCAGAAGATATGGCAGAGAGTCTTTCACTAGGTTGTGGGATGATTGCATTAATAGTATCATTGATAAGTTATGTGCAGCGGAGATTGAGCTGATTCGAAAATCAGGGTACTAAGACTTGGGATCTCAAGAACAATGGCCAAATGTATGTGGGTTTGTGAAGAACTTGTGTTTATGGAGAGGGGAGGAGACTGATACAATGAGGGAGGGCGATGATCCTGTAGTCAAGCTTGTTGAAAAGCTCTTGTGGAATTATGGAGATTTGCCCATGTTTTAGGGTATTATGTTCTTGTTGAAAATATTATGTTCTGTTCCTTGAGAAAATCACATGAGAGGGTCATAAGCATTGATCTTGTGTCAATGAATCTGTCAACTCTTGCTTAGAGGTTGAAAGCTCTGGTCCCTTGTTGGCATGAATCTAGGATTTTCCCTTTGCTTGCAGACTCTTATCATGGGCAGAAATCTAATTGTATTTATAGTGACTATCAAAGATTGGATAGAGGAAGTGGGAAGATTATTGAGATAATGCTAACTCATGTTAAAAAAATATTTCCTAACATAAGGAAATGGGCCATTGTCAAGGAAATCTATGATTTTCTAGACAACATAATTCCCCATGTTGAATACATCCATAAATCTATAGAACAAGAGTTAGCATTGGTGTTCAAGCTGAGGGGTTGTGAAACCAAACCTTCGACTGTGGAACAACTTGTGGAAGCTCTGAAATTTGTGACCAAGGCACTGGTGTCATTGCAAAACCTTTCATTTATGCACAGGGATCTCAAGTGGGATAATGTGATGAAGAACATTGAATCAAATGGGTCGTTTATAATAGACTTTGAGGATTCCATTGGTGCACCTCATATTTACCTTCATAATCCTAGTGGCTTGAACCATGCTTCTTAGATGTCTAGGGGTGTTCATGGGGTTAAAGTTGATGTGTGGAGTATTGGACACCTTATTAGGACAAGTGGGTTTAATGTGTCTGAGCTGTAGAGGAATTCACAGAATAGATGCTTGGAACAAGACCCAAATCAGAGGCCTTGTGATGCAGATTTCTATCAACACCTTTTTCAGTTACAGTCTTCCCATCATAACCTTCTTCAATTGCAGTCTTCCCTACCTAATTACTGAGGTTAGACATTGCCAACCGTGGGCAATTATCAATCCTATGTATCCCATTATTACTATTCATAGGATCCAGAGTCACATGATTATTGAATGTTGTATTATTAGAAAATTTGATATATTTAACAGAGAACTTGTTTAAGATTCTACATGAGGAAGACATCGTTTCCTAGAACGCCATTAGTTCACAATGGTGATCTCATGTAAACAGGTTTCACTATTCATAACATTAAGTTGCGTATCATAACCTTGAAACTCGATTCTAATGGAAATAAGCCTATTTCCATGTCGTTCCCCGATAGGGGGATTTTTTAGAATGGGTGTTCTGATTTGTAGCTTTGATATAATTAGAGTTTTAATTCAATGAACTGCATTCTTATTCTATTAAAATAGAAATGATTTGTTTCACAGTTTGGTGTATGCCATGCAAGAGAAGTTGAAACAACAACTCTCTCCCTTTTTTCCATTCAAATAAATTATATATAAAAAAATGCTTTATTTTTTAATGGTTTATGGTGAAGGGTAAATGATATTTAATGCTTAGAATATAAAACAGTAATGAATGTTAAGGATCCTTTAGTGAAAGGAAAAGCACAAAAAAAAATTAGGACTCAATTATCCATAATACCCAAGTGCAATTTACCTGTGTAGAAGGCCCCACACAGTTGGAAATCATATAGTAACTAAAAATAATAATAACTTGAATGACTTAAATATAAACATCCCATGTAAAACTAGTGATAGAACAACCCGGATTGCACGAGGACATTTTCAATTCATTTGGAGACCAATTTTTGCAGTCTCATGAAAGAAAAAACGTTTTGCAGTTGGCCCCCATTTCTAACATTCAACACAACTGGAGATGAATAGCCAAAAGAGAGCAGCTCAATGCACCCTATGAAAATTTCACTTTGTTTTCCATTTTTCTGCATTATATCATATAGACATGTTATGCTCAATTGAAAAAATGATTCATCACCACCACCACAACAAAATATCACTGTTTCAATCCACTCCAAACTTATTTCATCAACTACATAGGTTTAAAAACACATGCACCATATGATAGAAGAGAAAAAGGCTCTGCTAGGTACTAGAAACTTTAGATTCAATCTCAGAGAGAAAAAGTAGAAGGAAAAAATAAATCCAGAGCTGCAACGTCGCTATATAAGTGGGGAAAGGGAAAACAAAAGTGATACAATGAATCTGGTTCTTCCTCAATGTGAATGAAACTATGAAATTACAAATATGTAATGTAGGAATACTCTGCTTGTCATCTGGAATCCAACTTAAAATCTATCCACTAATTCCTCCAAGAAATCTTTCCAGCAACTAATAAAAAAACGAATGTAAGAATAAGCCAACTGTCAACAACCATATAAGTAAGGCAGGTCTACCCTTCCCTAAGGGCAGTTGCCGAATAGAATTGCAATTTTTTGCCATTATGTCCAGCAACCTTTTTAGATCCTTTGGGAGCAGTGACTAGAAAGAGAGTACCCCAAGTGACCAGGCAACTATAACCTTATCATAAATGTGCAGACTCTAATTGAGACCAAAATGGATTTAGGAGTGCGGCATACTACATTGAGAGGGCCTCAGGTCACCAGGTCATTATGAACCTAATCATAAATAGGCAAACTGTAACTAATCAAAAACTGTCACAAAAAATATTACATTTGTCGAACCCTGACCTTTATGCCCAAACAATAAATGGATATGGCAAAAAAATTGAAATAACTAATTTGAGGATGTTCTAGTTTCAATTTTTCTTTGAAATAATTTCCCCGACACTATTGGAAAAACAACATATGTAAACCAATCAAAAAGTCCATATCCAAAAGGCTAAAAGAATATGAAGATGAAATGTGGGTTTATTGAAAAATCCGCTCTTTTCCTAAAACCCACTCTTAAGGGCTATAAAAAATCATTCTCAAGCGCCTCACGAACAAGAAAAATTCAATCAATCCACACATGCACCAATAAATCAAAAAAATAATACATAGAGAAAGGAATGGGAAAAATCTTTTCAAAAAAGATAAGAAAAAAACCAATTTAAAAATAAATAAATAAAATAAAATAACCCCAAAAAGTAGTTTTTAGAGTGCATGAGAACTTACCCTCTCAACCTCATCCTGGATTTCTTGTAGCTTTTCAATGGAGAGAAAAAGCTCACCGTCTATGTGCTCTTCCTCTTTCCCTTTTGATCTCTTGGACTTGTCCATTGTACTGAGTCCTTCTAACCCAAAAGTCCTAAAAATCCAATAGAGTCGAAGGCACATGCAGAGTGGCGGAGAGGGAATGGTCCTAGCATTCATTATTACCTCCATAAACATTGCACACTCCATCATGCCATCCTCAATGAAGAAAACTTCCAAAGCTTAAAATTTAGATCCTAGCATTCATTATTACCTCCAGAAATGTTGCACGCTCCATCTTGCCATCCTCAGTGAAGAAAAATTCAAATGAAATATTATCATTAAAATACCAAACAAGTTGTTGATTATTTTTTACTTCCACCTACAAAAGAGTGTTTGCTAGTCCAGGAGATATGTTTTGAAACAATACCATTGGCAATAGTGTGTGTGCCCAGCAGATATGTTTTGAAACAATACCAGGAACGAAACATAGAAAAAGGACTTAAAATAGATGTGCATCTACATTCTATTAAACTAGAAAGATTTATAGTAAATAGAACTAATATCTCAACTATTTTCACAATTTATGTACTGCACCTGTAGAGGTCCAGCAACTGCAAGACCAAAAGAGTTATTCTAAATCTTCAACCTGAAAATTTTTTACCATCACCCCATATAAGTTTCCCATTGATCTGAAGGCATGACATATTGATGATGCAAGTAAAACAAGCAATGGAGGCCTGCACAAAGCATTAACCAAATATCACAAGTTTCTTTAATTAGGTTGACGCTTATTATAATAAATACAATTCACATCTAACAACAATAAAGCCAATTTTTTCCATTTATTCTTTACAAAATGAAATGGAATTGACTATCTAATACGCACCCAGAGCCTACTTCTCACTAATCTCTAGGGACAAGTGAATTTCCTAAACCTATCAAATAACCAAGAACATCTAGGACAAGAGGTGGAGTTGTTGCTATGGGTATTTCTTTTGATTGAACATTGGGACCTTTGGTAGGTGAAACATTGATTTATGTCTCAGTGGCTAATAATTATTCATATGGAAGGTAAGAGTTTACATGCAAGTTTGGAGGTAACAAGGTACAAGGTACATATGGAAAGACATATGGGAGGTAACCTGTACAAGCATAAAAAGTTCTTAGAAGAATATATGTGTGCTCTGATTTCTTAGCAACATCAAGGAAAGAATTAATTTCAAAAATAAATTCTTTAATGATATCTATACCTATTACTTACCACTTCAGATAGAAGTGTTGAGCGTGACAACTGCCAAAAAAACATATTATTATTATTGGAAGAAAACTCCTTGAACTAAGCATAAAATATGATACTTATACTAGAAAAGCCTATGAAAATGCAAACATCTCAAGCATGATAGATGAACTTAAGCCTTTTCATTGAAATAACTTACCACTTCTCTGGTATCCATTTTAGAATCCAAACTAAATCCCAAAACTTAAAAGACTAGCCATTCTTGAACTTCTTTCCTTCTCATTCTCCAGCTCAAAATGGTGAGCCACATGCTTGTGATCATAGGGCATAATAGAAATGGCAGCCAACAATCGAGATGATGCCATCAGATGCAAATCCTTATATGCTATGTATTTATTGTAGCTTTTCTAAAGGATATAGATCTTATACCATGCATAATCATGATACAAATGACTTTCTAATATCTAAAATATTTTTGTTAACTTTGAATAGTGGATTGTTGTCATTTGAGGTTTAGGAATCTTCTTGACCACAGACAAGGCCATGAATATCTTCTATAGAGTGAAAAGATTATCATATGCCATCCGTCATAAGAAATATTATAAGGAAAAAATGTATTAAAAATAAAAATAATTTGGCTCACAAATTCTATAGTAGGTTCATGAAATTTAATTCAACCCAAAGCTTCCTCTACAGTAGGTTATTCTTTAATAATTAATTCCTACAAGACCAAACTATATCTACCTTCCCATCTAGACACATATAATCCTGTATCTAATTCAATGGATAACATTTTAGATTTCTAGCCCCCATTCAATAATGATACTTTCTTAAAGGTCTGCCAAAAATCTACTCAACATGACATTATAACTATTTACATCATGGGAAATATGGGTAAACTCCCAACCAGAGATAAATGGTTTCTAGAATATGATTTTGCTACACATTTCCCTCATCCCATTTCACAATGGTAGCCAACAATCCAGATGATGCCATGAGTTGCAAATCCTTCTATGCTAAGTATTTATTGTAGATTTTTTGGAGGATATAGAGCTTGTACCATGCATAAGCATGATACAAATGACTTTCTAATATCCAAAATATCTTTGTTGACTTTGAATAGCAGATTGTCGTCATTTGAGGTTTAGGAATCTTCTTGACCATACACAAGGCCATGAATATCTTCTATAGAGTGAAAAGCTTCCTACATATCATATGCCATCTATCATAAGAAATAGTATAAGGAAAAAATATATTAAAAATAAAAAATTTAGCTCACAGATTCTACAGTAGGTTCATGAAATTTCATTCAACCCAAAGCTTCCTCTGCAATAGGGTATTCTCCAATAATTAATTCCTACAGGCTCAAACTATACCAACCTTCGCATCTAGATAAATATAATCCTACATCTAATTCAATGGATAACATTTTAGATTTCTAACCCCATTCGATAATGACACCTTCTTAAAGGTGTGCCAAAAATCTACTCAACATGACATTATAACTATTTACATCATGGGCAATATGGATAAACTCCCAACCAAAGATAAATGTGTTGTGCCTTTTTCCCAGAAGAATTTATTAGCATACCCTTTGTAGTTGAGAGAAGATCCTTTGGATAGTGGGATACAATCTTTAGTTCTTGCGAGGGCATCCAAAAATCACCCTTGGACAATTGACTGCTAGCATCTTTACAACAGTTTTTGCTCACTGACTTGATATTTGTCTCAGGGGAGTTTTCCTTGAGGGTCTTTTGTGCAACACTTTGCCTTAAGGTAAAAGTGTGTATACATTGTTATATGTAATCTTGATCTTCCATATTATCAATACAAGAAGATACAGATCCATGAGTTGAATATGCAATAACTGCGAAATCAGACAGCTCAAACTGTTCACATTTTGTGTTTTCATTGAAGTTGGCTGATGTTGCATGTTCTTCATCAGAATTTGTCCATATTTGTCCATACTATTGTATTTTCTTTTTCTACAGTACAACCTTCATCCACACTGCCCCCTGAATGAGATTTTTCCTCATTCATTTCTTCAACCTTATCCTCATTATACATCATACTAGACAATCATCATTCTACTACAGAAAAACCTTTAGATATTATTGGTGAATAATTATAGTTAATGGGTTCTCATGTAATAATTCCCAATAACAATGGAACAACATATAATTTGAATCACTCAAGTAATGAATCTCAATTTAACAACATTATAATATAATTACATTCTACCATAAATACACATCAAGAATGCTCTACCTTGTAGATTTCAGCACCCATGTATTCGATGGATTTATGGGAATGAAGGGAAATTGGAAAGCCAATGATCTCCTACAGTTATGTATGGCCTTAGCCTCTTAGACAACCAAGATTGAGCTCAAACTCGCCCTAGAAAATGAAAATAATGCTCAAGGGAGAGGGAAACAACTCAAGTAAGTAGAAATCCACCCAAGAATTCTTAAGAACACTCCAGGTAAGGAGAGAGAAATTCTTGACAATCGTACAGAAACCAAATTAACAACTCCTTGAAGAAATGCAATAGCTCCAGAACCATGGCAGTAAATCTCTAACTCAGCAAGAAAGTGGATTATGAGTAACTCAGAGCTAATGCATTTCATAGAGCATTAGTCAATAAAGAGTTTCAGAATGATGCTAATAGAAATTCAATGGAGAATTATTTATTTCAGCCATGAGCACAAAGATATGGAGCAAATATACTATAACTAAGGACTAAGAATGATGATAACTCATACAACATAAGTTTATTATATCTTAGCAACATATATTAGATGAGATCCTAGCACATTGCCTTCATTGTCAAAAGAGAGATGACCATGTGCAAATTAACCCTTGCTCCATGTGAGACTATTGCAGCATAGTTACTATGGGAAAATGAAAGAATTGGTCATGGTAGTTAAACACTGAATTGAGCTAGTTTCAATGTTGTCTAGCTAGGGCTATTGCATATTGTCACAGGCAAAGATTGTAGAACATTTCAACATTACAAAAGAAACAATCCAGGCATAGTCACTCTTTGTTTAGTTAATTCACAGCTCATGGAGAATGATATCTAGGTGTTTTAGCCTATATTCAGCCTCTTTTGGGTAGGAACGAAGAAAGTGAAAAATCTCAAAGTCTGTAATCCAATGGGAGAAGAAAAACCAAGGATAAAAAGAAGTCTACAACACTTGAAGAAACCGAAGTCTGTGACTAAGCCAAATCTCAATCTAAAGCTATCTATTTGTAGCAGGATCTGAATATTTGTGGTAAAGAGTCAAGGGTTTGTTGTAGTAGCTGAAGATCAGTAATAGAAGGTAAAGAGTCTGTAATTGGAAGTCAACGTATTCTAATAAGAGACTAAATCTATAATAAGGACAGAAATTTGGAAGCTGCTTCTGAATTTGACTAGGCAGAGATTCAACTATTGACCTTGACTTAAAGAGGATGGTTGACTTGGAAGGAGTCTTTGGTGTTGCGTTGGATATCTCATTTTGAATAAATTCAATAAGAGGAGGATTGTTGGGTTTTCCCCTGTTGAGATGTTTCTCCCTGGCTTGAAAGCCTAAATCTCCTTGCCTTGTACTTCTTTGTGTTCTTGGAAGAACAGTTTCTGTATTTACTTGATGAGAAAGAAATATTAACTAACAAAGAATAGAAGATTAATTATCACAAGTAATTAACAAGTAAGAAAATCTACTTTACCTTTGATTTTCTAACATAGGGTGTCGTCTGTTTTGCTACGGTGCTAAATCTGTCTCGTAGAGAAATTTTTATATCTATTGCCTAAAGAAGCAATAGCAATTTTAATAAATAATGTGCCCTTCTTTGATTTATAATGTATTAACTTGAAAGGTGAAATTGTTGCCTAACAAGGAGAAAATGCACACACTTCTGAAATGGATAGATTAGGAATTATTTTGTCAGGAAGCTCAGTATACTTGGCTCAACATGCCCAAATGATGTCGGAACTTTTATGAAACACTTGACAGTAATAAATCAAATCACTTTAATCATATTATAAAAGGAGTCCCTCATTATAAAATTCTCTCTCTCTCTCTCTCTCTCTCTCTCTCTCTCTCTCTCTCTCTCTCTCTCTCTATATATATATATATATATATATATATATATATATATATATAGCAGCACATTTGATAGTCCAAGAAGTGCTTACCTCACCTACAAAATATTGACTCGGAAAATACTTTTGGATTGCATTTATAAATCAAATCTTTAGGAGGATGAGCTTCAAATGACGTCCAAGCATCATAAACTAACAAATTCATCAGAAAAGTTTAGATGAAGTAAAATGGGGTAGAAAAACACTAAAAGATGAGATAAAATTAACAAATTTTCAGTCACTGCGGTTCACTTTCTCTTTGATCTGCCTTGATATCAAGACCGAGGCAAACAGTGCCTGCAAAAGAAGGAACTATAACTTTGGAAGATAGTGAATATGTATACAGTTGATGAAAAACTATATATACATGAGAGCATTCTATGCCCAGAGGATTGGGTGAAAAGCTGCAAAATCCTTTGACACTTACAAGATCCATGTATTTCCTCACAGAAATATACATCCAAAATGTCAGAGTAGAGCTTGTCATGATGATTTCATGATTTACCAAGGCATGTCATATCTCTTGATTTGGAAACAAAATATATAGAATGTGAACTCTGTGTCACTTGAAAACTGAGGCATGCCACCTCATTCAATAAAATTTACTATTAAGTAAACAAGAAACCTATGCCATTTTTTATGTATTCAATTGTAGTCTGTAGATAATTGGTTTCAGTGACTTCTCCAACTGGCTATTAATTGGATAGATAAAAAATAGTAGGGACATCTAAAAATTAAATATCTAAGTCAAAAACTATGGTAGATATGTTTGTGAGGAGCACCCTTCAGAATTGATTTTAGTCGGTCTTGGAGACTGTGAATTAGATGAAGACTTAAGCAACTATGTTTTTTTCCTAATTTCTTTCAATAAACATAATGTGAATCTAGTCATATGTGAAAGAAAATACATCATCTTACAGTAGTGTCTAGTAAGTAAATCTAACCAAGATGGTGCAAACAGATTTCTGGCTTTGGAAACACAATGGAGTCTTGAGAAGGGTAAAGCATAGAGAAGAATGAAAAGTTCTGCAAAGAAGCAAAGATATTTAGAATTCATAAAGGACGTTGAAGGTTGGTAGATGCAATTCATGAATTATTGATGACCAACTTGCTACTGTTTAAAAATGATGCCATCATATTGGATGAATGCATGCCACCTACTTTAGTGTCATGTAGAGTGAGGTTACTATGCAACTTTCCTAATATCCAGTGAAAAAGAAAAATTAAGAAAGCTATTACAATATAATCTATGAAAAGAAAAGGAAGCTTATATATGGAACAAAGTTATTGCTAAAACAAACTAACAAGAAGCAAAACTGCATTAAAAAATAGCCTTTTATTATTATACCTCTAAGAGCAGGAGAAGCCCCAACACAAAGCTGATAAAATATATGATAAGATCGTTCACCTTATAATCGCTGCACTACTCTTGACTATACAATACAAATAGGTAGTTTATCACATTGTAGCTTCTAGAACATACAATATCAAATCAATAAATTCGACCAAACTCAAATAATATGATCATGTGCTCCTCACCTTCTCGAGCAAACCTATAGAGCATAAAAAAGGATTATGTTAAATCATAGTTCACACATTACGGTATAATCCCACTAAATGACCTCTCTTCATTATCCCAGTTTCTCACACAACCCTATTTCAAATTAAATAGTGAAAAAAGGAATGGTGAAGTTAGTTATAGATATGTAAAACAATCAAAACTAAGAAAGAAGCTTAAAATTTTCTCACATGTCACGTCAAAATGCATGTCAATCAACTTTCCCTGCATATAATTTCACACAATATCCTTAAAATTTGAAATTCCTTATCTAGTATTTACATGCCTAGAAACACGATGACTTCACTACAAACATGTTTGTCTATCCAGAATCAGAAATATTCAGTTAGACATGATTGGAATGGAAAACTCACAAGTATCGAAATTCTATCTCCCATGTACTGAAATTGTTTAAATATGATAATTAAAAGGATTATAACTTACAAATCTACAAGATTTGTTATTTTTTAGCATCTTTTCATTACAAAATGACTCCAAAATAATATTTGTCTGGAATTTATCACCTACTCTAGTCACCTCCATGTGTTTCCAGGTATTGCATTGCAATTTTTGCACTTTCTGTTTTTCCTGCACCACTTTCACCACTGAAATACAATTTTGAATCGATAAAAAAAACCACTCTTTATCCTCAAGTACAACCTTATAAAAAATCAAACAGAAAAATTAAAATCCCATCATACAGATGAAAAAGGAAGTAATCATACTACCATGAAAAGTATTTCCATCTACTTCACAGGATGACCTATCTAGAAACACCCAAAAAATGTTGCTAGAGTTAATAGATCAATACATTTGATTTATGTCTAGTTTGGACAAAAGCGACCAGTGAGACATAGAGATACAACCCACCCAGATATTTCTAAAAGCACAGTAAACCACAACCCCCTATCATTTTAATTATAGGATAAGCTAAGATAATTGTATTGATGTCTGACAACTGAAAACAAAAGTGGGTCAATGGGACTGAAGAGTACAAAACAATATGAAAAGAATGTGGAAGTGCCATCACAACAACCAGAAAATGCCAAAATAATACAAGGAAAGAAACCTATATATATATATATATATATATATATATATATATATATATATATATATAACTTGCTTATAACTATGAGAAAAGTACAGCGATATAAAACACTAAGTGAGTTTGTCGAAAGGTAGACAACACGACAGAAGAACCTATAAAGAGAGATAGAGAGTTCATAAGGGAGATCAAACATTGGGGCCATTAATCTCAAGGTATCCTAAGTCTGACAGCTAAGGGCGACATGGGAAAACTAGGCACTGGTTCCTTGCAAGAGTCTTCTGCAACCATTGAGGAGCCTGGCTGCCTACTCCTAACACCTAAGGTTGAAATAAGTGTTTATTTTTAGTATCATATAAGACTAGAGAAATTTTCAAAGAGATAACTGCTTCCAATGATACAATTTGACAATCATTAAGCGGTTATACACGAAAATTTCAACCATCATTAAGATCCATAGAACAATAAAAATCAAAGTAAGACAATGAATAAGAGACACCAAAAATTACACTGGGAAAACCTCACTCGAAGGAGAAAAACCCAACAACCTTTCCTTATGAAAGAATGTGCAATTCAATCCAATTTATAGATCAAAAATAACATATATTTGACAAGATTACATAGACAAATACCGACCAACAAGATAACATCCCACAATTGTCAAGATAGCACTCCAATATCCAATACAAAGATCCCTTCAATTCTGTCTACCATATGTCTCCAAGGGGGTCAAACTTTAGCCTTTTCCTTAGCCTCAAAGGTCGCACTATTCACAAAGATAAGCTCTGCATGTTTCACAGAGATAGTGTGCCTCAGATCTGCACTGTTCCCCAGAGAGTATGCCTTAGAAAAAGTGACCTATTTACCTCAGATCATCGAGCTATCTTGCCTCAGGTCAACGAGCTATCTTACCTCAGATAAGAGATCCAAATTTCCTTGGAGGAGAGGAATAGGCTCAATATATAGTAATATGTCCAGGCCAGGAGACTAAACAGTTCGAACAACAGAGGATGGAGAAATATGTGCAACCAACTGAGCTGCTTGATAAGGCATTGTACCATAGGGAATTTGAGGTGGACCACTAACAACCCCCATAACTAGCTACTACTAGCTTGGGGCTTGCTGCTCCATTTTCTCACATGAGATCTCCACAAAGCCCTTGTTCACTACCTCTTTCTCCTCTCAATTCCGACTCCTGTTTCTTTTAAATCCAAAAAAGCCCCACAACCCACATTAACAATCTAGGAGAAACATGCATCACATGTACAACATAAACTGGTCCATTCTAAGACCCCTATATTTCAACATTGAGAGACCACATTATTGTAAATTGAAATTCCTAGACAAGGCAATTACTTTGCAAGACTAACTTTGTGTCCTATTGGACTTTTATTATCTGGTATATATGTTTTTCATATGATGTCTTCTTGCCTTGTGAGAGGTGGTGATGGAATTTCTCAGGGTGTATAACTTTGGTTTGCTCAGGTTGTATAAGAGTTCATTAAGAGAATTCTTTGAGTGACACTCAACTTCCATCACAAATGTAAACATGCCAATTTTTTCCTATTTCTCATCGGAATGATGCTATTTTGCTTGTGCCTATTGTGTTTTTCCCCTAATAGGATACTTGTACTATTTATAATAATAAAAAATATGAAGATAAAACGTGTACACTACAAATTACAATGAGAGTGTAATTCATTTTACATGGCGTTCTGTGATTAAACAGGGTTTCTGGATTACAATTCGAAGTGTAAAGATTCACTTGTGGATTCAATAAAGGCGGATAATAGTTTCAAAGGATCTAAGAATGTGGCTATCAATCCTAAGCCAAAGGTGAGCTTAATTGGTCCATATAATTATCCTTGTATATGTGTTATTTGATTCTGTTTATATGTGTTTCCAATGCCACTTTAGGACCAAATAGACATTTTTTATAATCTTCACAAATTGTCAATTAGATTTTAAATTCAAAGTTTTCTATTGCTTATTCATATTATAAACTGTCCCTTGCAAAGTTTTCCATTCTAATCTCAAAATATTTGACATACTGCAAATTCCTATGGCAGGCAATGTTGTGTACCTAAAAAAGACTTCAAATTCTAGGATCGACAACCCTGAATTTCCTGCAAGATTCTTAACACTTAAATAGATCACTGAACTTCTTTAACCATTAGAACCAAGCACTTCAAATTTATTGAAAGGTCAATACATCTTTCTTAATTGTTGAAAGACTAGTGAAACATGGCATATCAACCGCTCATTTTTAACATTCACACAAACAATGCACCTTATAATCCAACACTTACCTAATGGAGTCGATAGAGGGATATCCCACAATAAACACACATAGAGTAGAAATACCTCCAACTGGTTTGACTCCCTCTTAAATCCACTTTTTTCTACAAAAATCCAAATCCAACATTAAGAAATAAAAACATGAAAATCCATGATCCCAAGCAACCATATTCTTTCAGTGCTATGAAACAAAAAACCTTGACTCCTCTAATTCCTTCAAATACAGAATAATGTGATAAATTGTGCTTCATAAATCACTCTTGGTCCAATTTTCCTTGCTCCAGGAGTAAGAAAACAATGACCTTTGCATCAATTTCTAGCGGAATTCATGAATTTAAAATCAAATATGCTGTTACGATTTTACCATTAGAATGCAGTTCTCAAAATCCGATTTCTTGATGACTACTAGTTGGGACAATGAACCCAGAATGTTTCAAATTCATATTTCGGCAATTTAAAGATCCCCCTCAATAACTTATTACTATCCCATAGCCATCTAAAAATTTTCCAATCATGGATTATTAAAACCCTCACATTCTGTAGAATTATTATTACTACCATAATAAAATCCCGTGTAAAGAATTTCAGTGAAATAGACTATTCATCAATTCGTATTAGTATTTCTAATATCTTCATTGTTTTCAAAAACACCCTCATAATTACTTCTTACTTTCGAATACCCACTTAATGCTACCAAAGCGTTACCTCTAAAAACCCTCACATTTTGTAGAACAAATTTAATTAACCCCATAAAAGCTACAACTGAATATCTAGCCATCACATCATATTTAAATTTATGAAATTTTCATTACCTGCATACTCCTCCTACTTACTCCTTACTCTCCAACCCTGACTTCTAAAAACCATTGCAAGGCTGACTTTGTTTAATACACCACAACAGCTCCCATAAAGAAACTCAATTAAGTAAACTATCCAAGGCTTTATTCAATACAAATTCCATGTTATCTTAAGAGAGGGGACCCGACAACGAACGTACCTTTCAGAGAAAATCCTGGTGCCTTCGATCCTAAAAATTTCCACACTTTCTACAAATGGGAAAAAATTTCTTTTCCACAAACCTTATATCAAAAGATTACCATTTTCTTTAATATTTGAGGCACCGAGAACCCAAAAGAGTTTCCCTCAAAAATGAAAAGAACAAAAAATTAGAACCCCATCAAAATGACTCCGCTTTCACTCCAAAACTTGGTAAACTCCGATCATTGTAGACAAACAAAATCAACATAATGTTTACCATGGATACAGGATATCAAAAAACCATTACTTCGTAAACTCGAAATCCCTTAGGGTTTCAAAATGCTGCAAAAATATTGGAAAGAACATTACCTTACCACTATTAACAATTTTCAAATCTTCGGGATATATGAGATGGCTGAGATGGCTGAGAGCATGGCCTTAATGTCCCTTTCTCCTGTGAGGCTATTGAAACAAATGAAACTCCCCCAGCTTCTGTCGCACACAAAGTAGAGAACGAAGAAGAAATAGAATTGCTACCCTTATCAATGAATGATATGATAAAGCTGAAAGCACAAATGAAAATAGGGTCTTGCTTTGCCCTCACAATATTGACTCATCTCCCAGCCAACCACATGTCTATCAAAATGACCACTGCGTAGCTCACGGAGTATGGAACATGTGTCCACAAAAGAATATCTGAAATTGTGGCATGAAAATATGCCCACTTGACTTGGGCTTTAAAGCACTAGTTGTTGTAACCTTACATAGACCTTTATGGTTTATAATTAAATTCACAAAAATAGCAGAAATCTCTCTTACACTTTAAAAATAAAAATTGTAAAATTAAATTTATGTTAATTTATTTATTTCAAAGTTTTTTGTTTTTTAAATTATGAATTTGTTTTCCTTTATAATTTTTTATACCAATCACCTCAGGGATTTTAAGACAATCATAAATCTTTCAAAGTGAATCATTTACTAGCCACCCTAAGTGAAAAAGAGGTTGGTAAAGCTCTATAACTTATCAAATTTGTCCATAATCCTATCATATTTGCCCATAATCATAAAGTTAGAATAATTTCTTGGGCATACATCAAGGCCACTAAGCCCCACAAACATGACACAAACGACATGGCACATAATCATAGAAGCCATAATGATTTGACAATAATGCACATAAAGCAAAAATAATGAATAACAATGATTATAAATTCAATCATTGCTTGTATAAGGCTAGCATTAAACAAGGGTTTGTCATGGGATGGTCCAAAACCATCATTAGTAAGTTTAGAATCAAAATTGCAACCTGCAACTATAACTAACTTGTTAAGCTTGAGTTTTTTGGTTTTATATTAAAAGAATAGTTAGGGTTAGTGTTAAGAATTTGTCATTTTAGAGTTTTAATGGTTTTTTAAGTTAATTTTTCAATATTTTTATGTTTTTTTTAATGTTTATTTTCTAATTTTATTATTTGAAGTTAGGTTATTAATTTACTTGTTAATTGATTGATTCATATGATTCATTTTTATAAGTATTATTACGCCAAGAGGTATTATATAGTTTAATATGGAAGTAATGTTGTAAAATGTAATGTTATTTTATGTTGACTCATTAACGTAACATTACATTAAAGAAAAATAAAAATTAAATGTTTAGGTCAGTCATTTGATGGCTTTGCTCATGTTGGTTTACAAACCCATGGTATCGCATGGTCCATCATATTTCTCTATGGTATTTGATATGATGAAGCATATTTAAAGGCTTCAGGAAATACATTGTGGAATGCAAGAGTACTAGCTTAGATCCATATTAACTTCGAACTTAATCTCTCTCGTTGCTTGGTAGATCTGGATTTAAAATGGATCTGGGATGGGTAGTATACATATAAGGTATGTGTATTCTAGCAACATACCCACGCCTTGCATGATACATTAGTATTCTATGATTGGTCTTTAGATCAATTAATAGTTAAGCTTGAATTAGTCTTAAACTTGATTGATAGTTAAGTTTGATTAGTGGTTAAGTAAATGATTAACCATTAATCCTTATTAAGAAATAATTCATAATTTATAATTATTATGATTAATTGAATACTAGATTATTTAGGATTCTCACAAAACCATTTGATTTATTGACCCTTAAGTGAATATTATTATTTTATTAATATTGTTATGGAAATTATTTTATTATTTTATCATTCTTTATGACTTGACAAGTTTGACTTCTTCAAATTAATTTATGGATAGAGGAATAGGTTGGGGGATGATAGGGGCCATCAACAAAATGAGAGGGTTGGTAGCATTAATGAAGGGGTTGGTAACATTCATGAGGGAGGAGATAACTAGGATGGTTTTCTTTTGTCGAAGGGATTCTTTTGAGGGGGAGGGGGAGGATTTTTGTCTTTGGGGAACTTGTGGGTTGGAGAGGTTTTTGGTTATCACAAAATTTGGTGTTGGACACTGGAGGGGTGTTGACATGGGAAACTAAGACACACTATGGTTGTGGTTTTGACTTGGTCTTAGAGGGCTAGGGAACTTGTGGAGGTTTCCTAGGCTGCAAATTCAAATAGACTTTCCTAGTTGGCGAGGTGGCATATTCAGTCGGGTGGTCCTTGAAGGAGCACTGCAACTGAGGGACCATAACTAGGTATTTTCCTTGTTGTTTGGCTAAGTTATATAAACTACTCATAAGTAGGTTTTTAATAAGCTTTTAATATGTTGTGTCAAATATATTTCTTTGTTAATTTTTTTTTATATGTTGTGAAATTGTAGAAATTTTGTCATAGTCTGAGGACAGAGGAATGGGTCATTACGTCTCCCAAACAACTCACTTTACTTTACATATTAATATATGTTCATAGTATTAAGATTGCCTAGAGCAAGGAGATTTATCTAAATCCCCCATCCTCATAGTGTAAGGAGCATATGCCCAATGCTCTGGTGAAAATGTGTCACATTAAACCCCACTTTTTAGAGTTAGTCCAAAAATTTACATGTAAAAGTTTGTGGAAAATAGTGAATTATCAATTCATGAAAAGCTCCTATCAAGTTGAGCATAGCTAATATAAATTCATTGTGGTTTTTCTATAAAATAATAAATGATTCAATTATAGTAAGTTGCTAAGGTCCTCCATGCTTCCTAGGAAGATGTAGTTGTTGATACCTTGCACAAGGACTTATCATCCAAGGCATGTTTTATGAGATCCAATACTAAGGTATCACATACTTCTTCATACTGGTAATTAGACCAATGCTCAATGAACTCTTTACATCAAGTAAAAGGTTTCATTTTGACAGATCCCAAAAATTAAATTTTTTACTAGTAAATTTTGGAATTGTACACCAACCTACCTAGAGGTATGCAACAATAGAAAGAAGCAAAAGATGCATATCCTTTTAGAGGTAACATCTAAGGCTTATGTCAAAGTGGTATGTGCTTCTTATGGGATTTTTTCAATTGACCTTTATCCAAGTCCAACCATAACTCGTCAACAACCTGAAACTCGTTTGGAACCCAATGGATTGTGTATTACTTGTACTTGGAGTTAGCAACTTCCTACAAAATATCATGAACTCATTGTTGAATTTGTTGGATACATTCCTCAAAATTGGTTGTTTTACTTATCTCGTTCGAATTATAGGAGACCTTACCTTCATGTGATATACCATGAATATAGCTACATCAATTTGTTCTAATTGTTGGGACCCCAAGCACACCTGAAAAGGCTTGTGGCCAATAGAAATATGAAGAGTTATGTCGAATTTATGTTAAAAATATGGAGGTTTTCAACACGTTTATATGGATGCTCGCAATCGTATACTCTAAAGACATCTATAATAATCCTATTGACTACTAATTTCTATTTATCAATCTAGGGATGGAAGGTAGTGGATTTGGTCAAGCTTGATGTTACATGTGAGCTAAGGAGGGAGTGACAAGGTATGCTAGGCAATGTTAAGGCATGCTAAAGGTCAGGGAAACATGCAAAGATATGCCAGGTGCTAGGGTGTGTCAATGCATGCTAGGGAATGTTATGGAGTATCAAGGAAACACAAGGGAACACTAGTTTAAAATGGATGGAAATGAATGAATAAGAGTGTGTGACCGGGAGTGTCAACGAGTTCTAGGCGTGCTAAGGAGGGAGTGACAAGTTATGTTAGGTAGTGCCAAGGAATGCTAGAGTGCCAGGGTGACATTCCAAGATGTCCCAGGTGAGAGAGTGTTTCAATGTGTGCAAGGGAGTGTTAGGGAGTACCACAAAAACACAAGGGAGAACTACTTAAAAATGCATGGAAATGAACAAATAAGAGTGTGTGATAGGGGGTGTGAGAAAATTACAAGTGTGCTAAGGAGGGCGTGACAAGGTTATATGCCAAGTAGTGCCAAGGCATGTCAGGGAGTGCTAGGGTGTGCTATCGAGTGCCAAAGAATGCCAATAAATGCATGGGATGCTAACGCATGGCACATAATGCCAAGGGATTGTTAGACGTGCCAGGTGTTATGGCATGTCAAGATGTAAACTATGTTTCTTAGTTGTTTCATGGCCACAGTTGGACATGAGCCTTGACTTCATAGCTTTTTAAGTGGGATGAGTTGAGATTGGACTTGAGTAGCCTAAGATGAGTTATAGGCAGTTCTTAGGTGAACAAGGCATAGTTTAGTTCTAGTAATTATAACTTGGTCAAGTTGTTGTAGTTGATGCGGGACTTGGTTGGGTTCCCAAGTCTCAAAAAAATTAAGGGTGGTTGTGAGGGTATGATAGCTAAGGAGTGTTAGGGCGTGAAAAGGTGTGCTAACATATGTCAGAAAATGTCAATGCATGTTGATTAGTGTTAGGGAGTGTCAGGGCATCGCACGGGATAACTAGGTCAAAATGCATGGAAATGAACAAATCAAAGTGTGTGCTATAGAACGTTACCAAATTCTAGGTGTCCCAAGGATGAAGTGTGTTAGGAGAAGTTAAGAATAGGAGTTGCAAGAGGCAAGCCTATAATTATGATAAGGTGTGGAAAAAGCCAGACTTGGTTTGGTTCCCAAGTCACAAAAAAAGTAAGGTTATATATGAGGGCATGATAGCTAGGGAGTGCCAAGGTGTTCTAGAGAATTCCACAAAGTACTAACACATGCTAGAAAGTGCCAAGGAATTTTAGGCATGGCAAGACATGCCAAGTGCTAAGGAATGCCAAGATGTTCCAGGCACCAAGGTGTAGTGCCAACACATGCTAGTGAGTGTTAGGTCCAAGTGCTAAGGAAACACAAGGGAGCTCTAGTTTCAAATGCATGGAAATGAATGAATAAGAATGTGACAAAGAGTGTTAGCGAGTACTAGGTGTGCTAGGTTGTTGGGAGTGCTAAGATTTGCTACGGAGTGCCAAAGCATGCCAAGGAATGAAATAGATGCTAACATGTGCCACATTGTGCCAAGGGATTGTCACATGTGTTAGGTTTTATGGCATGTCAAGATGTTAACTATGTTGCTTAGTTGTTTTACGACCATAGTTGGATGTTATGTTTTATGAGTTGAAATTTTAACATGAGTAGCCCAAGATGAGTTATAGGAAGTTCTTAGGTGAGCGAGGCATAGTCTAGTTGTAGTAACTGTAACTCGGTCAAGTTTTTGTAATCGAGGTAGTATTTGGTTGGGTTCTGATGTTGCAAAAAAATTAAGGTAGTTGTGAGATCATGATAGCTAAGGAGTGCTAGGGCATGCTAAGGAATGAAAAGACGTGCTAACACATTCTGTACATTGTTAATGCATGCCAATGAGTGTTAATGGGGAGTTTCAAGTCATAACAAGGGATAACTAGGTCAAAATGCATGGAGATGAATGAATAAGAGTGTGTGTCAGGGAGTGTCAGTGAATTCCAAGTGTCCTAAGGACTAAGTGTGTTAGGAAAATTTTAGAATTGGACTTGTAGGAGGGAAGCCTATGATTGTGATAATGGGATGAAAAATGCAGTTTTAGACAAAGAGAGACTTTGGGCTAAGCACAACATTATTTTTTCAATGACCTGGTTGGTTTACCAAGTATCAAAAAATGTAAGGCTATCTATAAGGGCATAACAACTAGGGAGTGCCAACATGTGCCAGGGAATGCCAAGAAGTGCGAACACATGATAGAAAAACATAAGGCATGTTAGGTATGCCATGACATGCCAAGTGCTAAGGCATGGAAAGTTGTGTCAGGTGCTAGGGTGTGGTACCAATGCATTATAGGGAGTGTTAGGGAATGGTAGGAAACACAAGGGAGCACTAGTTTCAATTGCATGGAAATGAAAGAATAACACTGTGTGATAGGGAGTGTTAGCAAGTTCCAAGTGTGGTAAGGAGGGAGTGATAAGGTATGCTAGGTAGTGCCAAGGCATTATAAAGCGTTAGGGAATCATGCCAAAATGTACGAAGTGCCAGAGTGTGCCAATGAATGCTAAGGAGTGTTAGTGAGTGTTAGGGAAACAAAAAGGAGAACTGGGTCAAAATTAATGGAATGAATGAATAAGAGTGTGTGATAGAGAGTGTGAGCGAGTTCTAGGTGTGTTAAGGAGGGAGTGACATGGTATGTTAGGCAATGCTAACGCATGCTAGAGTGGCAAGTCAACATGAAGCCAAGATGTGCTAGGTGCTAGCGTGTGTCAACACGTGCTTGGAAGTGTTAAAAATTTCTTGGGAAACACAAGGGAGAACTAGGTCAACATAATGCATGGAAATGAATGAATAAGATTTTGTGACAGAAAGTGTTAGTGAGTTCCAGGTGTGCTAAGGAGGGAGAGACAAGATATTCTAGGTAGTTCTAAAGCATGCTAAAGGCCAAGGAAACATGCCAAGATGTGCTAGGTGCTAGGGTGTGCCAATGTACGCTACGGGTTGTTAACGATTTCCACAGAAACACAAGGGAGTACTAGTTTAAAATGCATGGAAATGAATGAATAAGAGTGTGTGATAGGGATTTTTAGTGAGTTCTAGGTGTATGAAGGAGGGAGTGACTCTTTCACTTATGGTGAAGCCCAAACCGGTGAGATAGCTATCAATCTTGGTGTACCAAGCATGAGGTGCTTGTTTGAGATCATATAATGCTCACTTGAGTCTACACACATGAGACTCTTTATCAAATGTCTCAAAACCTTTGTGTTTCTCTATGTACACCACCTCCTTAATAACCCCATTGAGAAATGTTGTTTTTACACCCATATGGTGGATATTATACCCCATCTGCATAGCCAGAGCAAGAATTGATCTAATGGATGAGTACCTTGCTACAAGAGAAAATGTCTCCTCACAGTCAATTCCCTCAACTTGAGAGTACCCCTTGGCCACAAATTTGGCCTTATACTTCTCTATGCTTTCATCTGTTTCCTGCTTCACCTTGAAGATCCATCTCAAACCCACTATTGATTTATATGTTGGTCTTGGGACCTTTTCCCAAACAATGTGCTTTGTAATGGATTCATATTCCTCCGCCATTGCATCAACCCATACAGGTTTCTTTGTTTGCTCCTCAAAATATGATGGCTCAGTCTCTATAAGCTCATTGAAAAGAGCCATGTAGCCAATGTACCTCTCAGGTGACCTCCTTTTCTTACGGAAATTTGAAGGATATCCCACATTCTCCCTCACATCATGGACAAATATATCAACTTCCTTAGTTCTTTTTCTGCCTTCTCTGGATAGTTTTGCTTCAATGAATGTCTCCACTCTCTACTCCTCAATTTGTGGCTACTCTACAACTTCCTAAGCTTCATCCTTTGGAGCTAAAAGCTCATATTTTGGTGGGATCTAAAGCTTCCTCTCATGAGAGCACCACATAGCTTTCTCCTCATCAAAATTAACATCCCTTCGCACAACTATCATTCTGAGTGATGGCAAGTACACATGGTAGTTGTGGGGATTTTTTGTGTAACCCACAAATACCCCCAATTTTGTGGTTGACTCAAGCTTATTCCTTGGTTCTTTGGAGACATAGTAGTAACAGAGGCTCCAAAGATCTTGAAGTGTGACACATCCCACTTTCTTCCCAAGAAAGCCTCGTTTGGTGTAATCATGCCAAGAATCTGATGAGGACTTCAATTCTACAAACAAAATGTTGTATTGCGTGCCTCAACCGACAAATGCAAAGATAGGCCTTGGTCATGCAACATCACCCTCGTTGCTCCCAAAATGCTACGATTTTTTCTCTCAACCACCCTATTTTGATGTGGGTTGTGAGGTGTTGTCAACTCTCGTGAAATTTCTTCTTTCACACCTAAATTTTTAAATTCATTTGACACATACCCACCTCCATTATTGCTCTCGAGAACCTTCACCTTCTTGCTAGTTTCTTTCTCAACAAGTGCCTTGAATTCTACAAACTTGGAGAACATCTCATATTTCTTGTGCATGAAGAGATCCAACACTTATGTGAGAAGTCATCTATAAAAAGGACAAAATATTTTTGTTTGGTAGTGGAGGCTATCAAGAAAGGTCCATAGACATCAGAGTGGATCCTTTCTTGGACTACACGCACTTCGTTGTCCTGATCATGGAATGCGGATTTTATGTACTTCCCCAAGGTACATCCTTTGCATACATCCTGCTGCTCAAGTGCTCCTTTAGGGAGGCTAGTGGCTATTTGTTGTATAGTATTCAAGGTTCCATGATGAAAATAGCCAAGTATTATATGTTAAAGTTCACCTACATCGTGGCCCTGCACTTTCTCTTCCTTAGTGCTTAATGTAGCACAATCATCCACATCTAACTTATACATATTATTTATACAAACCCTGATCTTCTTCACCTGTCTTGTGGTTATGTGTCTCATGAACTTTTTTCCTATGTTGAAGATCACATCATAACCACAATCTTCAAAAACTCCAACAGAGATGAGCTTTCTCTTTAGGCTTAGAACAAAGATGACATCCTTGAGGCTGAGAGGGGAGCTTGACTCCATCTGAAAGGTGACTGCACCAATACTGATCATGTTGTACCTTTCATCATCCCCTGGCTTGATTTGCATCAGGAGATCTTTATCCTCCAGGTCACTGAAAAAATATCTACACCTTGTCATGTGGAAAAATGCACCTGAGTCCAAGTACCACATGCTCCCCATCACTTTGTTGGACATGCATGCGATAAGGATATAGTCAAGGTCGAAGTTTGAAGCTAAGGCTTCACCCGCTACTCCTACTAAGCTCATCTGCCTTGCGTTTTTCTATGGGCACTTCATGGCATGGTGTCTGTATTCATGACAATGGAAGCATTTATTTTTTGAAAAATCTTTCTTCCTTCCCCCTTTGCTGGATTCTGGATTGCTTTGAGATTTCTTCCCTCTTCCCTTAGTTCCCTTTACAACCAATGCAAAGTTGTATTCATCCTTTCCCTTGGATGAGGTCCCATCTCTGGTACTCTTCCTTATTTCCTCCTATATCAAACTGTAGCATAAGTTTTTCCAATTCAGTAGCTTCTCCCTCCCATTCACTTAATCTTGATATTTATGCCAACTCTTTGGAAGGACTAGAAGGGCTATGCTTACCGTGTCATCCTTTAAAACAGTAATACAAAGTCTTGCAAGCTCATCACAAACTTATGTGGACCGCTTCAAATGTTGCAAGAAAAAGTCATTGTTCTACATCTTGATATTCCAAAGTTTATCCTTGAGCACCAACTTTTGGTGGTCTCTACTATTCTAGAATAGATTTTTCAGTGCCTACCAAATTGCATAAGGATTTTCTTTCCCATGGAGATTACTGACAATGTGGTCCCATTCTCCCTCCAATATTATTCTCCACACCTTGGCTACATCTTTCTTCCACTAAGAAAGGTTTTTGGCATCAAATTCTGCTGGCTTTGTAACATCTCTGTTGGTGTATTCTAGCAATCCATTGTCATTGAATACCTCCTCCATGTGTGTAACTTGGGTTGTGTTATATTCTTTCCATGTAGTTAACAAGGGGTTTGAAGGGCACCTATAAGCCCACTTTATGGGGTGCGAGGCAGCGCCCCAGAAAGTTTTGGTTTTGGACCCTATGTTAGTTTGGGTGGACCCACCTATGGTTTTGTGCATGATTTTCACACATGTTTTTTGGACATGATGGTTTTCGGTCCATGGTATTGGATGCTTCGACATGTATTAATATGTAATATAAAATTGGAAGGAACATAATGAAAAATCAAGCTGGTAGTCCCAGTTTTGGGATCTAGGGAAAAATCTCTGTGTATATGTGTTTTATGTGTGATGATCTCACATTGTTTATTTTTTGTGTTTTATAATTCATATACAGGTAATTTCTGTATGGGGTTAAAACCTACATTTGGTATCAGAGTTGTTTTGGCTTCAAGGGGACACATTTGTTGCTAAGGCGTTTCACTCAGGCCTGTGGTAGAACCTATTCAGTGGGAGATCTACGAGATCGATTCTGGTGGTGAAAGAAGATGGTGATTAGTGGAAAGATAGAGATCGAGAAATTTAATGGTCATATTTTTGAGTTGTGGAAACTCAATATGGAGGATATGTTGGTGGATAAAGACCATTGGATTATAGTAGATCCGGGTACTAAACCTACGGGAGTGTCCAATGAAGAATGGGAGAAGTTGGATAAGAAGGCAAAGAGCACAATGCGATTGTGTGTCTCAGATTCAGTATTGCTAAATGTATCAGGAGAAGCTACAACAAAGGCTTTGTGGGACAAGTTAGGGGCTTTGTGGGACAAGTTAGGGACTTTGTACCAATCTAGGTCTCTAGTGAATAAATTGTTCCTGCAGAAAAAGTTGTATAACCTGAGGATGAAAGATGGGGACTCGGTGACAGAGCATCTAAATGAATTTAATAATGTGGTAAGTTAGTTAGCATCTATTGATATTAAAATTTCAAATGAAGATAAGTGCATCAGTTTGTTGTGTTCTCTACCAGATTCGTGGGATATTCTGGTTATTGCAATAGTTAGTAGTGCAACTGCCTTGCATTTTGATGAAATAGTCTCATCCTTGCTGATGAAGGAGATGAGACGGAAAAATATGGAGAGCCAAAATCATGATGCCTTGTTTGTACGAGGGTGGACCCAGAGCAGAAAAAAAAAAAGTCATCGAGTGGGAGATCCAAATCTAAAGAGAGATCTAAATCTCCAGGAAAACCTGTAAAGATGGTGTGCTGGAAATGCGGAAAGGAAGGCCACTTCAAAGGGGACTGTAAATCTAAAGCTCCTAACAAAGGAAAGGGGTCCGATGAGGCTCCTTCTGTAGAGGAAAAAACCACCTCAGATGAAGGTGGGGATGTGTACTTGGCTTCTTCAAGTACACATGTAGATCATGAGGCATGGTTGATTGACTCAGGTGCATCCTTTCACTTCACTCCCCATAGAGAGTGGTTCTGTGAGTATGAGATATATGATGGTGGTGATGTATTCTTTGGGGATGATAGGAAGGCTAGAATCATTGGTCGTGGAAAAGTAAAGTTGAAGCTGCAAGGTGGAAGGGTCAGAACACTTCCGGGTGTTCTGCATATTCCTGCATTAGCCGGAAATCTGATTTCTGTTAGTAAGCTGGATGATGCAGCTGTAAAAATAGTGTTCGAGAAGGATACCTGCAAGATGGTTCAGGAAGCACTGGTATTGATGCAGGGAGTTCATATTGGAACTCTATACAAGTTACAAGGTAGCACTGTTGTTGATGGGTGCAATAGTTTCGTGGTTTCTGAAAGTGGAGCAGAAAATCTAGTGGTCTCTGGAGAAAAGACCATGTTGTGGCATCAAAGGCCTGGACATATTGGAGAGAAAGGCCTTCGAATACTTCATGGTTAAGGTATGGTAGAAGGTATGATTAATAGCTCTCTAGATTTTTATTTCTGTGAAAATTGTGTATACGGGAAGTAGAATCGGGTGAGTTTCCCCTCTGGTGGTAAGATGGTGAAACATATATTAGAGCTTGTGCATAGTGATGTGTTTGGACCTGTGAAGGTTCCATCATTGGGTAAGTCTGTGTACTATGTATCATTTATAAATAACTTCTCAAGGAATACATGGATATATTTCCTTAAGAAGAAATCTGAAGTGTTTGATAGGTTTAAAGAATTTAAGGCTCTAGTGGAAAACCAGACAGAGAAGAAGATAAATGTGCTGAGGACAGATAATGGTGGAGATATTTGCAGTAAGTAATTTGAAGAATTCTGCAAGAAGTGTGGTATAGCACGGTAGAAGACTACTCCATATACACCTCAGCAAAATGGAGTTGCAAAAAGAATGAACAAGACATTAATGGAAAGGGCAAGAAGCATGATCAGTGGTGCCGAGTTAGGACATGAATTATGGGCAGAGGCGGTGGATATCGCATGTTACCTGGTCAACAAGTCACCTTCATCTGTGTTGGAGGATAAGACTCCACAAGAGGTATGGACTGGTAAGAAACCCTCTCTTTCACATCTGAGGGTATTTGGATGTGATGCATATGTACATGCTCCAAAGGAGAAAAGAACAAAGTTAGATAGTAAATATGAAAAGTGCATATTTATTGGGTATAAGGATGGTTTAAAGGGTTATAAGCTTTGGAACCCAGTAACTAGGAAGGTTATGTATAGTCGAGATGTGGTGTCTAGAGAGGTGAAAGATGTTATTAAACATGAAGTCCAACCAAAGGAACCTAAGAAGATAAAGTTTGAGCTAAAGGAGGAAGAATCAGACTCTACAGTAGAGGAGGAATCAGAAGATGAAGAGCCACAAACTCTGGCTGTGAGAAGATCAGTTCGAGAAAGAAGGCTACCAGAAAGGTATAATCCATCTATTTTCTATTCAAATTTTGCTTTGTTTGTTACTAATGATGATCCCAGAACTATGAAGGAAGCAGTGGATTCAGAGGATGGAAAACTATAGAAAGAGGCCATGGTTGATGAAATGGCATCTTTGCACAAAAATGAGGCTTGGGATCTGGTGGAGTTACCGACTGGAAGGAAACCCATTAGCAGCAAATGGGTGTTCAAAAAGAAGACAAATGTAGAAGGAAAAGTGGAGAAATACAAAGCTTGGTTGGTAGCAAAAGGTTATTCCCAGGTGTCAGGAATTGATTTTGGTGATATTTTTTCTCCTATTGTGATGGTAACTTCTATTAGATTACTTTTATCTGTTGCTGCTGCTTTTGATTTTGAGGTAGAATAGATGGATGTGAAGATAACATTTCTTCACGGGGATCTGGAAGAGGAGATCTACATGAAGAAACCTGAAGCCTTTGCGGTGAAGGGTAAGAACGAACTAGTATGCAAGTTAAAGAAGTCTCTATATGGGTTAAAATAGTCACCAAGTATGTGGTATCATAAATTTGATACATTTATACGGGGACTTGGCTTCACCAGAAGCAAAGCAGATCACTATGTGTATTTTAAATTAACTGGTGACCGTGTTATTTATCTAGTCTTGTATGTGGATGATATGTTGTTGGTTGGAAATGACAAAGGAGTTATCCAGGATTTGAAGACCCAATTGTCCTCCAAATTCGGCATGAGAGATCTTGGTACTGCAAACTATATTTTGGGCATGGAAATTAAAATAGATCGGGAAAAGAGGAAGCTCTGGTTAAACTAGAGGAATTATGTCGAGACAATATTGCAGAGGTTTAATATGCAGGATAGTAAACCGGTGAAGGTTCCTATTCCTGTAGGTGTGAGGTTATCTGCTGAACAATGTCCCAAGACACAAGAAGAGGAAGAGGACATGTCCCATGTTCCATATGCAAGTGCAATCGGTAGCCTGATGTATGCAATGGTCTGTACTAGACCAGACATTGCACATGCAGTGGGAGTATTGAGCAGGTTTATGTCAAAACCAGGGAAGGAGAACTGCAAAGCAATGAAGCGGGTTTTCAGGTATTTGCATGGCACTAGTGATTATGGTCCGTGCTACCAAGGAAGACCAGGATTGGACAAAGTGTTGTATATTCATGGCTTTGTTGATGCAAATTGGGCTAGATATCTGTATCAGAGAAGATCTACGAGTGGGTATGTGTTTATCCTATTTGGAGGTGTAGTCAGTTGGATGAGTAAGAAACTATCTGTAGTGGCACTATAAACGACAGAGGCAGAATACATGGCAGTCTCTCATGCAAGCAAGGAAGCAGTTTGGTTGCAAAGATTGTGGTCAAGTGTGGGGTTATTACAGGAAGCTATAAGGATAGAATGTGACAACCAAAGTGAAATTTTCTTGGCAAAGAACCCTGCATATCATTCAAAGACAAAACACATTGATGTTCAGTATCACTTTGTGAGGGATATGATAGAAGAGAAAAAGGTGTTGCTGGTAAAGATGGACACCTTGAAGAATATTGTAGATGTATTGACAAAATCTATGAGCTCTAAGAAGCTCTCTTGGTGTAGAGAGACAATGGGCATTTCAGGGCTGGGAAAATGACTAAGCTCTCTTGTGGCCCCCTTGTGGAATGAAAACAACAAGTGGGAGAATGTTGGGTTGTGTTATATTCTTTCCACATAGTTAACAAGGGGTTTGAAGGGCACCCATAACCCCACTTTATGGCGTCTAGGGTAGCGCCCTGGAAAATTTTGGTTTTGGACCCTATGTTAGATTGGACGGACCCACCTATGGTTTTGTGCATGATTTTCGCACATGTTTTTTGTACGCAATGGTTTTCAGTCCATGGTATTGGACGCAATTGTTTTTGGTCCATGGTATTGGATGCTTCGGCATGTATAAATATGTATTATAACATTGAAAGGAACATAATGAAAAATCAAGCTCGTAGTCACGATTTTGGGATCCATGGGAAAATCTCTGTGTATATGTGTTATGATCTCACATTGTTTATTTTCTATGTTTTATAATTCATATGCAGGTAATTTCTGTATGGGGTTAAAACCTACAATGTGATCCTTCCATTCAATGAAATTAAGGTTGCCTTCCAAGGCACACTTTAGCCTCGTCCCCTTGAAGGCCATCTTCTCAGCTCTTAAGAGATATTGCTACACTGAACTGCAAATTCAAACCTCTTGAGAAACAAGTTTGAAATTCCTGCTCTAATGTGAATCCTACTATGATAGGATGTAGAAATTATGGTATATATTTGCAACTACTCATGAAGTTTTTTCAAAATCACAAGACACAAACCTACTCTACTACTCTACGGAAGTTAACTCACAATTTAGGAAAAAAAAAATTAGGCATGCAATAAGAAGTAAAACACATGCACTCAATATTTTTCCTAGGGAAAGAAATCTGCTAAAAAATCTAATGACTTATTGCATCAATCTGATGAATATGGATGTATTACAATTGCTTTATTCAATTGTGCACAAAATGTAAGTGAATAACCTATCTCTCTTCTCACTAAGAAGCTAAAACCCAAACTTCGTCAATTCTTGCCTCTGCTTGAGCCCCTGTTTCCTTGGGAAATTCCTTGAGAAATTAGGCCCTTATTATTTAGGAATTTTTCTAAAATGGATTGCGCAATTCCTAAGGTTGATCATGTGACTGCATGCAACACCTGTATGCTCAAGACTAGTATAAAACTAATGTTAAACTTCCTTAGAATCTCCACCATAGCTAGGGAACTTGAATTATTTGCATGCACTAGCTATTTTGGGCTGATTGATCAAATAACTAGATGATCACTGCATTTGACTGAAGTCCCACTGCACAACTGGCCTTCCACTAGTTCCTCCAATAGTTAGAACTAGTTTAACTGAAAACAACTTGAGATAATTGAATTTGATTGCTACAAGTTAGAAATCACACATACTTAATTGAACTCTAACTCCTCTAACTTGAATTTATTGAGTAAAATGGTTGACAGAAGCCATGTCATACAAGTTAATTGCATCCAAGTTGTTCGCGGATGCAGAAATTCAAATTTTCTCAATTTAATCAAGGCAAAATCAAATTGAGAATTTCTTGTTGCATTTTTCAACAATCCTTCAAGTGAATCTAATCCATGTTTCCAATCCAGCACAACAATGTGCTAATAAAACCAACCAACGGATATAAGTAGCATTCAAAATAAATAAAACAGTAAAAAAAACATATTAAAACACAATCGATGGGGACCCTGAAAAGTACTCCAACTATGTTACCACCTATCCATGTTCATCGAAAGTGCCTCCATCGCTCCTCTCATGATGCACAACCCATTTTCAGCCTCCATTGCCCTAAATACCATTAGTTGTTGTTAGCCTCAATCGCTCTACCTCCTGAAGAACCCGTCAATAACATAAAGACAAACCCCTAATCCTCTACCTTTTTTACTAGCGCCTCATATTGAAAATTTTAAGGCAAAATATTCATTTTGTCTTAAAATTTCCCTCCATGCAGTAGTGTTGAATGCAACGACATACAATTTGTCTCTAATCGTATCAACAGATATCAAAGGGACAAAAGAGTAATTTATGTGTGGGAAATCTTGCCATAGAAAGTTTTCGCATTCTTCACAGTCGACTACCCCCACAAAATGAAGAGCCCAACAGGTCATTGTCTTTATATAAGATAACATGAATGGAAAGTGAAATAGTAGCATTGGTATAGGCGCGATACAGTAGTAGCCTACAAGCTGGCAGACTTAGGGTGCACTGTGAGAGTCAATTTCATAGTTGTTAGATAATATTTTATTAAATTGATATGTTTTTGTCTTAATTGTTAATTGTCTTAAATGGGTTTCATCTTAAGTGGCCATTGTCTTAAATATAAAGTTGTCTTAAAATATTTTTGTCTCAAAGGTTTTTGTCTTAAATATAAAGTTTTGTCTTAAAATAATTTTGTCTTCAACTGTTTTTCTCTTAAATTAAAGTTTTGTCTTAAAATATTCTTGTCTCAAACTATTCTTGTCTTAAAATATTTTTGTCTTAAACTGTTTTTGTCTTAAATATAAAGTTTTGTCTTAAAATATTTTTGTCTTAAATTGTTTTTGTCTTAAATTTAAAATTGTATCTTAAAATATATTTGTCTTAAGTTGTTTTTGTATTAAATATAAAGTTTTGTCTTAAAATAATTCTGTCTTAAACTGTTTTTGTCTTAAATTTTATATTTAAGACAATTCAATTGATATTAAATTTTAATGTAAAATAATTAAAATAAAAAGTGACTTTTTAAGGAAAAAGATTTCTTTTGTCTTAAAAAATGTCTTAAAAGTGCCCTTGGTTTAGTAGTGAATAGTTTTAGTTTATGATATAGTTTAATATGCACTATTTTTTCTGTGAACTCTCTGGTACACATGCATAGTTAACCTTTGTATCACACAGTATTTACATTATGTATATACTTATTAGATTGTAGAACTACCAAATGTTATATTGAAACAATTCTAATTATGGTGGAAACTAGATGGTACGAGCCTTGTCACTCATAATAACCTACCCACTTAATTTCTTCATTACCGCTTGCATGTACTTGATAATAACCAATCAATATTAGAATGATTTCCCTCCTGGTGTCACTCAGGGATGTACTTATTGTTTCATACTCCTAACTTAAATGCAACTAATTGAGATATACTCTCACTCGTATGAACTCAACTTGATTAATTCATTATGGTTTTCCACCTTTCCGGTTACATTATTAAATATGTTCTAAGAATTATCCACCCATTTTTGCTCTATTTCCAACATTAGTTCATATAGTAATTACTTTTGATTTAAAACACAATTTCTTCTTTAAGCGAAACGCTAATTTCCTATCAATTAATCCACTTAATGAACTGTATATTCTTGTGCACCTAATTAAATACTAAAGGAAATCATATAGCTAACAATCATTCAAAGTTTCTTTTAGGATATAATATTTAATTCTAATATGAGTAATCCACCATTATTTCAATTGTTTCCCATTCATTATAATTCAAAAGAAATCTATTGTCCACATTCTCAGGCATCCGAATTTCAATGTTTTAATGTGATGTAATAGTGGAATCGTACAATTTATTTCTCTCATTTTTTTATATATAATTAGCTGACCACACTTTTAGGATATAATCTGTATTTATTTGGAACTAACCTATTATTCTCATTATGAATTTCCCTACTAAGCATTACATGTTTTATTCAGATGAAGTAACATTTGTACATAATTCAATTCAGATAAAAATCACAAGAAATGTAAATAAAAATCACCAATATGTTGTGTGGAAAATTCACACCTTTGAATGTAAATAAAATCACCAATATGACACTTGGAAATTCACACCTTCTCATGTAAATAAAATCACCAATATGACACTTGGAAATTCACACCTTCTCTCCACCCATCCTAGAACTGTTTCCTCCAGTTCACCCTAGAGCTGAGAGTTTCTTGCCTTCCGGGATCAAAGACTCAAATAAGGAACCCACCTCTTGATCCTTTTATGAAGTATTAAATATTTTCTTTTCATCATAAGGTATCCTTTTAGCGGCATCTCGCTTTTGTGGATATTTTTATCCACTTGCCTAGGCTTTTCCATAAAAGCCAGCCTTTCTCTCTCACGGTGCTTTTGGGCTTTTCTAAGCTTAGCATCTCTCTCTAGCTAAGCAACTTAATGTATCTTTCTCTACCATCCATTAAGCTTATATAGAATTTTATTCTAGAGTACTTATCATGAAAGAATTATCAAATCTATTTTATTAATGAAATATTTATCCTTAATTTATTTTGGAAAGAATCCCTTTTCTAGGTGTCTCATTTCCAATTACGTACATGCCATTTGTTTACTTATTAATAAATAATGGTTTACCTAATTATTCCAATATCATTTATGGATTTTCAGCAACTCTCTTAATGTAGTTCAACTAATCAATGTTGAAATATGGAAACAAGAATATTCCAATTTAATTTGTCCTTGAATTAAATTGTGAATTAAAATAGAATTTAGTCTTAACAGCTACTTGGAAATAATTAAGTAATTCGATTTGAATTAATTAGTTGGAGAAATTCAAGTTAGAAGTCTTTCTGAAGTCATGCAAGAGTTATCCCTTAAATTAAGGAGAAAGATTGAGTTATATTTGAGTTGTAATTAGTTAACTCAGTCTACTGAGTTAAGTCCAATTAAATTAGTTCCAAACTATTTGAGGAACTAATAGAGAGTTAACAGTCAGTTGATGCATGCATGCACTCAACTAGTGTACTCCAGTTAACTGAAGATTCCCTCATCAGAAACTCATGCATGTCTATTCTGAGAAAGACCCAGTTGAAATTAAAATCAAGGAAAATGTACTATTAGTTGCATGTGTTTTCTTATAAAGAAAACTCCTGCATGCAATCAAGGCATCATTCCTTGAGGATTGCGTAGTTTTGACAGTGTGTGAGAGAGTGTTCCACTTGGTTGAAGGTGAATCATCCCCGAGGAACAATGCAAGGAAATAGGAGCTTGGAGGGCAGAGAGGAAGGCTTGTGAGAAGCCAAGATTTCTTGTGAGCATCTGAGAGGATTGTACTGAGAGCTGGCTAGATGTGAGAGCTAAGGCTTTATATAATTCCTATGTATTTCCACCTTGTATGATAATACAAATAGTGGGGTTTTTAGCTGATGATTTCCCCAAAGTATTTTCATGTGTATTGTGCATTGATTCTTCTTCTTCTTGTTATATTGTTCAGCTCGATCTTTAAGCTTCCAAAAATTGATATTAGAAGTAGGTTAGAGTATTCTACTTTGATTTATATTGCATTATTAGGTTAACCTACATCATATTTTCTACATGGTGTCATAGCTAGATTTTTAGAATTTTCTATATGGTATCGGAGATGTGAACAATATACTGAGAGGAGAATTCGAAATTTGAAGTTCAGGGTTGCAGGTGCAAATCGAATTCATATCATACTTCAAGGTTGGCCAATGGAATTATATGGATTGAGACTTGAGTATGCCTTGGAAGGTAGCTCAAATTACATAGCATGGAAGGATAAAACGGAGGATGTATTAGAAGAGAATGGCTTGAAGGATTTCATTGATCAAGAAATCCCAAAGCCAACTTCAACTAATGCATAAGAGTTGGCTGAGTGGAAGAAGTGTGTGGCGAAGGCAAGATGGATCATCCTTGAGGGAGTTCGAGACCATATCTTCTCATGTCTCCATGGGAAGGATACTCCATTTTCAATGTGGAAGACATTGAAGGACATCTACCAGAATAGTAGTGACCAGAGGAAATTGGCGCTCAAGGATAAGCTTCGAAGAATCAAGATGGAGAGATGAGCTTGTCAGTGTGGGAATAACTATTGCCGATTATGATATGGTGAGCCTCGCTCTCCTTGGCCTTCTGAAGAGTTGGAAAAGCTACTAGGACTCTGTGAATGGAAGGGAGAAACTGTCGGATTAGGAAAGAATGTGGTCAGATCTTATGCAGGAGGAGATCAAGAGGAGCAGATGAGATGGTTCTTCATCCAAGAATGATGATGAAGAAAATTTGGCCTTAGCAAGTTAGGCAAGGAAAGGGAAGGGGAAGGCTTCCCATTCCAAATTGAATTTTTCTCATGGAGGGAAGAAGGGTGACATGTCTAAAGTAAGATTCCTTAATTTTCATGAGATGGGACATTATGCAACTAATTTCCCATTGAAGAAGTCCAAGAAGGGATCCTCGAAAGGATCAGAAGGTGAGGCATTAGCCGCTTAGTTCGAAATGGACTTTACCCTCATCGCATACATCGTGTCATCAATGATGGGTTGTGTCTGGTATCTTGATAGTGGAGCCTCATTTCACTTGACCGGTGATAAAATTACATTTAATACCTTGGAGGAGAAAAACCTCAAGATGCACATAGAGATGGGTGAAGACGGAAGGTATAGTGCTTTAGAAGTGGGCACGGTTGATTTTCAGAGGGAGCATGGAGCTCCTATCACCTTGACAAATGTGAAGTATGTGCTTGGACTAAAGAAGAACTTGGTATCGGTCACGATGTTGGAGGACAAAAGATATGATGTTGTCTTCAGTAAAGGAAAGGTGTTTCTAAGACACATAGCCATGGGTCAGACCAAGAGTATAGGGATTCGAGTGAAGAATATCTATAAAATAGTGGTAGATGATTGTGCAACATTGAGTAAAAAAGAAAAATTGGCGCAAAGCCAAGACATGGGCGAGTTGTGGAATAGGCGGTTGGGCCATTTGCATCATGGGGCTTTGAAGATTAAATGCAAGAGATATCTAGAGGACTTCCCAATGGTAAACTTGAGTAAGTTGACACATGCAAAGGTTGTACCTTGGGAAAGTACACTAATTCTTCCTTTCATGATTGAGATAGTCGAACAAAGGCTATCTTGAGCGAGTTCATACTGACGTGTGTGGACCATTCTCAACGACATCCACAATGAAGCAAAGGTATTATTTGATTTTCATTGATGACTATTCTCGTAAGTAATGGATTTATTCCATGAAGAAGAAGGACAAAAATTTCACAAAGTTTTGTGAGTTCAAAGAATTGGTTGATAAAGATTCAGGGAAGAAGATCAAGGCCTTGAGAAGTGACAATGGTGGAGAATATATCTCTCAAGAGCTAAAGGACTTTTGTGCAGTGGAAGGAATTAAACAAGAGTTGACGGTACCTCATAACCCACAACAAAATGGGGTGGTTGAGAGGAAGAATAGAACTATTGTAGGGGTAGCATGGGAAATGTTGCATGACTAAGGCCTACCACTTCACTTGTGGGTTGATGCATGCAACACAATGGTCTATTTGCATAATAGAAGCCCGCATCGCATACTTGGGATGAAGACACTAGAGGAAGCTTTCTCTGGTAAGAGACCAAATGTGGGTCACTTTAGGATCTTTGTCTCATCGGTATATTGTGATGTGACATAGGATGCATGAAAGAAGCTTGAGCTGACAACAGAGTTGGAGATACTTGTGTAGTACAATGATACACCTCACAACTATCAAGTGTACTTACCTACCAGTCGAAGGACAGTGGTTCGCAAAGATCTCAAGTTTGATGAGTTGAGGGCCACACGAGTTTGCCTTGAGAGGGAGCTCCATCTACTAGCTGTGGAGGAACTATTGGTTCATAAGGAGGAGGAGCCTCAGACTGATGCGAAGTAGCTGCATGCAGAGGTTCCATGACTGGAGACATCCACTCAGGAAGAGTCTTCCAGAGATGGACGGAAGCACACAAGAAAAGCTGCCAAATTGTTGAAGGATGTAAGGGAGAATGTGGGAGCACCATCTTCTTAGCACGGACAGAGGAGGTCACCTGAGAGGTACACTAGATACATGGCCCTTGCTGGGGAATGTGTTGAGACTGAGCCATCTTCCTTTGAGGAAGCAATGCAGCAGGCGATTTGGGTTGATGCTATGCTGGAGGAGTATGACTCCATAGTTTATAACAGTGTTTGCGACACTGTTTTGATACCAGAAAAAAGTTAGTTATGAGTTCCCATTGGCTTTACAAGGTAAATTAAGCTGCTGATGATGGGAGGATCATGTTGTTGCAGTATATTTTGATAGATGAGAAATATGTTGACATTTTGACAAAGGCATTGTCAAAGTGTAAATTTGAGTTCCATAGAGACAGGATTTGGCTGGTAGACAATTCATTTCTTGTTGAGAGGGAGTGTTGAAATATGGCAACAAGAATATTCTAGTTCAATTTGTCCTTGATTTAAATTGTGAATTAAAATCAAATTTAGTCTTAACAACACTTGAAAATAATTAATTAATTCAATTTCAATTAATTAGTTGGAGAAATTCAAGTTAGAAGTCTTTCTGAAGTCATGTAAGAGTTATCCCTTATATCAAGGAGATAAGATTGATTTATATTTGACTTTTAATTAGTTAACTCAATTTATTGAGTTAAGTCCAGTTAAATTAGTTTCAAACTATTTGAGGAACTAATAGAGAGTTAACAGTTAGTTGATGCATGCATGCACTCAACTAGTGTACTCCAGTTAAGTAAAGATTCTCTCATCAGAAACTCATGGATGTCTATTATGAGAAAGACCCAGTAGAGACTAAAGTCAAGGACAATGTACTATTAGTTGCATGTGTTTTATTATAAAGAAAGATCATGCATGTAGTCAAGGCATCATTCCTTAAGGATTGCACAGTTCTGACAGTGTCTGAGAGAGTGTTCCACTTGGTTGAAGGTGAATCATCCTAGAGGAATAGTGCAATGAAATAAGAGCTTCGAGGGTAGAGAGGAAGGCTTTTGAGAATCCAATATTGCCTGTGAGCATCTGTGAGGATTGTACTGAGAGCTGGCTAACTGTGAGGGCTAAGGCTTTGTATAATTCCTATGTATTTCCACTTTGTATGATAATATAGATAGTGGGGTTTTTAGCTGAGGCTTTCCCCAAAGTATTTCATGTGTATTGTGCATTGATTCTTCTTCTTCTGGTTATATTGTTTGGCTTGATCTTGAAGCTTCCAAAAATTGATAGCAGAAGTAGGTTATAGTATTCTGCTTTGATTTATATTGCATTATCAGGTTAACCGACATCAGATCTTCTACAATGGTATTACTACAACTGAGGGATATTACATTAACACATCTCACATTTCTAAGATTAAAAAAATCATAAAACAACTAAAAACTAAATTTATTCTAAATTATATATATATATATATATATATATATATATATATATATATATATATATATATATGAAACTTTATATTTCTACTACAAAAATTTACATAATCTGTGATTGTCTGCTTCTCATCTACCTAGTGGGAAATGAGACTGGATACTTAGGTTTAAAGCCTTGAGGCTACATATACCTCTCATGACTATAGCATTTGATAAACAAAAGTAACAACACATAGATTGATTGAACCTACTTCCAACATACAATGATATAGCTAGAAGAAAACATTACAATAACTAAAAGCAAAAAATTGAGAATGCATAGAAGCTATTGTCTTAGGTTGTCTAGTTTGTAGGTCTACAGTGTAACAACCTCATTCCCAAGGAATGGGTTGTTGGTGAAATTGTTGACGAGGATTCATATTTTACAATTAATTCTATCAAATTTCTCTTCCAATTCCACAAACTTGTAAACATTCTCCTGTTAGGCATTGTTGGTATCTAGGTTAGGAATTCAGTCTCTATTCTTGGCTTGAACATGGTCACCAAGAATATGATTCCACTCCTGCTAAAAAAAATCTTCTATATTATAAATTTCTTAGTGGACAAGATTAGGGATGAGCTACTAATAATGAACCATAGATTCCCTTGCTTGCGCATAATATTGCAATTAAGAAGTTGATGTCATATAGTTGGGGGTCGATGAAGAGATGGAGGATTTACCCCTGTCACTCCTTCTATGAGAAACCAAAAATATTCTGTAAGGCATTGTGATCGAGGGAAATATAGTGGCATGGGGTTGACAATGAGGTGAATAATTAAGGATGGGAGAGATAACAAGTTGGTATTTTAGTGAGTCAACATGGATGAGAAGAGATGAGAAAGAGTGATAGAGGCTAACAAGGGAGGAGATACAACATCAGTTAATGAATTTTGTTGAAATATTCCTAGGAGGGAAATTAAGGGGGTTGGGAATGAGCTGTGAGGGGAGAGTTAGAGAGGAAAAAGACAGTGAAGAGGGTGGTCTAAATAAAATAATTTGCCAAGGAGATACAAATCCATAGACTAGAGAAACCATAGAATCAACCAAACGTAAGTTGATGTGAAGGTAGTAAAATTTGATTGGGAATAGGCTTACCCAGAATGCCAAGGAACTCACTATTGGGTCAACAAAAAGAACACTTAAATGCACCTAACTAAAAAACCACCGTCCATAAGTGAAACAATTCCATGGTAATTCAACATGTTCTTGACATAGATTCAGGGGTGCCTTGGTTCGCTCAATATTTCCAATATCAAGGATGTCCTCATGGCCAAGCGTCTTAGCGCATCAATCAATGTATGCAAATGTTACATGTGGCCTTGAATTTCTACTTTGATTGTGTAGCGTGCCATTGATCCTGTAGTGAAAGACTTCCATTATCGCCACTTCCTAGGAAGATTGTGATTAAGTACTCTTGCTATGAGTGTGATCCATCATGCTTGTATAAGCATTAAACTCCACCACTAGCCACCATAAAACTGAGCTATGTGACACGGTACCTTCCTGGCACATGACTTGATGCTGGAGACCTAGTTTCATATTTGAGTGAGCCTCTAAGGTGCCCTGCGAATATGCATCTCGCTAGGTAGCTTTCATGTTGTAGTGTCTTCTTTTATATGCAGTCATGATGTCACGGTGGGAGGGGAGGATCCACACTATCACATCCTTCTTATCCATGGAAACTACTACATATGACAATTCTTCATATGACATGTTTTTTAATTAATCAATTTGATTAAAAGAGAAAAATGAGATAAGTACTTTAGAGATAAATTGCAACTTTGATTTGTGTATACTATTAAGAATATTTTAAAATATTTTGTGAAGGTTAAGTTTGTGTCATCCACCTAATAATTGTTGATAATTAAATTTATTTTTTGGAAGCCCCACTCTAAAATAAACAAGTGTATCTACTTAATTAAAAAAACATGTTCTAAATGGGCATAGAATAGAGTGATGCGGTGTAGCATTAAGTTACTCTCGGATGTGAAGGGTCACTGGTTGGAAACTCCATGTATAAAAATCTAGCCATGTTAGAGGTTGATGTGGGCGGGTAATTTGCAATGATCGCACTACTGAGACGAATTGAAAAACATAAATAAAATATTGTTTTTAAAAGAAAAGGTCCAAAAAAAAAACAGTATCAATAAAATTAAAATGCATGGTTTTGATAATGGTTAAAAGAAAAACCTTCCAAGTTAAGAAGCCTCGAGAGGAAAAATCATTAACTTAAAAAAGGAAATGCATGGTTTTGATAACAAAAAAGAAAAACATTCCAAGTTAAGAAGCCTCGAGAGGAAAAATAATTAACTTAAAAAAGGTGTGGTTTATATCGCGATTTAAAAAAAAAGGCTAAAAAGATAATAATTTAAAATTCAAGTTATAAAACTTCAAACCCCAAAATCCTTGGAAAAATTACAACAAAAGAAGTATGATGGGATGACATAGGGTTATAAGTTTTAAGCGAAGTAGCAACGAGAATGCAATAGTGGTAGGCTCTACTTATATTGCATTGATTGTGGAAGGAATCCAAAGGAGAAGATTCCTTAACCAGATTGTTATCACTTAGGGATTCTAAAATTGTGAATGATGTTATAATGTTCTTGAATATAACAAAGTGTGTTTTGCTTCAAATGTGATGGATCCTGGCTGCAAGAATCAAGAATACAAGTGGATGTAGACTATGACTCTGGACAAGGGATGTATGGTGACTTTTTTTTTTTGAACAACAACATAATAACTCAGGTAAGTACATGCTGGGATCTAGTACAAAGCCTGGAATTTTAGACATTCGCTAAGCTGGAATTTTAGACATTCGCTAAGGTGGAACGAAATCCTTGAAGGCCACTGTATATTAACGAAGTTAAATGGGACCTTGAATCGCATAATCATTATTTCGGTAGCTTATTTCAAATTATTGACTGAGATGAAAGGTGGGAATTATTTTGTAGAATGCTCTGAATAGATAGAGAGCTGACGATAGCAGCACCCTGCAAATTTGCATGTAGATTTCCTGACTTTTGAGTAAATTTTCAGTAAATAATCACTAATAATTAGAAATCCATTTATTTGTAAATAATGAGAAATAATAAGAAATGATTGCAGATAATTTTACTGTTAAATAATAAAAAATTCAAAACTATGTCATGATACGATGAAATTACACTTCAAGATAAATGATAAAAAGTCATTAAAACGCAAAATGCGACGACATTTTTTTACCAAATCAAAGTAATATAAAACTTGAAATCCTAGTATAAAACCTTAATTCCTTAGAATGCCAGAATTGACAACACATTCATAGAAAGATACAATTGTAATATAAATCGCAAATTGCAAAGACACTTTTTAGCAAATCACATAAATATAAAACTTAAATCGAAATAGTATAAAATCTTAATGTCTTAAAATTCCACAACAAAAAAACACATTCATAGAAAGTAAATGGTAATATAAGTAACTAAAATACACATAGAAAGTAACATTCTGTGATCAAAGTAATATGGTGACATTCTTAGATTTTAAGAATTCACATTACAGTTTTAATTATGTGTTTACTTTTTTTTACAAATTTGGAATTAATTATGGTCTATGTAAAAGACCAAAGCTATGTGGTAATTTCAAGATGGTTCAAGAAGAAATGGTTTATAAAAAAATAAAAAAATATTTTTGATATTGTTAAGGAATAAAATAATAAAACCTCTAGATAATTAGGTCAGTTAGAACTCTTTTTCCTCTTAGAAAACAGGCAATTCCAAGAGGGCAGATTTTTTTGTGGGGAAAGAAAAATGAGCCTGAGGAAGAGAGGAGGGAAGGAACACTGTGTAGGTGAGAAGGATACTGCAACTGCTGAGGATTTATTGAGATCTACTTGGGCCAGTGGAACCCTCAGTGAATTTTTGTAAGTTGGAATACAAATTGGACCAGAGGTCTTGAGGTTTGGAGGTTGGAAAATTTAAGATTGGCACCTATACTGTTTGGACTAGCAGAAAGCTCAGGGAGAGACTGGACGTTATTTCCAGCCTCACGGTTGGGTGGAGAGACTTCCTCGTTTTGGTTGGTATAGATAACATTTTTATACTTTTGTAGTTTCTATGTTTTCTTTTAAAGATTGACAACTATTATAGAATAGATGAAAGAGAAATGAATAGTAAATATTTCCATATAAAATAATAAGTAGAACAATACATCTTATCCAGGAGATAACTGTGGAGTGTTATCTCACTGTAGCTTGTATGTTTAGTCTTATGTATGTGCAGTCTTTTCTTAAAAGTAAAGAAATCGGGACTAAAAATAAAAGGATAGCTCCCCTTTCTTGTTATTAAAGAAAATAATAATTATGTGCAAGATTAGTACTATAATGTGTGAGATAAACAAAAGAAGACAAATAAACTGGAATTACCAGTCACTCTCTGCTCTCTTATATACTGACAGATTAGTTAGTCATAAATCTATGTAAAGAATAATTGCGCCCTTATGTAACCAGGAAAGGGTTCAACACTGTTTATCGATGTACATTTAGACAGTCCATACACGTTAAAAAATGAGACAAGGAATAGTAATGCATGCTATTGGAAAATATTAAGTAAACAAGTAAGAAGTCCACAACATCTTAACCGTGAGTCAGACTGGGAAACTAGCACATCTCGACCGTGAGTCAGACTTGGAAACTAGCTCCATTCACGATGCAAGCATGTAGAGAAGTTACTGAATAGATGAAAAACCTGGGAAAAAGAAATATATAAACCTTAGTAAAACAATGGAGTTATATAGAAGAAAACTTGAAATAAGATAAGAATAGAAGTTCGTCAAATATGGTGCATACAGTTAAATCTCGCTAGAGTCAAAATGATTAAAGGAGAAGAAAATCCACTATATATTCTAATTTAGTGACAGAACATGTAAATCACTATGTAATCATAAAAAGGAATGTTGTATGGAGGCAAAACACATCAGCTTTCAGACTTAAGACAAAGACCAACTTAAATGAAAACAATATGTAGGTTTGATTCAGTCTAGCTACAGTCAAAACCTTCGAGTACTTACAACAATGATAGTATGAAAAATATTCACACCAATTTCATTTAAATGGTGGAGACCATAATTATAGCAATTCTAGAGCTAGAAATTTATGATAATCCACATTAAAAAACAGAGTCGAAGTCCTTAAGTAGGAGTAGTAATATACTGTTAGACCTCGTAAGAAATAACATAAAATTTCAAAGCTACACCCTTTATAAATTAAAGGCTACAACCTCAAACTCACACCCATCTAGCAAGGGAATTCATAGAAGTCGAATGACCTAAGTCCATCCTTGAGGAAACAAGCATTCGGTCGACCTGAGAGAGAACCGAGAGGGTTTTCCATTATAACTCCCCCTCATTGCAGGCCCAGAATGGCAACAAGTCAAAACCTTGAACTGACCGAGAGGGGTGTAGAAAGAACTTGGAAAGGAAATCACACATTCCGTGTTAGCACGGCCACACGCAAAACCTGTTGCCAAGGGAAATGGAGAGGAGAGCTAACCTATTTAGAGGAACAAAAACCCAAAATAAGAAAATCTATTCAAGCTATCCCATAACGTAGAAAGCACAAGAATCCTTTGAGCCACAATGGTTTACCTGTGTAGGGTGGAACTTTAAATTTCACCAGCAACAGACCTAAGATAAAAACCATCAAAGCCTATGTCAAAACCCTAGAAAAAAAATAAATTTTCTCAGTGAAGAAGCAACTTCTATAAAAAAATAAAGTGTAGCCAGATACCTACGAAGAAATCGATGAGGGTTTCTATGATTGGAGGATATCACCATCGTTGGAGGAAGAAAGGAGCCTACAGGGCTAAATATGAGTTAGTCGTGGCACACATGAATGATTAACACCAAATGAAAGAAAAAAACCCGACACAGAACTCAAGAATTTAATCACAAATTACCTTTTTAGGTCGGAGAATGAAGGGATGCCCAGAAAGGTCTAACTGTTCATTGAAGAGGCACCTCGCATATATCTTCCGTAACTTGGAGGACACACTTACCCTCACCAGAAGAAGAACGAGTTGCATTGTCAGAATTTTTGCATGGTCGAGCATAATGGCTACCGCCTTAAGGGTTAGGGTGAAATCAGTTGTAAAAAGGAAACCAGGAAAGCTATCATCCATGGCCATGAATATTACAAGTGGACAGTAGATGTAGCCCCAAATACATTGAGATCAATGTATACCATGTAAATATAAACTTAATGCCAAATTAATTGTTGTACTATTAATGCGTGGTAAGTAGTTAGGACCTAGGGAATTGTAATAGAGCGCATCCATACTCTTGCATAGTAAACCATGTAAATGTTATATATTGCCATAAACAATAACTCTTAATAATGTGTTAAGTATGTTGACCTGATGACACATAACTTTATTTTGTTAATTGGGGTAATTTTGTATGTGGCTACATGTTACAAATATATAAATACACCAGTTGGATTGGTGATGTCTATAAATTATTTGTAAATTGTGTGGTTTGAGGTTTAAGTATTATTGGTCCCTGCCATGTGGCGATGGCATGGGACTATAGTAACTAAAAATGATGTAGTTAGTATTAGTTGAGCTGTTTGCTAGTGACTGTTTGTTGAGTATAATCAATTTTTTTAAGTGAATAGTGATTTGAGGTCTTATTTGGCCTCTTCCAAAGGTAGAAAGGCTCAAAGAATATAGTATCTTGCCTTTGTCTATTCATTCTAGTTCATTCTTTTTGGAGTTGTCGATTAATGTTATCATTAATCCAGCTGTGTGGAGAAATGCTAGCTCCCGCTTCCAGATATTGTTTTCTATTGCCTTTGTCTGCTCATTCTGGTTAATTCTTTTTGGAGCTATCAATTAATGTTAACATTAATCTAGCCGTATGAAGAAATGCTAGCTCCGCTCTCGGATATTGTTGCCTATTTATTAGTCTTTGAAGAGTCTTTGAAGTTGCCACCTGTTGCAATGTGTCTACGGTGCCTGTTGCAATGTGTCTGTTGCAATGTGTACTCTGCATATTGCCTACGCTGCATGCTGCTTTGGCACAAGTCCATCCAACCTAATACAAAACAAAAACCAGAACAAAACCAGCTAAGGAATATTGGTAAGATCAATATATACCTTCTCATTGAATTTCCGGTTACATGCCCTGCAATTCTATGAATGGGCAATAATCCTAGAGAAAAAGCCCTACGATTCTCTAAATCAATAATAATCCTAGAGCGGAAGCCCTGCAATTCTTTGAATCGGTAATAATCCTAGAGCGGAAGCGTGACTGAAATTCAAAAGAAATTCCTAAATAAGGTCCAAAGGGTGACCCTGTCCTGATGTCTAGCCCATGCATGAAGTGAAAGGGGTTGAGGCCCAACATACTCCATTATAGTTAGAGGTAAAGATGTTGGAGACATTAGATCAGTTCCGTTAGCTATATAGGAATTAGTTAGATAAGGAATTACAGTTGCCTTAACTACAAAGGAAGAGATCCCAGTTGCATACCAAGTGCTTAGCCAAAGAGAATAACAGGCCGTACTAAGAGCATGAGCTAAAATAAATAACAGTTCGTACCTGGAGCTGAGCCAAATATTCATTTCTTGCAGGCGGGCAGGGATGAAATTGAAAGGCCTCCTGCGCTATTTACTCTGCCCTTACTATGCTATGATATATTTTTTATTAGTTCCCTCAACCCATCCAGTTTTAGCAATCAGCCTTGGCAATCAAATGCTTTATGGCCAACCTGCATCCTATTTAACACTCATAATCTACTTAGAATGCTGATCGAGGATTCTTTGATCATGGGTACTGTGTCTTCTTCCACAAATCGTTACTCCATCCGCAGTAACAGAATAGATGCTTGCCAGTTTCTATCTCCCTCTCCTGTCATTATGGTGTTGTTCTACAAACAAGTATTTCTCTTGCGATAACAATGGAGTGGCACTGCAACTTTCTTAGGAAAAACTCCGATTGAATCGCTTGCATGAGGCCCATCGAGTTTTCCTCCATCGCAATGGAATGGCACTATAACTCACTTAGAGAAAACTCAGATTGAATCGCTTTCATGAGGCCCATGGAGTTTTCCTCCCTCGAAATGGTTGAGCGCTTGCATGAGGCCCATGGAGTTTTCCTCCATCGATATGGTTGAGCACCCATAAACACGCTTCTAAAGAAATGTTTATAACCTATCTGATAGGACAAAAGCTCCTCCAATGGGGAGGACAACTCCTACGATGGGATCAATCGGCGGAGGTGTATGATACAAGCTCACCAAATATCAAAACCACTAGTACTTGTCACCGTTGTCCTGCTCTTCAGCCAGGTTTCAATCATGCATTATGATGCATTATGTTCAACCACGTGTCTTGTTATGTTCAACCTTTGCTTTTAATGATTCAAACTTTTGTGACATTCAACCTTTGCTTTTAACGATTCAAACTTTTTCTCTGCAACTTTAATTTCTCCGTTATGCTCCTGAACATGTTTTTACCTTAGCGATGCTCAACTCTGTATATCTTTTTGGGCTTATCAAATTTCATAGTTTCTTTTCTTTGAAGTGCATATAGTGGACAAAGGGTATTTCAAGTGGCACAATGGCTAATGATAAGAATTTTTTTTTTCCTTTGCTTTTTAATTTGCATGTCATCTCTCTAACTTTGAAATTTTACTGTTGGATCAGGAATAAATGGTTGAGTCTTGTACCCTCTCCAAAAGGTGAGTTTCTACTTTAATTTTTGTTCTTTATCCTTTTGTCCCTTTATCTCCGTTAAGGGTTTATAAAATTTTGTTTTCCCCTTTTTCATATATTTTCATTGTTTGAGCATTCTAATGCTACCCCTTGCATTGCAAGTTCAACTTTCTCTTCTGCAAACTATAGGTTGGTTTTTTGTTTCATGGATTTCTTGCATAGAGAAACAGGCTCTATTTTCTTTTTTTTCTGCCATTCATTCCATACCAGTGCAGAGCAGAGCAGAGCAAAGAAAATCATATAAAGCTTTGAAGGCTCAGAGGTAGAGTAGATAGAGCTTTGAGGGCTTAGGGGCAGTGGATTGCTGACCAATTTATCGAAGATGGCGGGGATTGTAGGTGTCTTGGTCTTGGATCCATGGCTCGAAAGTTAGTTCACAAATGTCCACCTCAAGGATTTGAAATCTCGTGTAAGTTTTTTAGACGAATTTAATATCTTTTTTCAGTTGGCAGTCGATGGTAATGGTTTCAAATCTTGTGGTTTCATTCATATTCTACAATCCGAAAATGCAATATTTTAGACAACAAATTTTTTCTGAGAGGTTCTATTCCGAGGAAACCAAATGGATCTGGTATATAAATAGATCAATTGCATAATTTATCATGCTTTGCCCTGATCATATTAAATTTATCAATGTGAAGTTTATCCATATGAAAACCAACACGAGGACTGTCACAGTTGCAGATTTGGCGTCGGGGATGACAAAACTTAAAGATTTTCAGGAATTATTAATAGAGAAAGAATTAAAGGCGATTCTTGAAGAATATTATGTAGATACAGAAGAAGAGATATATTTTGAAGCTTTTCTCTAGGTGAGTTATTCGCAACTTTATCTTATAAAAGTTTTTCTGCTTGCGAAGTGCAGTGCCTTGTCTGGGTTGATAAATATTCTTCGAATAAAAAAAATGTGTGGTGACATGTCAATGGAGTTGATGTGGTTGATTCACTAATCAGTGGCCTATAATCTCCTAGACCAAGAGGATTATTGAAGTCATCATTAGTAGATTTCTACTTTTCTTGAGGCAACTATTTGTTTTGTAAAGTCTTTATCATTATTGCAGAACCTAGCCACACTTAAAATCACAATAGCAAGCCTGAGTACACTAAATTTGTCACACATAATAATGAGAAAACTCATACAAGTATCTAATATCTTGATTTCAGTGGTTAATTTTAAGCTGTCTGTGACTGATCGGTGGATTGATGTACATTTACAATGATTGATCCTAACCTACATCAAGTTCTTTTTTATCTTGGTAGTGGTATTTTGAAGTCTGGTATCAAAACTGTGCATTGGGTTTTCCTTTCAATGACTTTAGTTTTCCAAATTTTGAGTTGTGATTCAATACCTTTGTCAACCATCAATGTGAAGAAATTGTTAGCTCTATCCTTCTCCATTTAAGCCTATCCATGAGCACAATGTGCACAATCACCTTTTTGTTGCACTCATCCTGCAACTAAAAGCTTCATTGCATATCACCCTCCTCTGTCCAATAGTTCCCAAAACACATGCTCTGCCTCCTTAGTCATGGACTTCCTACTCAGTCCCTAAATTAATAAATCAACATGCTCTGTTTCTTCTTATAGCTTGTCCTTATACAAGCATGAACTAGTACCCAATTAAAGAAACCCTTCAAAATTAGAGAGAAGCTTCTTAAAAAAATTATCGATAGGTTTTTTTATTATGGTACTCAGATTAAATGGACCTGGATATTCTCCTTATGATGAAGGAAAACTGAATGTACAAGAGCATCATGGCCTTCGAATGTGTATTGCTTCGTGCCAGTTACAGCATCCCATACTTGTTTAAGTCACTGAACACTCCTGAGACAAATCTATCACATCTGAAAATATCTATATTGTGACCTTTCAATAATAAATTGATATCACCCATTGTAGGTCTGTTAGGTTACCAGATACACTACCTACAAGAAAGGCAAGTTGCTAGTGATCTCATTTATACCCCCAAAACCAAGAATTTCTCGCATACCATAGTTGTTGGACCATATTTTCCGTATCCTAGAATGTTTTTTGTGCTTGAACTAGATATAATGTTCCATGTGTTTTATAGGTAGCCAAATTAATATATACTAATTCAGGGGTTGTTGTCTTAGCTGTTTTCTCCAAATGTTGTTCACAAGAGTTGGAAATGGATGCGTAATGATCACAATCCATCTGGCAAGGTACAACTCTAAAAGTGTCCTAACATACTGATTGTTTTCAGTTTTATAATTCTACATTTAGTAAGCATTTGCAAGCATTTGAATGATGGCAATTCATTTTCCAGGCCACAGCAAATACTGCACCCGAGCTGTGGTAGCCAGTGAGTGGAATCCTTATGACAAATGATATGAGTGACACAAATATAGAAGAAGCGGTCTCATGCATAGCCTTGTGAAAGAATGATTCTAATGTTATGTCCGCTTATGGTTGGAAGGTGTCGCTATTCAACATGATGACATCTAAGGTGAAATAATTTTGTAGAGTGTAAACAAGCCTATGTTATCTTGATTCTTGGGTTTATTTGCTTCATCTTACTTTGTTTAAACTATAATTTTATTGTCTATGATTTCACATTTATCACATATTGAATAAGATATTCATCCATATAGGTTTCCATGGTCTTGTTAAAGCATGGATTTAAACTCTAGTTCCTTCTTGAGGCTTTGAACATCTCCTTTGATATAAAGCAATTTTGTGTTTGAAATTCATTTTATTTTAATTAGCTTCATGAGACATTTTCAGGCCACTAACACCTACTTCTTTGCAGGTCATGACAACATTAATGCCATCCCCACCTGTAGCATCTTTTCTTGCTTTCCATCCTCAAGATAATAATATCATTGCTATTGGAATGGAGGATTCAACAATTCAGATATACAATGTCCACATTATGTTTTCTTATTTTCATTTGAGTCACTCGTTGAAATAAGTAATTTCTCATATCAATCTCTGTGTGGAGATTTATGTATGGGGTAATGATCAATTCCACTTGTTGGTTGTGCATGAGAGCTAGCTTGCTATTTATAATGCTTCCAGAAGTGAAACATGCTATCAATCATAAGTAGATTTCTACTTTTTTTGAGGCAGCTATTTGTTTTGTAAAGTATTTATCATTATTGCAGAACGTAGCCACACTTAAAATCATAATAACAAGCCTAATTGCTCTAAATTTGTCACACATAATAACGAGAAAACTCATACAAGTATCTAATCTCTTAATTTCAGTGATTAATTTTGAGCTATCTGTGACTGATCGATGGATTGATATATATTTACAATGGATGATCCTAAACTACATCAAGTTATTTTTTATCTTGGAAGTGGTATTTTGAAGTTTGCTATCAAAACTATGCAATCTTCAAAATCTAATCTCATTGGTAAGGTCTGGTGAAAGAAATCTTCAAATATGATCTCATTGGTAGCAGGTCAGGGCACAAATCAAGAATTTTTGGAACCATTTGAAGTCTATCCTTGGAGAAATTATTGAAGTCGACATAAGTAGATTTCTACTTTTCTTGAGGTGCCTATTTGTTTTGTAAAGCCTTTATCATTATTGCATTTCTTCCAAACCTCAAAAAAAAAGAACCACTGCCAGGAGATATTAGGCCACAATCAACAAGAAAGTCATTAAAAGGCAAAAGCCAATGCACAATTTTGGTACCCGACTTCAAAATACCATTGCCAAGATAAAAAACTGGATATAATGTTCCATGTGTTTCACAGGTAGCCAAATTAATATATACTAATTCAAGGGTTGTTGTCTTAGCTCTTTTCTCCAAATGTTGTTTACGGGCTTTGGAAATGGATGTGTAATGATCGCAATCCATCTGACAAGGTACGACTCTAAAAGTGTCTTAACGTACTATTTGTTTTCAATTTTAGAATTATGCATTTAATAAGCATTTGCAAGCATTTGAATGATGGAAATTCATTTTCCAAACCACAACAACTAGTGGTTCAGTTTCGAATATTTTTTTCATGAATAGCAGAGAAACCTTGCCTCGGTAAAACATTTACTTAAGCAACTACCCGATTCAATGTAGGGACTTGCTACCTCGCAGCTTGCCTTGTTCAATTTGAAGTCAACCATGAGTATGATTACCTCAGATATGAAGTTTTTTGAAGTTTGTGGTTCAAGGTTAAAATCTCCCTTGGAAGCACTAGAAATCAACCACATGTCACCCTGTAGTGTGTGGTCTAAGGTTCAAGCATTCACCTCGAAGTCAACTTGACGTGAGTATGAGAACCCTAAAATAAATACTTTATGAAGTGTGTGCTTCAAGGTTAAAATCCATCTCAAAGTTTTCGCAATTGACCAACCTAGCCAAGTTATTGATTCATCTAAATATAATGGGAAAAAAAGAGAATTTTATTTATTTATTCTCAATACCCATTTTTTAAATGTAAATTTCTATATAAACTAGATTGAAAATAACATTGCTAAAAATATATTAGATAATTAACAATGTATTTTTCCATAATTTAATATACAAGTTAAACATTTTTTTAACACCAATATTAATAAAAATTCATAATACCTTATAACAAGTGATCAAATAATATCATACAAAATCATAAAAATATATGGAACATATATAAACTCCAAAATAACTATATACTAGTACAACCACATTTACCAATGGGGTTGATATAAGCTAATAACTTATATGAATTTTTTGACTTAGTTATCAGAGAATTCACAATAAAAACCATTTTTCCGTCAACGTTTCAAATTCCAATTGGGATCCATCTTCAGGGCTTCTTGAATGTTGGTAGTAGAAGAGCTTAATTGAAGGTTTTAAATAGTTATGAGGAGAGTAAGTTTTAAGGATCTCGGCTTGTTTAATAATATTAATTGTAGATTTTTGAATAATTTTTTTTTAATTAATTACTGACGAGTTAATTTATTAATTGAAATTATTATTATAATCCTTAATCTTAATATCACTAAACCTTAATAATAATTTAAATAATCAATATTAAAAATTAAGGTAGTAATCATTATTATAAATATTAATAATTATTGTACTAATACTTCATATAAGCATTTAATATTTAATATTTGTTAGTATAATATTATTAATTATAAATTAGTATGTGAAATATTTTATTATTATTATTTTTTTATTTTTTTATTTTTATATATGTTAGTATTTAATGAATAGTAATATTAGTATATTGTACTAATATTAAAATTAATTAATATTAATAATATTAGAAAACAATATTAATATTAATATTAATAATTAATAATTAATTAATAATAAATAATCAATATTAATAATTGATAATTAATATTAATATTAAGAATTGAGAAACTACAGGTGTCTTAAATGCAAAACTTATATGAATATACGTACAACCATATTTTCCAATATGATTGATATGTGCGATAGGCTATATCAACCACATTAATAATTATTATGTCTATTTTAAAAAAAACCAACTATATAAATAATAATAATAATAATAATAATATTATATATTTGTATATTTATGATTATTATATTAATAATATTAGTAATATTAATTAATAATAATAATAATATTTTATAATAATATTATATAATTATTATATTAATATAGTAATATAATTATTATATATTATATATTATTATTATTATGATGTTAACTCATAAAAATATTAGTAATATTAATTAACAATAGTAATCTTTATAACAATAATTATTTTAGTAAATATGGTTAATATAACCAGGATACATTTATATATATAATAAAAAAATAAAAAATATTATTTATATTTTATAAAATACAAATAAATAATTACTTATTTTAATCAAAAAAATCATAAAAATATATAAAACATAGACACACTCCAAAATAACTATAACTACGTATATTACAAAATGACATGTATATACATATATGAATTATGCACAAATACCAAAATGACATGTCATACTAAATTTTTTAAATGAAATGGCATACCGTCCCTAAAGTCCAAAACCCAGCCCATGTAAAACGTTGTCAACCAAAAGACCTCATTAACGAGCATCACTTTCACCACTATCAAAGTAACTTGAAAAGTTGATCTTCCTTTTCCTCTCACTTAAAGAAGATCAAGGTGTCCTACATCAAGAATGAGTGTTAAATTGCAAAATATTGAAACAATGATTTAATGATAAATTTTAATTTCATGTTTTCTTTATAATGATTTAATCAATCGTTAAAATTTAGGAACAATATAAGAGATTTTATTTTTTTGTCGATGAGGTGGAGCTATTGATTGATAAATTTTAATTTCATGTTTTCTTTATAATGATTTAATTAATCGTTAAAAATTAGGAACAATATAAGAGATTTTATTTTTTGGTCGATGAGGTGGAGCTATTGATTGAACATCATGTTTTGATGCTATAACACTATGTTAAAATATAGTAAATACATCAATCATAAATAGAATAATGGTAGGTATATCACCATTTTTAGAAATAATGATAAATACATTTCAAGTAAAGGTAACAATAGTTGATGAAAATTTAAGGTGCGCAGGGAGGAGTTGGATGGAGACAAGAATGAACCCTAGAGACTCAGCCGCCGCATCCTCTCCTTTGGCCGCCGTCTGGACACGGCTCGGCCCTATCGATGATGCCGTAGCGTGTTTCAGCCCAGGATTGCAGGTCTTCGCTCGCACTGCGGTTCCGCCTGTCTTCAAGATTCTTTTGAAAGCTCCCCGCCCTTTGTGCTACTCCGCTCTGGACTTTGGGGCCGCCAGCTCTCAGCCCTCTGCCGCTGCATCTGGCTGCAGCTACCCCCATCAGATTGCAGACGCATTGGTCAAGAGCGAATTCGCAGAACATGCTCTCAGTTTTCCCCAGGCGGCGGCTCTTGGAAATAAATTCTTTACCCTGCCCGGAGGGAGCATCTGGACGCTCTTTTGGGCGGAACGCAATGTCAGATTCGGCGACCCTAAGACTCCCTCCTCTTCTCCTCACAATCCCTTGCGGCAAATACAGGAAAAGAAAGCCCTTCAAAGTTCCAGCCGCCTGTTGTCTCAGATCTGCAGAGGCAAGCAGAACTATGGTCTCTCTGCCTCATTCCAGATCCTGATCAAGCTTATATCTGGCAAAACTCTGCTACAATGGGTGAGAGCGTCGGATCAAGTGCAAGACCTCAAGCAGGCTCTGGAACTCAAGCTGGGGATCCCCTCTGCAGCACAGCGACTTCTCCACGAAGGTAAACAACTCGAGGATCTTTGCCCCCTGTCTTTTTACAACATTAAGAGAAATACCTCCATTGCTCTTACCCTTCGTTTGAGAGGGGGAGCTACAGGACAGTCATCCTCAGCTGAGGCGTTTTCATACAAGGACGCTGTCCATGCTAAGCTGCCTAAGAGAACATCTCCACTTGCTCAAGCTCCCAAGCCTTTCCTAGTGGATAAACTGGAGGAAACCCCCTCCATAGAAATAAAGCATCCAATGCTGGATGAGCAAACCCAGCATTTTGCAAAACATGGCATTATCTACAGGTTTAATGGGCTATGGCCATGCACAACAGACCTCTATCAATGGATTCACTCTAATTGGACCAACAACTGCAAGGTTGTGTTATGCTCAAAGGGATTCTTCATCGTAGTGTTTGCCTTCGATGAGGATTATCAAAAAGCCTTAACTGGTGGCCCATGGTTCTATGGTGCAGCTGGTTTATTCCTCACCCCTTGGTTCCAAGATTTCGATCCCTCTACAGCAGTCATCACCAAACTCCCCATCTGGGTCAGACTTCCAAACCTCCCAGCGCATCTATGGCACTTTGCTGTATTCCAAGGGATTGGAAACTCTCTAGGCCGCTTTTTAGACACAGACATCTCTAGAGGGGAAAAGGGCTTATACACTTTTGCCAGGATCTGTGCAGAAATAGACATGAGCAAAGGTCTCCCTGACCATATCAATCTCAAAATTGGAGACTTCCATTGGACTCAAACTTTGGACTACGAGAACACCGCCTTTCGCTGCCGCAACTGCCATCTTACAGGTCACCTTTAGAGCTCTTGTCCCACGATACGAGCCCAAAAGAAGAAAGCCAATCCTAAGCAGAAATCCAAAAGCTGGAAGCCTCATGATCCTCCCCCCATGGACGATTTTGATTTCAGCTCCGATGAAGAGGAAGAGAATAAGGAAGGTGTGGCAGCAGTGTCAGAACCGGATCCGTCCTCGATAGGTCCTGTGGATTCATCTGTCCTACCAGTCTCACAGAAAAGGAACCATGAATCCTCCACCTCTTACTCAGAAAAGGAGACCTCTCCGTCAGCTCATCTCAGTTTGCAAATCATGCCAGCTCAGCAAAGTCCTCTTGAGTGGGTCAAAGTTAGTAAAAAGAAGGGGAAAAAATGCCGAATAGTGGATTCTGCGCATGTTGGGTAGAATCCTCTTTTCAGTTCTTGCTCCTCTGTTCCTCTTGTTTCTTCTTGCTCAGCTCTGCTCTCTTCTCTTTCTCTCTTAGGAGCCAAGGTGGATAGCCAATCCTTTCCAGCTGCCTATGTTCTTGCTTCTCTTGTTTGTAATCTCATATTGTACCATATGTTCTCTTAATAGAATTCGTTTTTACTGAGAAAAAAAAAAGGTAACAATAGTTATTGCAATGCTAATAGAGGGGATAACAATATATGCAACACATCATGGGTAGAGTGAAAAACATATATTTATCACCAATAGGGTAACAAAAATATATACATTTTTAATGGAGGTAATATTAGGGGATACAATATTAACAAAAGAAATAGATCTAAAAGGGGTGGGGCAACAATGGTTAGGTTAAAAAGGAAGTAACAAGTGTAAAGTTATTGAAATGGGAGATGGTACTTATGTGTAGTGGGATGATAGGTGATAATAAATTATATTATGAGGCTATGGTGGGCATAGATCATGATAAATTAATGTTCATCTTTAGTGACAGTATATCTCAAAAGAGTTAAGTGAATAAAATACAAATAACAGGAATAACAAACATGGTAATGGCTGAATTTAACTTGTAAAATCTTAGGATGTAGGTTATGTTATACAAGTTATAATTTTGATAGCCCTAATTAAAAAAAATCAATGTGAATGAGGAAAAAATAACATTATTCGTTAAAAATTGAAGATTAAAAATAAATTAATAACTTAAAAATAATTAAAAGTTTAAATAGAGAAATTAAATTGATACAAATTGATGGCATGAATTGATCATCAATAATGCTCCTCACATACCAAAATTAAAGAATTTCAAGTTATTAAAAAATATAAATGATGAAAATAATGTAAAATAAATGAAAGTAAATAACTTTGAAATATAATGATAGGTGAAAAGTTAAATGTGCATCATGTCAAAATATGATGATTTCTTTTAATACATCCATAAAACATGTTTAAAAAATATTGATTCTAAATTACCGAGTGAAAATTAATTTAGGTAAATTGTATATATTTTTTTAATATTTAAAATTGGTATTAAAAAAATAAAAATAAATGTAAATATTTCAAAATAATAAAAACATTTATGAAGATAATTATATTTATATAAAATAATAAAAAATCATACTAAAAAACTATAATATTATTATGGACTAAAATTGAGTTATTATAATACTTATTATGTTTGAATTATTTCATTTTAATAAACTACTAAATCATACTTTTATAAATTAAAAATATCATATTACAATAATTATACATATTAAATAATCATTTAAAAAAATTAATATTAATTTTGTAAAATAAATTTAAATTTAAATTATATAAAATTGTTAAAAATATATTTATATTATTTATAGATAAATTCTCATAAATAAAAACATATACAATATCATACGATCTCCACCTACAATTTATATAAAAATGAGAAGGACATAATCTTTCAACTAGACTGCATGAAATGCCTTTATATCATCACCTGTGACATCAACTACCTAACCTAAAGGCTATATCTCTTGCCCACCATTGTTAAGATGCACGTTGTTGGACACCCCTAATGTGCTATGAGTACAGTACTCAATGTGTGGAGGTTTCATAAATATCCTTTACAATAAGGGATGGGTTAGGATAATGCATTCTTGGGATTACATTTGATATTATGTTAATCTGAGGTGGGCCTAACACTAAAGGTTTCATAGGAATATAAAACATTTTTTATATGAATATAAAACAATAATATTAAATGTTCTATGTTTTCTTTTATCAAATTATTTTTATAGGGATATAAAACAATTTTATTTTACAAGTATGTCAATTCTGCTTTTTATTATTACGTTAATTTTTTCCCAATACTTTTAATTATACATCTATTTATTTAATTAATTAAAGATATATTAATTTATAAAATTTAATTTTTAATTTGAGAAAATTATTTAATTGGAAAATCATAAAAATTTAGAATAGTTTATGGAGGTCACATGTTTGCTTGGAAAAAATGAAAAATTTGATATAATTTTGATTAAATTTTATAAAAATTTTAAAAAAATGTAATTAACTATTTTAGAATTTTTGAATATCATAAACATTTTTAATAGTGTTGAATTTATTTTTATTATTAAAAAAAACAAAAGAAAAAACTCAACACTTTCATAATCAAATATATTAAAAAAGAAAATCACGAAAGTCCATCAAAACAAAATTATCACCTCAATGGACTTCTCCATATATATTATTATTTAATAGTGTTGAATTTATTTTTATTATTAAAAAAAAAAAAACTCAACACTCATAATCAAATATATTAAAGAAAATCACCAAATTAAATTATCACCTCAATGAACTTCTCCATATATGTTATTAACATATAAATAACTCAGATTCATGATATTGATAAAAGGGTAATATTTCTCATACTTACAATCCCTACATTCAATAGCGCATCTTATATTTAAAAGTACAAGTTAATTCCACTTAGGCATAAACGCTACAAAGAGAATGTTTCAGTAATACAACCCTATACCCGGGACTCGGGAGTACAAGTGTTTCAGTAATACAACCCTATACTCGGGACTCGGGAGTACAAGTTAATTCCACTCAGGCATAGACACGGGAGGACACAGTGTCTCCACGGATTTAGCTATAACAAGATGTGGTAATTTCATGCTTTGCATTAAATTAGATGAACTAGGAATCTAAATATATCAATACCATTATTATTAATTTTAATGTGCGAATTCTTCCCCGTTTAAGATCATGCATTCCTTCTCTGGTAATATAGTTTAATTTAAATGGCCGATAAAGATCAAGAAACATTCAATAGAATAAATAAGTGATGACGAAATATTTAACATAGTTAATATTAAAAAGACATTAATTAAGATTAATATATATATATATATATATATAATAAAATTTTTTATTATAAATATAGGAAGATGTTTTCATGTGTGAAGAGATTTTATTATATTACTATGGGTAAATGTCATGGGGTATTAATACAATATATCTATAACTTATAAGCTCCAAGGGATAGCTCAAATGGTCGAGTTCCCGTTGCTAATTACCTTCTCAGTTGGGAGGTCACGGGGTCAAATCTCCTTGACGCCCCAATCTCCTCGACACCCTTGGGGTTAGGTTAGGCCTGTTAAGATTGGGGTTAGGTTAGGCCTTGGGGACCACTCCTATATGGTATTTGTTTATATGATTTATAAAAGGTGTATAATTTTGCAAATAAATTTCAAACATTAATTTCTAAATATTATTAAGAATATTTTACGAAAATTAAATCTTCTTTTTCATCTAATATTTAATATTATAAAATTATCCATTGGGGTTAGGTTAGGCCTTGGGGACCACTCCTATATGGTATTTGTTTATATGATTTTTAAAAGGTGTATAATTTTGCAAATAAATTTCAAACATTAATTTCTAAATATTATTAAGAATGTTTTAAAATATTTTATGAAAATTAAATCTTATTTTTCATCTAATATTTAATATTATAAAATTATTTTAAATGTTAATTATTATCACTGATTGTCAAAAAAATATATATGGGTCTAATCTTTAAGAGTATGTGTTTCCTTTTAAAAGTCACAGGTTCAAAACCAGAGGGATAGACTTAACAATTAGATAATTACACAAAAGTCTCCATAACACATACAACACATATATATATATATATTCATTAAAATAATAATTAATTAATTAATTTTATAACAATTTTAACTAATAAAAAAACAAAAAAAACCAAACTAATTTTACATAAATTTCAATCATTTATACTAAATACTATTTGAAAATATTTTATATTAAATTGAAATTCTACAACATTATCCACCAGTTTAACCTTTGGAATACCCTAGTCTTTAACAGAAAACAAAAGCACGAGGAAACCAGGAAGATCCCTACAATTATTATTGCGGAGCAAGAGGAAAAAAAAAATTATTATTCCTTTAGCTCTCCTCAAATATCCCCAAAGCAAAAAATTATCATTCCTTTAGCTCTCCTCAAATATCCCCAAAGCAGACACATATTACTCTCGGCTCTAGCTGGAGAGAGCCGTTTCCTACAAAGAATACACCACCGATATCACAATTATTGGAATCAACATCCCAATTAACTCTTTTAATATACCTTAAGAGGGATTCTTGAAGTTCATAGCGCAGAACCCTAAAATCGATAGCTAACAATACGGAATAGTATAAAGAATCTGAGAAAAAATACGGAAAACCCTAAAATCGATAGCTAACACTATTTGCGCTTCTCTCTGATTTGGCTGCGGTACTGAAGGATATACTATTATTCAACGCAGTTCTGTTACCTGGAAGCTTTGCCGGGTTAGCCAATGTCTGAAATTTCACAGGCTGTGTACCAGATGCGGTCATGCGATTTTCTGATGTCCTGCAGTTTTCTTCAGAAGAAGACATCGTCCTAGCAACTAGGCTCTTTCCCTTCCACCTGTATTCTTCGTTGTTGGATCGAGGCTCCACCACATCAGGGGCGAAACGAACTTTCTTTTTCAGCTTTGATTTTTTGCCTGCCAAAGCTTCTGCAGTTAGTTTCACTACCCATGCATTCGCATTCACAGAAAAAGACAAAAGGAGGAGTCATATACCTGAAGAACAAAGACATGAACGATAGGAATGCTCTTTCTCCTTTAGCCATATTTTACAAGAGGATTTCTGGAAGAGCAATTGCAGTTCATAAGCGGACAGGGAAGGGACACCTCCCCAGGCCAGCACCAAAGAGAAGAGTACACCTGAAACTCCCATTGCTATCAATAAATTTCTCGTTTCCATTTTGCAGAACGTTACAAGTTTATTCGTATTTTCAGAGTCTCTAGGCTATAGCAATATGGTTAAGAAATATTCTCCATGGAATTCATTCAACAACGAGTGTGTTGGGTATTTTTCAATGGGAAAATACCAAAACCAGACAAACAAACACCACAGAGCCAATGCTCTGTTTCCAATGTTCCACGATCTTTGCACAGGGAACCTCTTAAAAACGAATATAATCATAACAGTCCATTACACAGCCAAAAAAAATATTTTCTATTGCTTTTAAAAAAAAACTGTTACAAGCTTCATCCTCTTTTACTGTGAGGGATTTTCGAAAAACAACATTCAACCAAAACTCTGTTTTCACCTGAGAAATTACTGTGCTGGGTTTACTGCTGTAAAATAAAATTTACATATGAATACAAATGCGCTCCACCATTTTCCTTATGCACTGCTGTGCAAAACCACACATGGTTTTTCGCTACTCCTCCGTTTTACGATGGCCAACACAAAAAAAATTACATCACAAAAAAAAAAAACTCACACCCTGTTTTTGTTTTTTTACACACTGCTGTGTGTTTCCCATTTACCACAAAAATTACATACTCCACTACTGTGAAAATTACATAATCTTCTGTTTTACAATGGGGGCCAAAAACAATTACATCACCTGTTTCATATCTCGCACTGCTGTGCGTTTACAAAAATTTTGCTCCACCGAGCGCAACCACCACTCTCGCTACCTTCGTCGTGCACAGGCACAATTACACCCATACATAAAAAAACTACAGCCCTCACTTACATAACAATATATAAAAAACATATATAAAACTATATGCCCATACCCATATTAATGGGTCTCCACCAAAACTACATATATATAAAAAATATGATAATGTGCCCATAACCATTTAAAGGGACCACCAAAAATTACGTACAACCACCAACTCCATTAATTCTTCCATTCTCGGCAGTCAACAAAAAAACAAACACTCCACGCAAAATTAATTCGCTGCATGCCCGTATGCACCTTCAGAGATCGACGGCTGAGGACGCGCGAGGAGATCAGACGACTGACAAGAATATCGGGTGGCCTTTCCATGCTGAACGTTAGCACCCGAGAAAATGACGTTTGCTTATGTCATGCGGGTGACACGCGTCGCCTCCATATTATATCGGAGCTCCTTGTCGGAATATTGCGCCGTCGCCAAATCGCTCCGAGAAAATTCCGGTGCCGAATTCTGGTCAATCCACCGCGCTGCTGAGTAGGCATCCGACGCTGCTCTGGTTTTGAGTGTGTAGTTGAAATTAGATTTCAACACTCCCCTTTAATTTCAACTGCTGGGCATTCAAACATACCCAAGAACTTCCTCACATGGAGGGATTCCCCAACACTGTTGTTACAAAAATATCTTCGTCACATAGAGGGATTCACCAACTGCTTCTGATGCAGTTCCACAAACAACAAAGTTGTCTTCCTCTTAATAGAGGGATTAACCTGAAACTGTGCTTAAGAGCACCTTCCTCATGACAGAGGGATTCACCATAACAATGTGCTGAAGAGCACCTTCCTCTTGACAGAGGGATTCACCTGTGACTATGCTGAAAAGCATCATCCTCTTGATAGAGGGATTTACCAAATGACTGCTTCAAATGCAGTTCCGAAACAAACAATCATTGCACTGCTGTGTGTGCAAACTCATTACAATGTTCTTTTATGCTACTGCATATTCTCTGCTGCATTGTTGTGCCATCTTCTTTACTGTGTCTACCTCACACTGTTGTGTCTACACTTGCACTGCTTGTGCACTTTTCAAAGACAAAATACTCTGTCTTTTCTGGAACAATTACACTGTCCCAACTTACAAATTTACACTGATGTGTGTAAACATTTCTTACACTCACTATTGTTGCATATATTGCATTTCGATTCAATGAACAACACATTCATTACAGTTACATATACTGTTGTAGAGAAAAAATTTCTTTTACATGTGTTGTTGTCCATTACCTTTCATTTCTTCAACAAAACTTCATGCTGCTGCATTTTTCATATTCACTGCTGTCCATACTCATAACCATAAACTCTGTCATCCCTGGGTTTTTATTTGCTGCTGCGTTGCCTCTGCAATTTGCACTGTGGCTGCCTTTTGTTTCATCATACTGCTGTGTGCCCATACACTAACTCTTTACTCTCCATTACTTGCACATAGAGAGAAATCATCCTCACCCTGTTTTGCGCTGCATTCTCCACACAACAAAAAAAATTAACACGGGCTGCTGCCTTTTCTTTTTACACCCTTGCTTCACACAATCTTAGTCTTCATTTTTTTTGCACAATGCAATGCTGTGCAATTCCTTTCGATTTGCTGCTGCCACACATTATCATTCACCCATGTGCATTAAAAATCTGCTGTCCATGTTTTTCTTTATGCATTTCTTTGCATGCTGCATTGCATATGAAGAAAAACATTACATTTTATTTACTGCTGTGTATTGTACTCACTCTGCTGTGAGTATGTTCTCTCACATTACATAGAAGGAAACTACCTTCCATTGCTATGCATTTCAATGCATGTGCTGCATAACAAAAATTTCCAAACTGTTGTTTTGTATTTTGTCTTCCCACTGCTGTGAGGGTTTCCATGCTTTGCATTTTTCTCTTATCTCGCTGCTGCTCTTTACATTTCAGCGCTGCCATCTTTTCTTCTTTATGCATTTCTGTGCATATTGCATAAACACAAAGCAAAAACATTACCGATTTCATCACTGCTGCATATTACCTTTTAGAGGGATTAACAAAGATTTCATTTGCAACTGCTGCGCTGCAATACATCCTCCATCAACAAATGACTGTTAACATAGTTCAACAAACAAAAAAAATTCAAGCTCCCCTTTAATGTATGCTTGTCTTCTTTTGGCAGATTCTTCTCAAAATAAATTTAGATCCACTGAGGAGTTCAAGGGGTTTTCACACTGTATTACTTTCCTTCTCCATACTTGTGTAACTTTCTTCTTTTGCATGGGTCTAGCTTGTGTAAGAGCCCATGTCAAGTTACAATCTCGTGCCATATGCCCAATGTTATGACATTTGAAACATTCAACATTGTTCATGAATAACATTTCATGATTTCTTGTAAAATTGTTTCTTGGAGATTTTCGGGGACCACAACATTTATTTTTATGAAACGCTCTACAGTCTTTTTCCATATGACCAAAGTTTGAGCAAGCATAACAATAACCATAAAATGAACTTTGGTACCTGGGAGATGGAGGTTTCCTTGATGCACTTCTGAAGCCTTGCTGCCTTGAGATCCTTTGATGATCACCATTGCCTCTTGCCTTCTTGCCATCAGCTACATTTCTTCTTGGAGCTGGTTTTCTACTTGGAGCAGGATCTCTTCTATTGTATCCTTCATTTTTCTCCTTGCCTTTGCTGGAACTAGGAGCATCACCATCTCTTTCTGGCTTCTTCACATCTCCTTTTCTTAAAGAATCTTCATCCTTGTTTGAGGGTTCACCTATATACCCAAGTCTTGATTTATCAAATGGAGATCTGTGATAGCTGAGCATGTCATCCAAAGCTTGAGAGCTCTTCATGATCTTGTTCATCCCTTCAACCTTCTTCCTGAGGAGGACAATCTCTTCTTCTAACTTTTCACATACATTATTTTTCTTTGCTAGTTGTCCCTCAATTTCTTCTTTGCTACGAGTAGCTTCAGCTGCTACTACTTTGAGAGAGATGATGTCTGTCTTCATTTTGGAGATTTCTGCTTGACTGCTCTCCATTTTCTTTTCAGCTCCTTGTGCCTGCTTCTTGGCTTCTTGTAGTTCAGACTTAAGGGAGGAGACCTCTTCCTTGTACTGTCCAATCTCTTCTACAAGCTTGTTCACTCTCTTGTGCCTTTGTTCAAGTTGGCTTGTCAAGGTATCTGCCTGCTTCTTTGCTTCATTCAGCTGATTTGTCATGGATATGACTTCTTCATGATGTTTCCTCTTGCATTGATCAAGCTCCTTCTTGAGCTTGGCAAGCTCTTCATCCCTTTCTCTTACTTGAACCTTGATGAGGTCAAGCTTCTCATTCTCAGCTTCTATGATGGGTTCTTCTTGACTCATTGTCATGGTCAGTGCTCCCTTTGCATGAAGGTCATGCAGTCTGTCCCATATATCCTTTGCTGATGAGTATTTTCCTAGATTCCTCTTCAAAGAATCAGGGAGTCCATCCAAGATAGTCTTTGCTGCTTGTGCATCATACTCCATGGATTCTTTATCCCTCTTGCTATCATCAATCACTGACTCCCAGACTTCAATCCCCTCAGACATTAGGAAAGCCCTCATCATTATTTCCCATACATCAAAGTTTCCATCAAACTTTGGGGTTTCAAATAGAATGTATTCTAATGGATTGCCTTCTAGTTTAGTAGAGGAGGGAGACACATTTTTAGCAGGCTTGGAAGCTTTATTCTTTGACCTTGCCATTCTTAACTAGGCTTCAAATACTTCACTGTGTTCTTTTTAATCACTGACTGTTTCTATAACAGTAACACAAAGGAAAGCTTGAGGAATACCTTAATCCTTTTCGCTGAGGCTTCACACTACTGGAGAGGTTTGACTGCTGCAACAACACCTTCCTTCAGCATCTTTGAGTCTTCAAAGAGCATGAACCTGCTCTGTCACCATCAAAGAGCCTGGACTAGCTCTGATACCACTGTTGGGTATTTTTCAATGGGAAAATACCAAAACCAGACAAACAAACACCACAGAGCCAATGCTCTGTTTCCACTGTTCCAGGATCTTTGCACAGGGAACCTCTTAAAAACGAATATACTCATAACTGTCCATTACACAGCCAAAAAAAACATTTTCTATTGCTTTAAAAAAAAAACTGTTACAAGCTTCATCCTCTTTTACTGTGAGGGATTTTCCAAAAACAACATTCAACCAAAACTCTGTTTTCACCTGAGAAATTACTGTGCTGGGTTTACTGCTGTAAAATAAAATTTACATATGCATACAAATGCGCTCCACCATTTTCCTTATGCACTGTTGTGCAAAACCACACATGGTTTTTCGCTATTCCTCCGTTTTAGGATGGCCAACACAAAAAAAAATTACATCACAAAAAAAAAAAAACTCACACCCTGTTCTTGTTTTTCTACACACTGCTGTGTGTTTCCCATTTACCACAAAAATTACATATTCCACTGCTGTGAAAATTACATAATCTTTTGTTTTACAATGGGGGCCAAAAACAATTACATCACCTGTTTCAAATCTCGCACTGCTATGCGTTTACAAAAATTTTGCTCCACCGAGCGCAGCCACCACTCTCGCTACCTTCGTCGTGCACAGGCACAATTACACCCATACATAAAAAAACTACAGCCCTCACTTACATAACAATATATAAAAAACATATATAAAACTATACGCCCATACCCATATTAATGGGTCTCCACCAAAACTACGTATATATAAAAAATATGATAATGTGCCCATAACCATTTAAAGGGGCCACCAAAAATTACGTACAACCACCAACTCCAGTAATTCTTCCATTCTCGGCGGTCAACAAAAAAACAAACACTCCACGCAAAATTAATTCCCTGCAGGCCCGTATGCACCTTCAGAGATCGACGGCTGAGGACGCGCGAGGAGATCACACGACTGACAAGAATATCGGGTGGCCTTACCATGTTGAATGTTAGCACCCGAGAAAATGACGTTTGCTTATGTCATGCGGGTGACACGCGTCGCCTCCATATTATATCAGAGCTCCTTGTTGGAATATTCCGCCGTCGCCAAATCGCTCCGAGAAAATTCCGGTGCCGAATTCTGATCAATCCACCGCGCTGCTGAGTAGGCATCCGACATTGCTCTGGTTTTGGGTGCGTAGTTGAAATTAGATTTCAACAGAGTGCAAGACAAGCTAAACCTAAAAATACTCGTTCGTCCTCGACTTACTTTGCTGCTCTACTTTTCTTTGCTTATAAATTTATAGTCCACTTCTTCTGCCAAAATAGGGAAAGGCCATTTATATAACTGGGCTTGCTACGCCTATTTATAAATCGACTTAGCTATTTTCTTGCAATATGTATAACTCGAGTTAGCTATTTTCTTTCGGAGTCATTTAACGAGATGGAGGAATTAGTTTGAAGTAATTGGAATTTATTTTAAAAAGATTTAAATTTTTTTATAGAATCAGTATTTAATAGTATTTTTAATGATGGAAATAGATTAAATATCATCAAAAACAATTTAAAATTTTAAAGTTTAACAACTCTAACTTAAATTTACAAAAATTCTGATGAGATTTTCTCTGAATATAACTAAAATTTCTATAACTTTCCAAAGAACTCAACCGCATCGTTAGGCTACGCCTTTTCTTGCCAGCACTCGACCTACTTATATATGAATTGGCGTCGCTGGCGACTTATCCAGCACGAAATCAATAACCTAATTTGGTCTGAACCATGTCGCCCGTTCGTGTCGTTGTCGGGATGGAATCCACTCAACTGCATTCCATTCCATCGAAGTGATTGGCTGTCAAATGCAAAAGGCAGCGTTTAAAGCTCCAGCTATTCATAATGCTTCGACTCTCGTTTAACTAAATAATTGTGACCGTATATGACCGTTACATGTCAATGAGTCTTCAGAAAAGTCGACTTCGTTTTTTTTACCGGCGTCTGTACTTCCGGTTGCTTTTGTTTTACCATCTCTTCGACACTCGTTTAAACTAACCACTGTAACTTTAAAAGCTTACGTGGACCTAAATAAACTTCTAAATTTGGAAATAACAATATTAATAAAAATATCTATATATATGATTTATAAATTATATATTTTTTATATATCAAATCATATATTTTTTAAATTTATAAAATTTTTAGAAAAAATACAAATAAAAATTAATAAAGTTGATGAAAAGATATTAAAAAAATTATAGAGTAACTGAAAAAATTAAAAAAAATATGGATAATTTAGATTTTAGTTGAATGATTATAGAAAAGAAAATGCACGATATAACTCAAGTAATATTTTAGAAAAGCCGACTTTGCCTTTTTATACTAATAACTTACTTCCTTGCCTTTTTTTATACTAATAACTTACTTTTGGTTATATCACACTATAGCATAAACTCACCATTTTACTTCTAAAACTTCTAAAAAGTTATGGTGGACTTGTTGATTAATATTTTGCTCGGGAAAATTGAAGTGTCCATGTAAGAGAGACCAAATGAAATTTCAACCAATGTAAGTAGTAACTTATGAAAATTTAATATAATAGATTTGACGAATAGCAATTATATAATTTCAAAGCATGAATCTTAGGAAAAGCATTGTGAGAAAGGATTCAAATAAGATCTACAGATACATATAAGATAAGCTTACCAATCGTGAATAAGTTCATTATTAATAACTATATAAAAGCATAAGTGAGCTTAAAGTCACACAATGATACAACGCAAATGTAAAAAAAGCAGTTTACTAATATAAGCATAAGGTAAGCACATCATATACGATTTATTTTTTGCAAGAGATTTACTAACATAAGCATAAGGTAAGCACATCATATACCATCTATTTGTTGCAAGAGAAATCCCACAATGCATGAAGACACATGAATAAACAGTACACCAAAGTTCAAGGAACTTTTTAAAAAATTAAGCTGAGAATATCAATGGCACCACCACACAAGACTTCCATCAAATCCATAAGTGGAAATAGAAAATTACTTTTTGCATTCACTAAATGATCCCTTAGTTCTCAAAACAATATGCACCAAACTAAGTCCAAAGCTAAAACCCCCTTTACAATGTGTCATGAGGACATATTTATAGAAAGAAGGGTGACTTTTCATCTACCCATGACTCTAAAGCTACCTCATGACTTTTCACACTCCTATGAGACACTACTCTATTCTAGTCTCTATCCTACTATACACCTGCTACATGAAAGAAATTGTTCTACATTAATAATTTAACAATAGACAATTTCAAAACATCTACATGTAATTCTTGCACGAGATATGAATGCGAAAGCTTGTACTTTGTTGCTACTTTGACCACCTTCTGTTGTTCGTACACATGTATGTGAAGGCACTATAGGGAATCTCGCAATAAAGTGTTCTTCTTACCCAGAATATGATTAGACAAGGTCACCAACTTGGTATATATTCTTACCAGTTCTACCACATGGTAATCATTTCTTTTGTCACCTGTAAGTTTTCCATGGTAGTAAGATTGTCTGAAAGGATGAAGAAATGCTTGAATTTCTTAGAGAACTTCTTCTTTAGTCCTTACTTCACCGAAAGATCCAATAGCAGGTACTTTATGCATCAGGATCACAGACTCTAGCTCACTCAATAGATTCTTATATGAGGCCAGTAACCTATCCACATCCTTTTCTAGTTTATCTCGTGATTGGATCTTAATGTAGATTTGGACCTTGTCATTTTGAGCAGCTACCCAATCTTTTATGGGTAGAGTTCCTTGGGCATCTATATATCTATCAACCCAGTCAAACATGTTATTGATAGTTGTGGCTTCTTTAGGCATAACTATGTTCTCTTTAGTCTCGACTTGTATGGTTAGGAATGTTAATACCATTTAATGCAACTTCATCATCTCTTGATAGACCAAATCCATAACATCTTCCAGTATTTCTACTTCTTCTTGAATGGAAGCCTACAACTCCTTCCCGCTTGAATGGGCAAGGAGAAGAATCGGTTCTCCTCCTCATCTTGGGTATCTCTTTGTTCAGAATCCTGTAGTTTAGTTGGTAGTTGAACAATCTGTTTGTTTAGACTACTCATGTTTAACTCTGTTGCAATGACATGTAGGTTTTAACCCTGTACGGAAAGTACTCGCAAAAGAATTCTTAAAAGCAAAAAATATACAATGGTGAGAGCATAAAACATAAAACACATATACAAAGAGATTTTCCCCTAGATCCCAAAACCGGGACTACCAGATTGATTTTTCATTATATTCCTTTCAATGTTACAATACATATATACATGACGAAGCCTCCATAAACCCCAATCCATTAACCCTAGATTAGAACATAATCGTAGTTCCCTTGATCGGATCTACAACATACCATGGAGAGAAAATCATCATGTAGAAAACCATGTGCAAAATCCATGCACAAAACCATAGGTATGTCTGCCCACCTAATATAGGGTCAAAGAAAAAAAAATCCTGGGGCACTACCCTAGACCTTTTGTACGGGGCTATCGCTCCCCTGCATACTCACAGACAGGGGGGGCAACCGCCCCCCTTGTGACACCCCCCCGGCTACGCTCGGTGCAATGTACAGTGGGCGCTGCCACCCACTGTGAAACCCCCTTGCATGGAGTAGTCATGGAAAGAATATAACACACACCCAACATTCTCCCACTTGTTGTTTTCATTCCCTAGGTGGTCGCAGGAGAGCTTAGTCATTGATCCAGCCCTGTAATGCCCATTGTTTCTCTACACCAAGAGAACTTCTCAGTGCTGATAGACATTGTCAATGCATTTGTTGTATTCTTCAAAGTTTACACCTTTACCAGCAACACCTTTTTATACTCAACCATATCCCTCACAAAGTGATAAAGAAAATCAATGTGCTTTGTATTTGAATGACAAGTAGGGTTCTTTGCCAAGAAAATTTCACCTTGGTTGTCATAGTCTATCCTTATAGCTAGTTGTACTAACCCCATACTTGAAAACAATCTCTGCAACCAAACTGCTTCCTTTCCTGCATGAGTGCCTGCCATGTATTATGCCTCTATAGCGGATAGTGCCACTACAAACTGTCTCTTACTCATCCAACTGAATGCACCTAAAAATATGTTAAACACATAACCACTTGTAGATCTTCTCTGGTCCAGATCTCCAATCTAACCTGCAACAAAAAAACCACGAATTTTCAAAACTCGGTCTAATCCTGGTCTTCTTTGGTAGCAGAAACCATAATCACTAGTGTCACAAAAATACCTAAAAACCCACTTCACTGTTGTCTGATGCTCCTTCCTTGGTTTTGACATAAACCTACTCAATACTCTCACTGCATGTGCAATGTCTGATCTAGTATAGACCATTGCATACATCAGGCTATTGATTGCACTTGCATATGGAACATGTGACATGTCCCCTTCCTCTTCTAGTGTCTTGGGACACTGTTCAACAAATAACTTTACACCTACACGAATAGGAACCTTCATTGGTTTACTATCCTACATATTAAACCTCTATAATATTATCTCGACATATGTCCTCTGGATTAACCATAGCTTCCTCTTTTCCCAATGTCGCTTAATTTCAATGCTCAAGCCCCACACTATCTGTATATTATAATGATTGAGAACATGTAACAATACATAGTACAAAACTCCTCACAAGTACTCAATACTATCTCCACTTGTTACACACAAACTAGCTCAGATCTGAATCAATCACAGGTTAAAATCTCCTCCTTTGCTTGCCTACCTCCACTGTGCAATCCTGCAAGAGAATCAATCACTCTGTGAATTCAAATTCCTTTTGTTATACTACGGAACCCTCACGGGAAATCTCCATCCATGCATGTGAAAATATCATGCACAACTATAGTCACAACTGATAGCAATCTCAACCTCTAACACCTGTCTCCACTGAACTATACATGCACTGATTAACTGATGTATTCTTTAGTTTCTTTATGAGTTAATAATTAGTGAATTAATTAACAATTAATTCACATCACTCATCACTAGTGTATTTGCAGTTAAACTAAATACAACTAGTTTAACCAAGTCAAACTGAACACAACTCCATCAACTCCACAATCAACTCCACCGAAACTCAACCACATGAGTTCTAACTGAAGTCCTGCATGCAATAGCTCAACTAAGCCACATGAAAGTGTATTTCCTTCTGACAATTGCATGTGCCACATCTGTAGCTCAAACTGAAGTGCTCCAAGAGGATAAGATAATGTTTATAGTCCAAATATTATTATGAGCTAATAATATTCGACTATTCTATTTTTAGCCTGGCAGTCTAAAAATAGAAACTGCCCATATGTCTAAAAATGGAAGTCAATCTATTTTTACCAACATGACCAATCATCCACAAATAGCATCCTAAAACTCATAGACCATGATCCATATGTCTAAAAATAGACTTTGCGCCAAAAATAGCCTGCGGGCCCACTTAGTGAAGGCAACTTCTTTTCACTAAGCTCCATCATCTTGTTGCATTTTCAAGAAATGCATTCAGATGCTTTGTCACCGAGTCTCCATCTTTCATCCTCGGGTAATACAACCTTTTTCAAAGGAACAGTTTATTCACTAGAGACTTAGATTGGTACAAAGTCCCTAATTTGTCCCACAAAGCCTTCGCTATAGCTTCCCTTGATACATTTAGCAATACTGAATCTGAGACACACAATCGTATTGTGCTCTTTACCTTTTGATCCAACTTCTTCCATTCTTCAACGGACACTCCTGTTGGTTTAGTACCCAGATCTACCGCGATCCACTGACCTTTATCCACCAACAGATCCTCCATCTTGAGTTTCCACAACTCAAAACTCTGATCATAAAGTTTCTCGATCTCTATCTTTCCACTACTCACCATCTTCTTTCACCACCAGAATCGATCTCGTAGATCTCCCACTAAACAGGGTCTACCACAGGCTCGAGCGAAACCCCTCAGCAACAAAGGCGTCCCCTTGAAGCCAAAACAACTCTGATACCAAATGTAGGTTTTAACCCTGTACAGAAATTACCTGCATACAAATTCTAAAACACAGAAAATAAATAATGCGAGAGCAGAACACATAAAACACATATACAAAAATATTTTCCCCTGGATCACAAAACCAGGACTACCAGCCTGATTTTTACATTATATTCGTTTCAATGTTACAATACATATTGTACATGCTAAAACATCCAATACCATGGACCGAAAACCATTGCGTCCAATACCATGGACCTTTTGTGACCACCAACAACCCCCCTCCTTCTTTACTATTAGCAATAATGCTAAACAAGTGGGGACCCTTAGTAAAAAAAAAAAAAAATCCAAAAAGATTTTATAAATTTTTTTGTATTATACTCCTAAAAAAAAAATGCATTGCACGGAGAAGAGTTGAGCATTCCTTTATGAGCACATTAAAACAACGCGAAATTCATCACATCACATACATTGAGAAGTGCCGATAAATGAATAATCTTAAGAAAATCTCTGATGGCCGATATGCGATATCGCATATCGCAACGTCGCATAAACAACACACGAATAACTTGACAAATTGTAGCGATCTGAGATGTCGCGATACTGCGATAAAAGTGACCTGTGATAAAAGTGATCTGCGATAAAGGCGATCTGCGATAAAATCGATCTCCGATAAAAGCGATCTGCGATAAAAGCGATCTGCGATAAAAGCGATCTGCGATAACTGCGATCTGCGAGTCACAGAAATCACACATCACAAATTTTCCTCGGCTCAGCACCCAAGAAAAGCTGTCCCTAAACCAAAAATTGAGTGCACGGCTTAAAGAAAACTAATGAATGTACGCCAAGTTATTCATGTAGGACAATTTTCTGTTTTTCAAAGAGTCAGTTCACTGTTGTTGTCATGATTTTATGCATTCATAGAGCTCAAAGATTTCGTATCAAAATTTACTATCATTACTCTTTTTCCTTTGCGTGTACTGCAGGAATTAAAAATAGGGAACAACATGAAGCAATGTGCAGGAAACATCTAAAGAAAAAGGGAAAGCGTCAATGCTCGGAGAACAAAAAAGAGATGCCCTCATACACGGATGCCGCATGCAACAGAAACGCAGATTTCAGAGTGTTACTGAACATATATTGATATCAATAGGCGATTCAACAATCAAGGTCAAGAAACTCACAAAAGCAGCATGTTTACAAAATTCTGAAGCACATGCCCGATAAAGGAAAAAGCGCTAAAGCTGGAAAACGCACCAAAAAGGCCCGGATCAAAGAACGGAGGCAGTTTTTGATGCGCGATTAGCGCCTAGCGCTAATCGTGCATTGCTAAGAAAATTGTTCAAAAAGCAAAGTCCCTAGCTTGCTTAGTCATCCACGAGTCCGGAAGCCGAGAGAGCAAAAGCAGAGGCAGTTGAAGAAGAATCTGGGTTGTTACCAAGCATTCACGCAGTGAATTCGCCCAACCAGAAGATGATTCTCAAAAATATCTTCTAGTTTACTAAAAAGAGGTGCCAGTGCTTGCCATTTCTATTTTCGTAGCTCAAACAAAAGCAGAAGACGACCAGTCGACTCTTCCCAGGCAAATGTTGCATGCTCACAGCACTAAGGAGAAAATGCAGAAATAGTTAGAAATTAGATTCAATTTTTAGAAATAAGTTTTCTTAGATACAGGGCGGTCATTTTAAAACCGTATCTGAAATTTATGTAATTAAGTTATTTAGTTAGCAGTATTTAAACCCTTCTCATGCATTTGAAGAAGGGTCTGGAAATTTGTCAAAAACTTGTCCTCAGAACATGCACTTCTGCACCCTCAGAGGAGGTTTTGATAAATGAATGGATCAAGGTTTATTAATTTTTGCATTTGATATCTGCTACTGATGTTGCACTTTTGTACTCTTGGTAGATATCAGAACAAGGAGAGATAAATCATTATTACTTGAAGCTTATGAGTAGGACCAGTCATAAATGGTAGTTTTATCTCTTGGCCATCTATGCTTATATTGCTGAAGTGATATACAGTTTTTAGTTGTTTATATGTTATTGCATGAATGTGTGAGTTACCATTTGGCACTTTTGTACGGTGGAGTCATTTATTTATGTTTGATATATGAATAACTTATTATGCGATATGCTGTTCACAGCTGTTTTGCCTAACTTTTTATGCAAATTGGTTCATCTTAATTAATTTCTATTCTTATGATAGTTGAATGATCTTTATTACCAGTTATTGTCTGAAATCTCTTTAGATCGCATAATAGAAGAAATACATCTCGGGTTAGCATAGATTAGATGTGTTGTTTTCATTAGATTACAATATCATAGAATTAGACTAAAGTAGCTTAGATTAGAACTTGTAGATCAGCATTATCCAACTCTGCACACACACACCCTTAGATTAGGAAACTGGTCCCATTATCTGCAGTCGGACCCGCTATACCAAACGGATAAGGATCTGCCAACCAAGGTCCGGACCGGGTGGGTATCCCCCTTGTTGTCGACCCGATTTTCGAGGCTTCAACATATTTGGCGCTAGAAGGAAGGCATGACTATGAATGGCACTTAAATAAAAATCTAAATACCATTCTGAGAGTAATCACCCTTATCATCTCCCCCGACTTCTCCAGTATATTTAAATCCAGAATCGGAAGAAGCTCGAGTATCAATCACTGTTGCACACCTTGATATTTCAGACCAATTTACCATTAAACCTCCTGAAGTCGAATCTCTGATTCACAAACTTCAGGGATTTTCCATTTCTCCTCAGAGGTCTGATAAATCTCAAAGCAGTGTGACTTCGTAGTACAATCCTGCTCATCCCCTAACCATATTGAAAAGTGAAAAATTTGGCATCTAGCCGACTGAGTTGCCTCTTCCCACTAGGAAAAGAGTGAGGAAATCACCACAAGAGTCTGACAGTGAGATTCTTTCATCTACATCACCCATTTCAACTACCTCACTGCGAAGTCAACCGCCCACACCTCCATTCCAAACCGTCATTCATCCGTCTACCACAATCCCTCTTCAATCATCCACAATCATAATATCCTCATCTTCAAAACCGCAAAGATCATCTCCTACACTTTTCTCTACTAGTAGCTCAACGATGGCCCAATCTCCATGGAACAACCCTGGGGTAGTCTTGATGCCTGCACCCTTGAGCCCAATACCGGCCCATCCTGAGAAATGGCTACCTAAATTCAATTCAGAAGTAGGCATGCTAGTAGAAGAACACATAAACAGTTTCATGCTTTCTATGAATCTCAACGGAGTTACTAATGAAGATGCTATTGTTCGGCTTTTCCCCTACACATTGCAAGGAACAGCCGGGTCATGGTATTTTTCATTACCTTCCGGGTCTACCACAAGTTGGGATATCTTCCACAATCAATTCCTTATCAAGTTTGGTGATGACAGATCAACAGCAACATTAATCAATGACCTATCCAATCTCAAGGCCCAATCTAAAGAACCTATCAAAGATTTCGATTTACGGTTCAATAAAATTCTCAACAAAATTCCTACTGCTTCCCAGCCCAGTGAAGAAGTACGATGTGAATGGTATATTACTGCTTTAACATCAAACATAGCAATCTTCATGGATATAGCAAATAAAACAACTTTAGTTGAACAAATGATAAAGGTGATAGCAGTAGAGAAACACGTAATAGCCCTGGAAAAGAGATCTGCGATAGAGGAACGAAAGTCTAAAAAAGTCACCTTCAAGGAAGACTCCAAGAAGAAACAAACAAAAGACCCTTTCGATTTGGAAGGATTGCAGAAAGTATTAAAGACCATGTCTAATGAGATGATTGACATAAAAAAACAAGTAGCAGAAACTTCTTTAAAGAAACCCTACAGAACTTTTAAAAGAGGTCCTTCAATGGATACAAAACCACCGAATGCCATCTCCAATGTTGAAACTGAGGAAGAGGAAGAAGAAGAAAGTGCCACTGAAGGGCAAACCGATGACGAAGAAGTTGTGGAATTACAAGGAATGTGGGATTTCATCCTCCCACAAGAAGAGGATCAAGAAATATTTCCGGTTAGCACACGAAGCAAAAATCAGCTTGATCCTCCCCAAACCGCCCCTAAGCAGAAGGGCGCAAGCCCTACAACAAAAGATAAAGTCGCAACAAAGAAAGCAATAACTAAAGTGACTCAGTCTAGCCCAGTCCGAGTAGATCAAACAACTCCATCAAAAACATTGATAGTGTCGGATGAAATGGAGTACAATATTGTTGATGACATGAAAAAGACTAGGGCTAATATTACCCTTTATGAATCGAGCAAATTCAAGCATCAACAGAAGATAATCATGAAAGAATTACATGTTGTGCCTATTGTACCTTTGCCTGCCGTTGTATTCTCTCAATCTCCCCATAACATGGGAAGACCTCCAACTAACGCGATCAATAAGATTGATCCAAATGATATCGCCTTAATTGGAGGAAGATCAAGATCTCACACTCCCCTGTTTCTTCTCACTTACGAGATTTTCAACAAAATATGCACAATTGTTTGGTAGATTCCGGTGCTTCTTCGAATATTTTACCCAGATCATTATCTGCTACGCTAAATGTTCAACCACAAAAATCCGTATTGCGTATAATTCAGCTTGATCGATCTCAAGTCGAAGTGATTGGTGAAATTAATCAAGTAACCATAAGATTGTCATCTAATCCGAAGGTATGTCAGGTTATTTACATTCTAGTGGCCGATATCCCAGAATTCTATGGATTAATTCTTAGCAGGGATTGGTCCGAGAAACTCCACGGATACTTTGCAACCGACTGGTCGCACATGTGGTTACCCTATAGCGGTAAACCAAATCAGATAAAGGTTGAACGAGAATTACACCAGAAGTACATAGTAATGGAATTAGAGGGAGAAAATGAAGCAGTATCATATAACAACAGTATCATAGGCAATTACTCGGTAGATTCTTTTCTCGGTAATTTCAATGCTCACCCATCACCTTACTTAGGAAATTCAGTTTTGTCCCAAGTCAAAATTTTTTCCCAAACTGATAGTTCAAAGTGTTTTAGTTTTGTAGATGAACCTGTAAATACATCTTTGTTTTGGAAATTATATTTTGATGGCTCTAAATCTAACGAAGGAGCAGGAGCAAGATGCGTTCTAATTAGTCCAGAAGGAAACAAGACCATTCTTATGTGTAGACTCGAATTCAATTGCACAAACAACAAAACAGAATATGAGGCCTTGGTGCAAGGCCTATACAAAGCAATCGGGTTAAACGCCAACTATCTTCAGGTCTTTGGAGGCTCTGAGATTATTGTCAAATAGGTATGTAACACTATACATTTCCTATCAGGTCATTTAAAACACTATCAATCTTTAGTGCAAGATCTGACTGAGCATTTCATAGCATTTAATATCTCTTCAATCCCGAGACTCCAAAACGCGAGTGCAAACCTTTTGGCTAACGTTGCCTCTAGGCTTATTCCCTCCGAAGATTTTAGTCCAAATAGATTCTCAATAGAATTAATCTTTAGACCATCCATCCCTGACAACATTACAAATTGGAGAGTATTCAATGACGATCCTGATATTGTAAATTTCCTCACTTCTGAAGGATCCTACTCCAATCAGATAATTGACGAAGACCATCACGATCGACAAACACAACAAAATTGCACTGATAATGGTATACCTAAATCATTGGTTAAGTTAGAAGACTTGTACGATTTGAAAAATCGGTTTAAAAGGTCTACCAATTCAAAACTCTACAGTTTAACTTTGAGCTACGAATTAGTAAACCTAGGAACCGATGATAAACCACAAAACATTAATCTAGGCATAGGCCTGGCCCTTGAAGAAAAACTAGTGTATATTCGTCTTTTGAGACAATATAAAAATGTTTTTGCCTGGAATTACGATGAGCTGAAGACATATGACACTTCTATCATTCAACACACTATTCCTATGATTGACAAAAAAAAACCCGTCCAACAGAAATTGAGAAAGATCCACCCCAATTTAGAAAATCAGATAAAGATTGAGCTAAATAAGTTATTAAAAGCCAGAATAATTTTGCTCGTCAGACATTCCAAATGGGTCTCCAATATGGTACCCGTTAGAAAGAAAAACGGAGACATTAGAATCTGTATCGATTTTTAGAATCTTAACAAAGCCTGTCAAAAAGACAATTTTCCTCTTCCACCTATGGAACAGATATTATAGGCAGTAGCAAGCTCAGAACTGATGTCTTTCTTGGACGGATTTTCAGGATATAATCAAGTGCTGGTGCATCCCAATGATCAATTGAAAACCACATTAAGAACTAAATGGGGCACATACGCATATCGGAAGATGCCATTTGGTTTGATTAATGCCGACGCTACATTTCAAAGAGCCATGGACATCACATTTAAGGGTTTAGTCAAAAAATCTGTAGTGATTTATTTGGATGATATAATAGTGTATTCCAACAAGCGAAGCAACCATCTCAGAGATTTAAAGCAAATTTTTCAACGATGGTTAAGGTATGGGATTTCACTTAACCCGAAGAAATCTTTTTTCGCATTAAGTGAAGGAAAACTTCTAGGATTCATAGTGTCAAAGTCCAGTATTCACATTGATCCTGACAGAATCAAAGAAATCTCGGAAATATCCCTACCTCATAATAAAAAAGCCATGCAATCTTTCCTTGGTCAAATCAATTTTGTAAAGAGATTTGTCCCAGATTTTTCACAAATTGTGTCTCCTTTGCAAACCACGATTAAAAAGAATTCAACTTTCAAATGGGGTCAAGATGAACATGAAGCATTCAACCTGATCAAACAAGCTATTATTAATGCTCCATCTTTAACAACCCCGAATTTTTCAGAATCTTTTGTTTTATACACATTTGCCTCAGAAAAATCATATGCTGCAATTCTAACCCAAGCAAATCAAGAAGAAACAGAATCTCCAATTGCGTTTTTTAGCTCAAATCTACAAGGTGCTGAACTCAATTATTCAGACGTAGAGAAACAGACCTATGCTGTTTTCAAAGCGGTTAAATATTTCAGACCTTTCATACTCAAAACCCATATTAAGATCATAGTACAGTTTCCAGCGGTAAGAAATCTTCTAGTACAGAAGGATATGGGTGAGAAAAGAGCGAATTGGATCACTGCTTTACAGGAATATGATCTTGAGATCAAACCAGCAAACATTGTAAGAGGTCAAGGCTTCTACAAGATGTTAGCTGGAGCATCGAAAATCCCTGAAATTTCATCCAAAGAGGTAAAAATGCATGAGGTAAGCCTGAACGACGCAGAATTATTGTATGCTGATATCATTTATTATCTTAAGAATGGGTATGCTCCATCACACCTAGATCACACTAAGAAAAGAGCTTTGAGATTGAAATCTAAACAATATTAGCTCATAAATGATATTCTCTTTAGAAAGAATTATGATTATGTTCTTCTTAGATGTCTTGAAAAAAACTGAAGCCGAAAATGTTTTGCAGGAACTCCACGATGGACCAGCAGGCGGACACTATGCTGGAGATGCTACTGCGCATAAAATTTTACGTGCAGGATATTACTGGCCTACGTTGTTTAAAGATTCACACAGTTACGTGAGGAAATGTCAAGTCTGCCAAACTACTACTGGAAAACAAAAGAAGCCGTCCCTGTCACTACAACCGGTAAACATCGAGCAACCATTCAGCCAATGGGGCTTGGACACAATAGGTGAGATCGTTCCTCACTCTTCTAAGCAGCATAGATACATCCTCATGGCAATGGATTGTTTTACTAAATGGGTAGAGGCAGTTCCTCTCAAGACAGCTAATTCTGAAAATATTATCGAATTCATAGATCAATTTATAATCACTAGGTTTGGATTGCCAATGACTTTAATATTTGATAATGCATCATACTTTTCTGGAAATGCAATGACTGATTTCGCACTTAAAAGGGGATTCAAACTAAAATATTTGGCCAATTACTATCCACAAGGTAATGGGTTAGCTGAGTCAAAAAATGAAAACCTAATCAAGATTATTAAAAGAACAGTTGACTAGAACCAAAAGAATTGGCATAAAGCTTTGATAAACGCTTTATGGGCAGATACAATAACAAAAAAAGCTTCGATCGACACTTCCCCCTTTAATTTAGTTTATGGGAAAGAAGCGGTTCTTCCAACTCACTTACTCATTCCCTCTTTGTCTTTAATACAGTACATTGATGAAGTACCTACTTCCTCCATACAGCTAAGACAAATGGAAATAATAAAATTAGAAGAACAGTGAGAACAAGCTAAGAGAACCCATGCTCATCATCAAGCGCTAATAAAATCCTCTTTTGGTTCAAACAAAATGACTAGAAAAATTTTTCAGATGGGAGATTTAGTTTTAAAATGGGATAAAGCTCATGAAGAAAAGGGCAAACATACAAAATTTCAAAAGATGTGGCTTGGTCCTTTTCAGATTGTTGAAGTCATAGGTCCATCAATGTTTGTCTTACAGGATCTAGCAGGTAGAAGGGATTCTTTGCCTATGAATGCTCAAATCCTTAAAATATATTTTCCATAGAATATTATTGTTCTATTTTGTAGAATAGTTTTGTTTTTTCTTTTTCTTTCTTTCATAATAAAACCGGTTGTTAATGGTTACTATTGGTATTCGCGAAAAGACACCAATTCTCTTTCAGATTTTGAGCTTTTCACTTGTATAAATAATTTTTTTTTGAAAATCTGATCTTTATTATTGACAGATACAGTTAAAAAACCTTAGCCTAGATATGATATTAGTTTCAACTTCAAAAATTTTTTGATCAAAGCAACCTTTAGCGAAGGAATTGTTTTATATCAGCACAATGAAATGTCTCAATAACAAAATAAAGATTTTCTGTGAAACTGCTGTTTTTTTTTTTAACTCTATTATTGTCGTCCAGAGCTTTCTTAAGGAAAGCGATGATATCCTCCCTGTTAAAGAAAATCGCAGCATTCAGAGAGACAATCCAAGAAACACTATATCTCAAAGAATAAGAGGTCTCATCACGAGCCGGCTTATCATGATCACAGATATTATAACTTTGCTGACTTTGCCAAACACTGTCCATCAAAACATGGCAATGACTCAAGATTATTGAAACCCAAAGACAAGGGGTCTCATCACGAGCCAGCTTGTTCAACAAAATTGTAAATCAAGTGAATGGTTGTGTCATAATTTGGCTACCAAACCAAGACATTGTTCTTTAAGAATAAAAAAGGAAAAAGTGTCAAAATGGATTTTTCTTTGAGGGTTGTAGGTAACCTTAAACAGGATAAAGGATCATTGTTGGGTAACAGGTAACCCTGTCGAGGCTATGGACGCCTGCTGGCAACAGAGGCTCTACCTACGGCAAATGAGCATATTTTAAGGCTAGCACACAGAGAAGGCTTTATTTTATCTTTACATGACCTAGTAATGGCTAATGTAGATATAAAGACAAGCCTGAGGAAGCAAATGATTAGAAAAGAAAGAAGTTGAAACAAAATATCATTGATAGAATAAGGCATAATATACTCTATCTGTCCATAACAAAGTTTAGATTTATGATTTTTTTTTTTTGTTTTGGAATTTTAAAGAATTCAATAGAAAAGCAGAGATAACTGGTTCTTCCAAGTGAATCACCATTGTTGTGACCACCAACAACCCCCGTCCTTCTTTAGTATTAGCAATAATGCTAAAGAAGTGGGGACCCTTAGTAAAAAAAAAAAAATCCAAAAAGATTTTATAAAATTTTTTGTATTATACTCCTTAAAAAAAAAAATGCATCGCACAGAGAAGAGTGAAGCATTCCTTTATGAGCACATTAAAACAAAGCGAAATTCATCACATCGCATACATTGAGAAGTGCCCATAAATGAATAATCTTAAGAAAATCATCGATGGCCAATATGTGATATCGCATATCGCAACGTCGCATAAACAACACACGAATAACTTGACAAATTGCAGCGATCTGCGATCTGCGATGCCACGATACTGCGATAAAAGTGATCCACGATAAAAGTGATCTGCGATAAAGGCGATCTGCAATAACTGCGATCTGCAATCTGCGAGTCGCAGATATCACCAATCGCAAATTTTCCTCGGCTCAGCACCCAAGAAAAGTTGTCCCTAAACAAAAAATTGAGCGCATGGCTTAAAGAAAATTAATGAATGTACGCCAAGTTATTCATGCAGGACAATTTTGTGTTTTTCAAAGAGTCAGTTCACTGTGGGTGTCATGATTTTATGCATTCATAGAGCTCAAAGCTTCCGTGTCAAAATTTGCTATCATTACTCTGTTTCCTTTGTGTGAACAGCAGGAATAAAAAACAGGGAACAACATGAAGTAATGTGTAGGAAACATCTAAAGAAAAAGGGAAAGCGTCAATGCTCGGAGAACAGAAAAGAGATGCCCTCATACACGGATGTCGCATGCAATAGAAACGCAGATTTCAGAGTGTTACTAAACAGATACTGATATCAATAGGCAATTCGACACTCAAGGTCAAGAAACTCACAAAAGCAGCATGTTTACAAAATTCTGAAGCTCATGCCCGGTAAAGGAAAAAACGCTAAAGGCAGAAACGCACCAGAAAGGCCCGGATCAAAGAACGGAGGAAGTTTTTGATGCGCGATTAGCGCCTAGCGCTAATCACGCATCGCTAAGAAAATTGTTCAGAAAGTAAAGTCCCTAGCTTGCTTAGTCATCCAGGAGTCCGGAAGCCGAGATAGAAAAAGCAGAGGCAGTTGAAGAAGAATCTGGGTTGTTACCAAGCATACACGCAGTGAATTCGCCCAACCAGAAGATGATTCTCAAAAATATCTTCTAGTTTACTAAAAAGAGGTGCCAGCGCTTGCCATTTCTATTTTCGTAGCTCAAAAAAAAGCAGAAGACGACCAGTCGACTCTTCCCAGGCAAATGTTGCATCCTCACAGCACTAAGGAGCAAATGCAGAAATAGTTAGAAATTAGATTCAATTTTTAACTCTAGGTTCCTTGCTTGGTTCCTTGGTTCCTTGCTTGGTTCCTCTCTCTTCTGATAGTCCTTTGCTACTTGCTTTCTTGTATACCCAGCTTCACAGAGTACCTGCAGAATCAAAGGAGCATAACACTATACGAGAACATGGATCTATTATTATAAACAATCTAGGATCAGATGTAGATTGACCATACAAATGCATAAAACATAAATCACACAAGAGTATGGAGGAAAACTTGAATAGCTTTATTGATAATCAATAAAGAGCCAAGAGAGTTACAACCAGTTGTTCTGACCCAGCATCATCCTCTCGGCAAGTAACCCCTTCTTCACCTCATGAAAAGCTTATATCACCCAACACTATGATGTTACCTCAAGAAACCAACAACAATTCCTTACAAGATGCAAAATTCCAGCCTCTGGATCTCTGGGATGATGGATCCATATATAGATGTCTGCAAGAGAGATGAGTCAGCTTGTGATTTGATTAGTGTCTTCTCTCTGATAGCTCTTGCATCCACTTGGAGATTGATGATCTCTTACTCGTCCCTGGTCGAATTCAGAGAGGCAAGTGTCAGAGGAGAAGTTTCTAGAAGATTCCATGCTTCTCTACCTCGCGGATTGACACTACCATTTGTCTCTTCTCACCCATCACACCCCATAGAAGGGATTTTTGAAATGCAATGCACCTACTGCGTGTATTTAGGTGAGATGCATCACACTTTGCCTATGGAGTAGGTGAAATGATCCAATTTTGACCAGTTCTGAGTAGTTTTTCACGGAGAACTTCTGGGAGAAACTGTAATCAGTTGACCTTGTTCATTTAGGGGTTGGAACAACACTTTTAGGGACTTAGGAGCCCTTGATTTATGGACATTTATGTTTGGGGTTGCAGTGCCCAAAAATGTCTATAACATACAAGAGACCAAAAAACTTAAGAAAAAGGTAGAGGAACGGCCAAAGGGGAAGGAGGGAACAACAGAGACTCAAGAAGCTGACCCCCAACCTAGTTTGGGCTCTTACTACAATCTTCTTGAAGGGGGGGAAATCATTCCACAAAAATTTGCAGTCCCACTTTTCTTTGAGTTGGAAAAAGAAAGAATAAGGAGCCATAGATGGATGAAAATCACCAAATCCAAGGGGGTAGAAGATATTGGCCACATGGTGAACAAGCTTAGAGAAATGGGAAGGGAGTTAAGTGTTGTAAGACATAGAGAGGAAATCACAAGAACTCACTTGGAAATAGAAAATGAGTTGCTAAGAAGACATCTGCAAGAAAAGGAGACACAATTGGCATGCGTGGCTAGTTGGTCTATGGAGGCACTATAGTGCAGATCACCAGCGAAATAATATGGAGTATACCTCAAAGACTAATGGCTATAGTTTCAGATCAAGAATTTCACACAGAGAGGCACAATGTCTTTCTAAGATTATAGATAGTTTACGGACCTATGTGACCAAAGTTCAGCAGAAGACAAGGCAAAGATATCAGAGTTCTATATGGCCCTCATTGATATTAACCTATGGGACCCCAATGCTAGGCTATGGGACTTTCACAACTGATGGCCATGGCATCAGGGATGAATCATGAGGAGAAAAGGGCAACATAAATCAAAAAGTTGATGCAAAAGAGAAAAATGAACTCTAATGATTAGAGCTAAGCCATTAGACCCCATGGATCTCATCAACACACACTAGCTACTTGCAAATAATCCTCAAAGTGCCCCTAAGTATATCAATGATCACGCTTAGGCCATTCCACATTTTGAGGATAGGGAAAGATTACTTTGGGAAGACTATATTCATGCTTGTATGAGGAGGTGGAACACTCTCCCACACAGTCTACAAATCAGGGAGTGTCACTCCCCAACAAGGATGAAAGAAGCATTAAGGAGAGTGCCACTGTAGAAGCACTCTATGCAGAGTTTGAAGGCCAATTGGATTGGCCTCAAATTGAGTCCCCCACTACTGCTAGGCCTATTAGAAGGTAGAAAATAGGAAGAAGAACAACAACAGTGGGAAGAGGTGGACAGGAAAGCAGAATTCCATGAGAAAGAAGAGGACCTCACATCAGAAGCATGGGATGTCAAGGAGCCCATCAGGGCCATGAAAGATGAGGAGATGGACAAGTTTCTGAGAGGATGAGAAACACATTCAGTAGGGGGTGATGATGAGCCCCATAAATGGGTAATTATATGGGCTCATTTTGCCTCCTAACTTAGCTTAATCCACCATTCTCATTAAGTTATTGCATGTTTTCTGATTATATTTACGATAATAGAGTGAGTTGGGTTGGTCATTATGCCATGGAGTCTAATGTGTGTTTAATGTACAGTTTTGGTCAATTTTGGAGACAAAGTCAAAGATTTAATGGACATTTGGCAGCAAATATTTGAAGAAGACAAGGGAGAGGATTTATAGGAGGGTACCCCCCTCATTTATGACTCCCCACTTTGAATTCTCCATCATGCATCTCTGAGCAAAAGCAGCCACATCAATGCACCAAAGAGGCAGTCGAGCAAGTGGAGGATAACTCTTGTTTATCTCAAGTTTTGGGAGCCAAACCTCCCTGATTTTAAGGAAGTTGTTGGGGGCTTCAGTTGTATAAGTAGAGAGGCCTAGGGCCTCATTAGGTTGTTGGAAGTTAGTCAAATTTTCTAATTTTTGTTTCATCTTGCTCTACTCAACTTCGAGCTTACTTTTGTTGATAGTTTCATGTAATCTTATTATTATTTTGATAATGAAGATGATATCTTGTTCAAGCTAGCATTGAGTTACCTTAGAGGGTTGAAGCTCTTGGGTTAGGGTCCAATCCAGGTAGCCAAGTTCCTCTTGCTTGTATTTATATGCTTTGTTTCAGTTTATGAATTAGTTGTTGTTAGATAGATTTATGTCTTAGTTAAGAATAGGTTGTTTTTGGTGATTTAAAAGGGTTGTTTCCATTTCAGTTTGTTGTAAAAGGTAGAACAATGATAGGAAAAAGATACAAAAAGGCCATCAACAGAGCTTTGGCCTCCTTTCCTCCCTCTGGGACCATGACCTGAGGCCAAGATCCTCTTGCTGCCACAAGAAAACACAGATTTTCCTTTTCCATAGGATTTTTGTTGTTGCAGTTTGTTAGAGGGTTAATGCTTTATTGTAGATCTATTTTTCCATGCTCATTTCTGTCTTTGCAATAAATTTCCATCCATGCTTTCTTTCGATGTAGCATTCTCCAGTATTTACTTTCCTAGATCAGAATTTAGACCAACTTGATGCAAATGTTTGTTTTTTTCTTATATAGATAACTTTTTGCTTAATCTCATGATGTGGGTTTCAGTTCTCTTGCAGCAAGCCTCTTCTCATAATAATTCAGCCATGACCATTTCTCTTTGATCAATGTCCCCTAGGTCACCCAAAGTCCCTCACAAATCTGCCTTAGTTTTCTGCACTTTTCTCATGAACTTTCATTTCTTTCTTTGAACAAGTCCAACCATTTTTCTCTTCCCTGATCCTCTTTGATGAACCCTGGACATCTTAACACATCACCCTAGCCTTCAACTACCCTTTCCACCCACTTTCCCATCTTCAAAACCTCCAAAACTGCTCTTTTCATCCTCCTGTAGACCTCCTATAGACCTCCTGTAGATCCCCCGTAGCCTCCTATAGATTTTTCTGTACGTGTCTTTTTGAAGTCCAATTGCAGGAAAAGCCTCCCGAAGGCCACCTAGGACCTCCTAGGACCCATCCACACCTTCCTACACCTCTGCAAACCCTAAAGTTGTCCTCCATTGCCACCTAATCACTGTCATAGTCACAAACAAATAAACTACATGCACGATAATTTCACCTAAAAACACATAAAAATAAAAAATGATGTTTTTTTCTCATTTCCTTCTAGAAATAGCTTGAATATATGTTGTTTACTTCCTAGGTTAAGTAATGGTATTCATTTCATAGTTTTTATTTCTTTTTCTGCAAAAGTAGGGTTAGTTGGTTAATTAGGGTTTGTTAGGTTTACCTTACATTTCAGTCTTCTTCTCCTTTCTGAAACTAGAGTAGCCTCTGTAGAGTAAGATTTCCTTTCTTCATCACATATAGAGCTTCTTTTTGAATCCATGGAAGTTGGCTTCAGATCCTAGTGATCTTGTGCCAACTGACCAAGTGACAGCCTACAGTAAGAACTAGTACTTGTGCATACAACACCATCACTTCCAAGTTTGTTACGAACTACTGGGTTGATAAAAGTAAAGTAGGAAGCCTAGGAGTTGCAACATTATTGCTATAATACTAGTGCTCACCAACTTTTACCTCCTCTAACGGTTTAGTCTTCATCAACAAATAACATTTTGAAAATGGAAAATATAAATTTCTTGATTTCCACTCATACTTCAACTAGTCTTTCCTCTTAGCTATTGGTCTCTTGATGTATGGTTTCCTTTTTTCTACCAACTTGCAATTACTATTTTAGAAAATGTTTTGTAAAATTAGGAAGAAAGCATGGAGGGCGATTTCTATAATTCATGTTTTTGTTGGTTATAAAATAAAATTAATATAGGATAAATTATTCAAACAATATAATATATTATTTTCCTATGCTATCTGCAATTACTCTTTTAGAAAATATTTTGTAATTAAGAAATATAAGAGGAAGGATGACATCTATAATTCATGTTTTTGTTAGTTATAAAATAAAATTAATGTACACAAATTTTTTCACACAATATCATAGATTCATATATCATCTTCTTAATGTTATTTAGTTAGTTGAAATTTATCTAAAATTAAGAATCAATTAAAAAACTTCTAAGAAAACATCTCATGTAGAGATCACAATAATCAATACATTATATGATGAGAAATATAACATACATATGAATTACATAATTAAAAATTAATATTTCCAGAACACACATTTGTCTTGATATTTTGAAGTCACATAAGTTTAGCACTATCATGCCAACACACTCATTTGTATTTATATTTTGAAAGCACTTAGGTTTAACACTATCAAACCCATTCATTATTATTTATAGCTAGACTTGATCCATTGAATATAAAATTGCTTCATGCTACTAAATCAATTTTCTATAAACCATTAGAATTACATTATTTCATTGCCGTCCATAAAAAATTTATGGCAAGTGGTCTAAGAAGCATTAAACATATTAAATGTACTAATTTTCATTATTACAACCTAAACTTTTTGATATAAACTTTAAATATAGATCACCATTAAAATAATTTATATACTTTACCAAAATTTTGTTACCATGGTCAGCTGGATGACCTTGCCAACAACATATCCATCGCTTTCTCTTCAATTAGAAAATAATCGTATGAGTTCTTCCACACTAAATCTATCAAATCAAGTGCATCAGTATCCAAAGAGAAGAAAGGGGATCTCTCATGCAAGTGGCATAAGGCCATTTTCTCTAATGTCTAAGCTAGATTATTAATAACACCATTTTCCCTAATGTCTAAGCTAGATGATCTATGGGTCTGTGCTGGAAATTCTTGAAATGTAAGGGGCGCACTACTCATGCTCAATGTTATAAGGATCTAACCATGTTTTCCTCATAAATTAGTTCGAACAGGTGACATCAACCATTTTTGTTCGGTTTGGTACATTAAAGCCACATAGATTATAACAAGTAGGGTTTGTTTTACTTTTTTCTTTTAATTTTTGTCTTAGCTAGGCACTAACCCAAAATAGGTGGTTAACATTCAAGCATATAGCCCTCTTATTGCTATACATTTCACGGTAATGTTAAATTCTTAAATTAAAAATGACATTCCCTTTTATCTTTCATTTCCATCATTTTATTTAAATTTTTAACCTTACCATGAAATGACTTAGGATGTTTGAGAGTGATTTTGACCTGACTAGATTTCATATTTAGAAAGTCGAATTTTAGATCTCACTCAAAATCTAGTAGATTTAATAGTTTTCTAGAATTTTAGGATTGAAGAGTTTGGAATGGTACATTGGATTTTCTCATGTACAACGGTATGGAACTAGTATTTAATCAAGAGAACCAAGACCTATATGTCCCTTGATGTTAGTGGTATTGTTTTTTCAACTCCTCTATTATGAGCCTACTAAAAAATACATATCACTCAAACAAAATCTTGACTTGCATGTTATGATTTTTCTATCTTATTTTAATGGTTAAAGAATGATATTGATGACGAATATCCCAATATAGGAAATTATTTCGATGATATGTAGGTATTTGTTGTAGCTTAATTTTTTTTGGACGCTAGAGGCTATGTGGAGCTTGTTTGCTAATGTATACTCGATTTAGAGATGGATTGCACACAATGCTATTTTTGTTATGTGCACCGTTACATGGTATATACATGAGAAATTTTTCTTATTTGTGTATAAATGATTTGGATTCATATGGACGCACATGAGAAAATATGTTTTTATTTAAAATTAGAATATTTTTATGTGTTTCTAGTTCACCAATTTTTTTGTCCTTTTATTTTTATATTTTGAGTTTCCATAAACTTCTGACGAGTTATCAGAGTGTGAAGTTTTCTAATTCAATGACTTTGATGACTATGCTCATGCTACATAATTCATGAAGTCTATAGCTAAGTCTAAAACTCGACTTCACACATTAGGAAGCGCCACCTTTATGTGAGAATTGAGAGAAGCATATTGCATGAAAAAATTGTTATCTTTGTGGACTATTTAATAGCACTTCCTTTAAGAAACCCACAAACAAAATTTCAAGAAAAACACTTAAAAACGAACTTATTTAATCTCAGACATTTTTGGCCCCTCCATAAGAGAGTTGTTAGGTATGCAACCAATTTAGATGTATTGCAGAAAAAAAATAATATTCATATGTTTTATTGCAACACAACATCATATATTTATACATAAGATTACTGAGAAATTTATTCTCCCCGCAGCTTAAATGGTTCAATTTTGGAGCATGAGCTATTTGCTTCAATGCGCCAGTTTGATCCAAAGATCAAGGCAAGGGGATGTGAACCAAAAAATCTTCAAAAGTGTTTTTAAATAAAGTTGAAATGACCAAGTTCCAAGGGGTTGACCTACCCTTGGTTTCTAGGTGAATAGTTCTTCCAATTACATAGTCCAGATAACCCAGAACTAATCTAAACTGACTGTAATAAATCTACTCAGAGAAGAGTAATCGTCAACCCACCTTAACAACCTCTTAAGAAAACATTGATATAGGGATTACAATAATCAATACATTATATATAAACATCACATATTAATGTCAAGAGAATATCTCCAACAATATATATGTATCCTTCCTCCCTCATATTTTATGCACGGCAATATATATGTGGATGTAAATGAATATGCACGGCAATACATTGGTCGGTGAAAATACAAAGTTGAAACGTGGTGGAGCCACGACGCAACAACAACGACTACAGGTATAAGGCAAAGAAGGTAGTTGTTTAGATACTTTTTTCCTCCTAAGTATAAAAGATATCAGGTAAGTACATCTGGCACAACGCTTGTGGAATTCTAGACGTTGGCTAAGCTTGTAAACCTTTAGCTAATACGACTGCATTGTATAACATATGCTTCAGTGCCACAACTAAGTATAGATATGCATGTTAACCCTCAACTTCACGTTTTCTTTGATTTTCCATATCTTTTCCATACATATATTTCATGAATCCATGTCAAGGATTCGCCATTTCATTTTAGGAGAGTGAAATGGTATCCTTATTAGAAAAATTGTGAGATCAGTGACTTTGTTCCCATTTCATTTTAGGAGAGTGAAATGGTATCCTTATTAGCAAAATTGTGGGATCAGTGAATTTGTCCCCATTTCATCTTAGGAGAGTGAAATGGTATACTTATTAAAAAAATTGTGACATGACTTTATTCTCATTATGGCGTGCAACCAAAGGGACATTTTTAATGTTTCTAGGAAGCGACTCTCAGAGCCGGAGCAAAGAGTAACATTATGTGAACAATTTCCATGAGATTCTACATGCCCAGAAGTGTGGGGATATTTGCAGAGAAACAAAGGAATAATAACTGTATTTATTTTATTATAAATAATATGTGTATATTTCCTTCTTTTCCTTTTATTTTTTTTCATTAAATATTGGTGTATTCCAAAGAAGTTGGTGCATGATGTTCACTATGTCAAGAAATTGTTATGTCATGTGTTTAGTTGTTATTACTAACAATAAGCTCTTGGGGTTACCAAGAAAGCCGTGTAGATGATGTATGTGCATGGTTGACCTCTTCATTGTGTTCTTTATCTAAAATGAGATTTGGAGACTAGGTTTCTTGAATTCTCTTCAATAATTTGGGGTAATATTTAATTAAATTAAAGTATAAATAAAGCTAAACAACTATGAACCTATATTGAAATTATGTGACAGAAAATTCAAATATCTTAATAGAGATATTGATAGGTATCCTTACAATTCATATGGCTGGGCATAATTGATGGAAAAGTCTTTATCTCTTTAATAAATAAATTAATAAAATTAATTAAAGAATTTCATGTTGCTTGGATGTCTGTCTCTATATATATAATGCAATTACATTGTATAATTTGACATCTTAAGTTATATACATGTTGTAACTATAATCTATACCTCCAATTGTATCGTATCACATAACATATAAATTAAATCACAACTAATAGAATTTAGAGAGGATCAAACATAGACTCAAAAGAAGATATAAGTGGATGGATGGAAATAGCTCACATGCAAACACAAAACCCCCAAATAGAACCTTTCCCAAGTTTCTATGAAAGAGTATATATTGCTTAATGTGTAATTCTTGTAAGTGATTTAAATTTGGTTTAAGTTGGTCTAGAACTTTCAAAGAAGGAATAACAAGTATCACTCTTCCTGCATCAGTTTAAAGGTAATTCCAATGCATCCACCATATTATAATGGTTGGTATTCTTATTGAGTAAAAAAATAAAATCTATATCTCAATAAAGACTTTTACTTCTCTTTCCACGCTTGGCATCCTAACATTCCTCCAACTTCTCTTTCCAGGCTTGGCATCCTAATGTTCCTGTTGGAAATAATACTGAGAGGGGGGGGGTGAATCAGTATTATCAGATCAATAAAACTTTTTCAATGCTCAAAAACATATACGCTACTTCAGTTAAGTGAACCCGCGTGTACACGCTGCTGTGTCTAAAGCAACTAGCGTATATCCAGAAATCTTATGATTCAGTTAGCTTATCTTCAGTAAATGCATCAGAACATTATTAACCATATTAACAGTAAACAGGTGCAGTATAACAGAACAGATCATCACACAAAAGCCACACACATGAACACAAAGATATAAGGTGGAAACCCAATGTGGGTGAAAACCACCTGCTGCAAGTCATCTCAATCTTCTTCTTAATAAGAAAATACTTTTACAATATTTGTACTGGTGCAGTCTTATACCAGTACGGGAGCTACAACCCCCTTTGCTTTTGTACTAGCCGATCCATTTACTAGTACACAGGCTGCTACCTGCTACAATGCTCCAAAGATCTCCCTTAGCTTTTGTACTAGCTTAGATACTAGTACGTAGGTGCTTGCCTACAATCTTCTCTCCTCCAGGTACCACGTTTCATCAATTTTCAGACTGGATACACTGAAGCACAACACATAATCTGAAAGACCACATTTCATCCAATTTTCATACTGGACCCATAACTATCATTGAAGCTCAAAACAATCATCAAACTCTGAATCACTGAAACCCTGTTAACAACGCCGTCACCAGAACACAGAGCAGACACAGAACTCTGTAATAACCATCAGACCCATCTGCAACTTCAAGTATCAAGCTTTACAATGTATACGCTACTTCGATGAATCAAACCCGCGTGTATACGCGCTTTCGCCAAAGACAACCCGCGTACAGATCTAAAAATAATTTCTCATAACTTGCAGCTGTACCAGACATCAATCATACTCATAATACTTATAGAACAATACATGCGTCAGTATGTAGATCTAGAATAAGCATCATAAAGATAGTTCATTTCAAACCATTTGATCCCGATCTCTCCTTAGATCTTGCTCTCCATCAACCAATGAGATCTCTCCTTAGCTCAGATCAAGCAATGCATCATCAACCCATAACCTACATACTGGATCTAATGCTTCATCAGATATTCAAGACATTTCAGATACACTTGCCTAATGATTTCCTTCCCTTTATATAGCCTTAGGCCTTGTTCAATACCAAGAGCCAAAACCATAGAAATCCAATACCATCAACTTCAAAACTAGGGATCAACACGTCCGTCGAGACACAATGGTCCGAAACCATAGGCACAACTTCCAAGGACTAACCGCCATGGACCAAAGGTACTTTTCCACATACACGCGCTTTTGATGAAGCCAACCTGCGTGTACATGCGACTTGGGCTTAACGAACCTGCGTGTATGAACTTTCTCTTCTTCTTATAGTCTGATCATCAATTCCTTACTGCTGACCTTCTGTACTATGATTTGTCATCAGTGAGGTTTTCCATCAAGGACAACACTTATCTCATAATGCCAACAATCTCCCCCTTTGGACTTGATGGCAAAGCTAACTTGTCACACTTAGAACTATCATCTGATTCCTTTGAGCTATCCTCCATCAGTCACATCTGATATCTCGTCTGAACATTCATCCAGTTATACAGAAGTGAGATATTCTTCTATGAGAGGGTTGCCATCAAGTACAACACATGCATCATAATGCCAACAGTTCCTCCAACAAGTAGGTAATTCTATCCTGAGTGGTTGAGATAAAGTTAGAATCCTCAAAACAATGAAAGGTTTTTTCAAAAACTCACTGACACTACATTCTCGTTTTCAAATGCTTGCATGAAGATGACTAGTAATGAGCATTTTCAAGCATAATTCCACATTACAATTGTCGGATGTATGGGCGTTAGTTTTTAATAGGTTCTACATCTTCAAATCAACATGAATGTACCATATCAACTAGTAAAACACGTGCACCAATGAATAATACGTGCGCATTGGTAAAATGTGGTTTATAAAAGAAAAAATAATGTAAAATTTCTAGTTTTTAACTTCCATCCTGTACATGGAAATAATGTAAAATTCAATAGATAGAAGGGGAAATAAATGACTCAACTATTTAATCATTATTATTTGATTCATTTTTCAATAATAATCTCCTAGTTTTGGATTTGTTTGATCTCATAAGGATTATATATAAGAGATGTATTTTGGTTTTGATTAGTAATATACGAGTTATTTTCTGTGTAACCTTTGCCTCATGTATGGCCCTCAGATTTCTTATTTGGTATCAAAGCTGGCACTGGCTTAACTCCTTCGTTCCTTATTTGGTATCAAAGCTACCATTGGCTTATCTTTCGTTTCTTTTTTGGTATCAAAGTTAGCATCGGCTTAACTCCTTCATGAGGGGCTAGGAAGATGTAAGATAACCTTAAATTTTATCACCCTGTAAATAGATTGGTATAGAGCGTTTTTAATTTTTTTGTGTGCGTTTGTGTGAAGTATTTTTTCTTTTCCTTTGAATTGTAATGAGAAATCTTGTGAACCTACTGAAGTTGATGTCCAACTATTACACCTAATGCCACAATAAAGGCATGAAATATTTGTGCATGAGCGCGCATATCACAGTGGACAACTATGTGCAGCTAAAGCATGGAAAATAGCCATAATATGTAGGAGTTGTTGTTGAGTAAGAATCATGGGGCATGTTGTGTTTGAGCCTGTTGTCTATTCGAATTAGTAAAGAGTTAGATTAAGTCTGTCTAGACTGAGTCTATAGAATGTATGCTTTGGTCTCACATACCTGCGATTTTGAAAAACAACCATTGTGATAAGATTCATGATAATTAGGAGGTCGTGCAGATTCGATAGCCAATTAGGAAACAATCCAATATTTATGTGATTGAAACTTCAAATCTGGTGTAGTTGATGCACAAAATTAATATGCGATGAAATCGTGGTAGACACGGTCAATTAGAGGCTCACCTGTAATAAATAATCCAATGCATCATTTGATTTCATGCTTCCTACTTAGTTGGATTCAAGTATCTTAACATCAAAGCAATATGTGAGTTATAATATACCAAGAACAATCAAGTGAGTGAGGTGACAGAAATGGAAGAACCATGGAGAAAGTGATAGTAATAAGTAACCTTCATGGTGATAGGAATGGGAATATTGTTGCCAATAGACTAAAAATGAATGACTACAATTAGGTGAGATTACATTGTGGACAGGTTGTTGATTGTCATTTTCCATGAGATTACATTGTGGACAAGTTGTTGATTGTCATTTTCTTTGAACACCTCTTCTTTCATGTTTCATGTGGACAACGGGAATAGAGTGAATACGATCACATCTCATGAATATCTTATGCTCACAGTAGTCTATACTACTAGGATATTGCAGAGATTATCCTCTAAGCTTTATACTTTATTCAATTCCTCTATGCCCAACATGCCTTCGACCTATTGTGAAATTCATTAAGTTCTCCAGGTGATTAGAGTTTGACTGAAAACTACAACCAATGTGTTAATTATATTCCTTTCATCTTCCTTGGAAACTAGGCCCCATGAAAGGGACTAAGACTAAGTGACATGCTTTATGTAAATTCAATAGTTGGCATTGGCATTGCTTGTAGTTTGTACCATGTTTCAAGAGGAGAACTCAAAAAAAGTAATTAGATGGGATGATTAAGCTATGAAAGCTACTGTAGAAATTTGTTGGGTTGTATAGGAATTTTGTTACATGAATTATAATTTGGAATTTTCTTTTTAGCCATTAAAATATGAAGTAGAACCAGAAAGAATAGCACAATTATTGAATAGACTAATGTGACCTATCATGTTCGAAGAGAATTAGTTATAGGTTTTTGTATAATGGCATGCTGATGTGAATATTCATGCTCTAAGAGCATAAGTACATATTATTTTTAGATAAGATTAGATACAATCTGTGTCGGGAAAAACCAATCAATGAATAGTATTGCATATTTCAAATTAGTAGCGCTTGGCACTCGGAAACCCCTAAACACAACACTAGTTTGATTGTGTTTACACACTATTACATTGTAGTGTTTTTAGGGCTCGAAAACCCCTGAACAATAGCTATTGGTTATAGTATGAGATCCTTGTGTGTTAGATATGTCAAGTTGTGCGATCAACTTCTTGGATACCGCCTTCCTAGAAACTAATGGCCGGCCAAAAGAGAAATATCTGGCAGATGGCAATAGGTCCATATAGTGGTTCCATTACTTGAAAACATTTCTTGTGGAAACATAGAAGAGATGTGTATAAGAAAGTTATTTTTGATCTGATATGATGAACTGATGAACGACATCACTCCTATATTTTGTTTCTGTGGACCGGTGGAAACCTTGAGTCAAGTGGGAACCTTGAAGATTATAGTGGAGAAAGAGCATGGCCCGTGATATTTCAAACTAGGTAGAATTTCTAGTGAAGACCATATCAAACATATGTTAATTATATTTTAACTATAATGTGTAATTCTTATACTAATCTTTGTAATGCTAATTTCATAATGTAAGTGTTAAGAATTAACACTTACACTAGAAAACTGGTACATTGGATTTTTTGGTTAGATTAAGTTGTTGAGATATTGTCTCAACAATAACCTGGTAGTTTGGAATCTCTTAGATCTCTAAGAAAAATATATGTGGGATGTATTTTTGTTTTGATTAGTAACATACAATTTTTTTTGTGTAATTTGTGCACCATATATGCACTTCAAAGTTCATATTGGTTGAAAGGAAAGCAATAACCACCCACACAAAAAACCAATTTTCTTTTCTATATTAGCCTTATTATTCCCATCTAATGAGAGAGATGGAAAAATAATGAAGGAATACATGGTGGTTATGATTTACGTGCTTGCGAATCCAAGTTTAACTCTTACCTTGACAAAATTTTTGACATCACTACATATTCTCTCTATTATAGATTTATATCATTTTCTCTCTTAATTTTTCAAATTTAAATTATGTTTCTTTTTCCTTCAACCATGATAGTTATACCTTTTAAATTATATAATCTTAAATAGTGAGTACAATTGTTTCATAACTATTTAAACAAAATATTTAAAAATCTTCTTGAGATCAATTTAATCTCAAAACCATGGGCTCTAGAAATTCCTAACCATAGCTCATATGCAAAATATCAATTGATAATGGTATTGATATAATTAGAATATAAATTCATTAAATTTTATGGAACAATGGAGTTTACACATATTCTTATTGCTAGATCATGCAAGATATATTTTTTGCACTCTTAATGTCTAAGAAGAACTAAGTGATATTACTTAATATGGGCTTTCAACCATATCAATATTGCAAATTAGCATAAACAAAAAAATGTGAGAAATTTAGGTGCTACAAGAATTCTATCTTGAAAGGATTTTTTACCCTAGAACTATACAACACCCACCTGAAATGTATTTGTAAGGATTAGCGAACTTTTAATTTGTTTCGATGGATAAATAAGGAAATATTCATCCTTATTTATAGTTATTTTGAAAAACCAATAATCATTAATGCTTACTAACTGCTTGTGAGCCTTCTCTAATCATACCTCATTACCTTTACCTAATAATAACTACTTGGTGGCCTTTAATTAGTAGTATGCCTAGTCCACCTTATAATAACTAGACATGGTTATACCTATCATATTATTAACTCTAATGGGTTGTATGTCCCAATTACATCCCTACGTTGAATCGCGTTTTTGGAGGCTAAATTTTTTTAAATGATTTGTTAGTCCTAGTGCAGGGGACCATGAAGTTGATAGTGGAACAAAAGAGGAGTAGCTAGAATTTAGTAGAGTGGTTGGTGTAGGAAAGGCTGATGTGGCGCAGGAAGGCACTGCCCAAAGAAGACTACAAAATTGAACATTTGAGGATGGGTGTGAATAAATCTGGTAGTTAGGACTTTTGGATGATTGGGGAATGAGAGGAAGGTCATAATGGTAGAAGAATATGAAACAATTCTGTGGAGTGGTAACAAGCTAGTGGGAGATATTTTCAACATGTATTACTAGGGGGTTAAACATCATTGGACAGTTAGAGATAAGTTGTGAGATAATATCTAAAACAATTAGCCAATGTGGAGGACAAGTGAAGGGAGGAGAAACATATTGTGGGGGAACAAGAAGCTACAGAATGACCACTAAGAAGACTCATCCATCACCGTTCGAACGAGCGTAGAGTGATGAATGGAAAATTGCTCATGGTGTGGTTTTTTTGGTTAATCTACTGTTAGGGAGTTAGTCATAGTGGGTTTTTAATGTGTCTGTAAATGTTTTGTAGTAGTTTTGTAGAGAAAATAGTGTATAGTATATTTGGCGGTGTTTCTACATTATAATGTTTAATGTATTGTGTTACCTTAAGGCTAGTTCCCGAAATTTCAGTGACATCTATTATAGTACATTTCTGTTCTCCCATTATTATGAACTAACAAAAATTTTAGTTTATTGCCCCATATATATTGTTGTATAAATGTGTTATGTTATTATTTTCTCTATATGTTTATTGGTTGGCTAATGATAACATTCCAAATCAATATTTACACATATCATGTATAGTAACGGAAGTTGATTCAATTTTGTTATAATAACATTATGTTTGTTAAATAATGAGTTTTTATGATACAGTTGAAAACACTATTGAGTGGAATGAGATGTTTTGATCATAATAATGATGTGGATAATGAACAATCAACTAATTATTTAGTGTAAGAACTAGTGAAGTTTTGCATGACTCATAATCATAGAATCATTGTTAGGTTCCCATCCATTATATGTCTAGACCCTCATGCAGTAGGACATAGCCCTAGCGTGATAGAACTGCAGTAATCCTTCTAACTACAAAAACCTAGTTCCCATAGTCCCCCATTGAAGCTCAGGTGAGAATTCTACCACTCTGTGGGTGATGTGGAAAGGTTCAGTGCTAAGCAGGTTTGTTAGTCAAACTGCACAACAAAATATGATTTTGTTGTTGAGATTAGAATTATTTTATGGTAGGATTAATATGTGATTGGGATGTGGGGACCATGTAATCCCACCAAAGAAGAAATTACTCATTGATTTAAGTAGAAGGATCATGACTTTGTGGAAAAATAAATTAGAGGTTTAAGATTGAGTGTGGAGACCTGGTTGTAGAAGTATGTGCTTACTGAATGTCATGAAGCTTTATTTCGACAATTTCCAAATATTATGACATAGTGGGTTCAATGGTTAAACAATAGTAATCATACCTACTACCATAACAGACTAAGATAGTGGAGTCCTAAGAAGGCACGATAGTTGCAAGAGGTAATTAAAATGATTTCATTAGTTGTGGATATTTTGTTTGAGAGTGTGTTGGAAGGCTACATGTTGAATTCTCAATAGAAGTGATTGCGTCACATAATGTAGCATATAGGAAATTCCTGAAGGGTCCATGAGGTAGATCTATATAGTCATATCCTTTTTCCATTAATATGTTGTTATATGACCAAAAATTGTTTCCCTTGGAATTAGACAACATTTGTGGCTAAAGAGCTTGATTTCTAAGGGGAAAATGGGGGAGAACCATGGTATAGTCTGAGTAGAGGAGAGGTGTAAAAATAGTAGGAAGACTATAGTGGAAGATGAAATAAGCTACGGGACTACGAATGTGATTCTAAAGAGGTAGGATGGAGGTAAGATACATAGAGGGTGGCACATTGAGGAGTGCAGGAAGGATTGAATGGAGTGACATGGGAGGAGGCCATTCAATATCAATTCCTACACCAAAGAGAATCCCAAGGAGAGGGATGAGAAACAGCCACTGAAGGATAAGGATTAGTGCAAGTTATCATAGATATGCTAGAGCGAAGTTCAGTACATCATGCACTGAAGTAGAATAAGAAGAAGAACTCAATCCATGTAGTGCAGAGTTTCATAATCTACGTGGTCACTGAACCCATGACCCTGCATACATCTACAAATATAGAGGTAAGTTCTGAACACATTGTAAAAATATTGTAGAAGGTAATCATAGTAAAGGGGGTAAAAGGACTAGTAGTGGTGCATTTGGTCAGACTACAATAATATTATTGGAAGGTTCTTAGGTTCAGTTTAGTGTGCAAAGTAGCGTGAAATTTTCTAGTGGTGTAGGAGGCACAACTAGAAGTACTTCATCAAGGAGTACAATGTAGAGCATGATTGTGGGTGTAGATCTGTGGATGCCTATGTTCCATAGTGCCAGGAATGAGGATCTAGAACAAAGTTTACTTATTTGTGAGGCCATTTGGATCACAAAGCAAGTCATGGATGATGCTACCAAAATTGTGTAGTTGGAAGATTCCTTTAAATAACACGCATTAAATTGGTACATGAAGTACAAGATCATGACCCCAAGTAGACAAACCATATCAATGAATGATATTAAGCAAGCTTTCATTAGGGAATTTCAAAATCCAAATTTCAAGTCCCAATAAATTACCAAGTTGAAGGTGATTAAACAAGGATCAAGTGAATTGATTTGGAATTTTAGCAAAAATTTCAAATCCTAAAACATGGGTTGACATTCGAGATACCAGATGTGCAACATAAAGTGTGGTTCATTACTAGAATACTTTTTCTTATTAGGATACCTTTAACAGAATAGTGGATCAGATCATAATTGAGAGCACTGGAGCTTGTGTTGATGCTCAAAGATTCTCCATCAGGGAATGAATAATATATGAGCATAGTGCAGGTATAGTCACAGTTGGCCATGTTGAAACTTTAGTTGAAAGATTTGAATAAGGTAAATGAGTATTGAGAAGAAGTGTGGTGTACTATATGCAACACTAAAAGTCACCACATAAAAGAGTGTAAGTTGCTGACACACTATGCGGTGACTGACACAGCTAATTCGCCTTCACAGAGTAGAGGTTTGTGGTATGAAGTTTTCCCAGTGTTGTATCACACCCACAGAAAAATCCAAATATGCAAGAGTTTGAGGTTGATGCGTGTAATCTATTACGTGATTTTTGCAAATTAGTGGGGCATGATGTCCACCAATATTGTACATTGGAGTTAATGCACAAATGAACATTTAACTCATTTCAGGTACATGGAATTGAAGGAGTAGAAGCAATGATAATGAGCTTTAATCAACTAAGGTCTAATCAGATTGGGCCATAAAGTTAGCATGGTTAAGGACAAGGAACATAGCTAAAGGACTAGGAGGACCAGTGAGAGGATGAGATGGATTTGGAAGAGATTGGGGACCTGTTGTTCGTTATAATATCACATAATAAATATATCTTGCATGAGATTTTCCACATCCCTATTGACGTGCATATATTATAGAGTGTTAAACCTTAGGACTAAGAATTTTCCATAGTTGATTACCAAATGGCAGCAGAGGAAGTTCCTGAATGTATAAATTGCAGTAATCAAGCCTCGTATAGGCCAATAAATAGTTGGTGTAGTAATTCAAGGAGGTGTCAAGATAGGAGAAGACGTTGTGAAACTAGGATCTCAGTAGCGAAACTGGGTTAGAAATGCACCTAAACCTCCTATAAGGTTTAATCTAGGCTAAGAGAAAGCAACCTACAAGAAATCCCTAAGGGAGATGGTCACAACATAATGGGATTGACCACATCTAGTCTGAGAGGTTATGATGCCATTTATCTATGATGATACTGCTCATAGAGAATCTGTGACAGAGGTAGATCCAGTTCAAAAGTTATGGCAGAGTTATCTTGAACTGATAAGAGACGAATGGGAATTGGAGAAGTTCAGGAAACCAATGGAGTAGTGTGCTAAGGATACTAAAGTAGCCATTGTGAGAACATCACCACATGCAGTGAACCAGTTAGTGTGTAGGAAGAGGATAAGCAAGGAATTCATGTTTGACACACAAGTGGTAGATTAAGCTATGGATAACATCATATTGGATTTAAGGTTCAATGTGAATATTCTATCTAAAACCACATGGGAGATGATGGTAAGGAAAAAACTTACAGTGTCTCTTACTTAGTTAGACTAGCCAATCATCATCTTATCTTCCCAATCAAAAGATTGATAGGTTTGTTAGTTGATATTGGTATACCTACAAGTACTACCATTTTTAAAGTTATAGAGATAGTCGATAATAGTGATCAATATCATTCTCTATTATGGATTGATTGAGATTTTGATAATCAAGTAATTATTAACCTGGAGAAGAGACATATGACCTTCATTTAATGGTTTAATGGTTTATACAATAGGCAAGGAGGTGAAGTACTATGGTATTTTTCAACGGGGGACAAGCCCCATACCACCTATTTCCTCATGTGAAATGTTGGGTGGTCAACACACAAGCCACACGTGAGGAACTAGGAAAGAAAAAAAATGTCAATGGAAAAGAGACAAAGAGGGAGATATAAGAGGGAATTTAATCAATGAACATAGTGGAGTGAAGTTTTGATTAGAAGGAAATGCAAACCACATGATAGTGTATTGTGAATGCATGTATGCCAAGCTAGGCATATAAGAATTGTGAGTGAATTTGTGGGAAGAAGAAAACTAGGAAAAATGTTGACACAGAACTAGGAGCACATTGAGGAGCATGGTTGAAGAGAAGTAAAGAGTAAAAGAGGTGGAGATACTATGTATTTTGGAGGCTTGCAGGGTTGATCAGGTGGAAGCACAATGTACTCTAGACTCTTGATTAACAAAGGGAAAACCCTATGTACATTTGGATACCTGTAGGGTTTAGCAAGTGGAACTATCATGTGCTCTAGATCCCAGTTAACATGGGCGTCAACACTATGAGGTATGATTTCATATGGAATATAGCAAGTGGAACATTGTGAGCTCTATATTCCTATAAGCAAGTGGAGACACCGTTAAATTTGGATTCTTTTGTGCAAATGTTGATTTGCATTGGTGTGAGTTCCCTTTAGCACTTAACTCCTCAAACTCTGAACCTGGATTGGGAGTGGTCAAATGTAAGAAAGTGCAATGTAGTTGGCCTACGGTTGGGTGGAGAGTGGAAGTCCCCCCTTTAGTGTCCAATCATTAATCTATACAAATAATTGTATTTACTTGTATTTTTTTTTACCATGAATGTTGAATGATGTTTTTATGGGCTATAATAATGAATGTATCAACATTACTCTTGGAGGAACATATTATTCTTGGTTGTCTATTATGAGATAGATTATGTGAATGTCCTCATTATTGAGAGGGACTTGAAGATCCTTATGATCGCTAATATTTTCATGGTGGCAGGGTTAATTATGTAGTATGTATGATTACTTATTGAGATCATCTCACTTTCATTATGAGTGATTTCTTTGTTTTATATGTTATTAATATCATTGATATATGTATTTTATAGATTGGTGAAAGTTTGCAGTTGATGTTGTGTGTATGGCATGTTCTATTAGTGGATCTAATAGTTCATGTTAAATTCATTATGTGATTAGTGGGATGTTGTTGTATCTAAATTTACAGTTTTGTCTCTCTTATGGTTTAGTCGATTTTTTTTCCTACTGGTAGGCATGTTGAAAATGTTATCTCTCTCATTATAGCTATGTGTAATGTATGGAAACATGGTCTCAGATTGATAGTTTAATTAATGTAGAGATTAGTGTTCTGACCAACACTAGGTTACAAGGAAGGCTAGGAGAAGTTCTCAAAAACACTTAGGAAATCCCAAGTCTGAAGTATTATATGGGGCTAGGCTTGTATCTAGTGCCAGGTATGTCTTGGATAGGAAGTTATATTTGGGTTAGATAATTTTTTTTCTTAGTGGATTAATTTGGAAGCTTAGACATTTGATTTGTTGCACCTATGTACATTGTAAAAGCACCGAATTTGGAATCACTCTAGATATGTTGCTAAGAAATTGTATGTCAAGGAGATGGGGAATTACATGTCCCACAGATGGAGATTTATACATTTCGGGGAATGGAGATGTGTCTCCACGGAATGTGAAACCTCAGTTTTTGGTGACAAAGATTAATACATTTTGGGCGGGACAAAGATATGGCTCCAAGGGACAAAGAAATGTCTATCTTGGAGATAGGGAAATGTATGTACTTATGATGGGGTTAGGTCTATGCAGAATATGAATCTACTACATTTGAGGACAAGCATGTGTACATTCTAGGAGACTAGAGGTATGTCTTTGTGTGACTAAAAACATGAATCTTCGAAACAATGGTATATCTTTTCCTAGAGATAGGGAAATGTCTATCTCGGGGAAAAAATGTAGAATGTCGTGTGACTAGAAAACTACACTTAAGCACCAAAATTGATTATAACATAGAATCATTAATTTCATGAAGCAATGAAACCTTATGGGACCCACTGTCTTAAGTTGAGGCGGTTGATGCCACATAGACTATGTAAGGCTACATTGAATGCGACGTATGAAATGAGAGGATATGCATAAACGACATGGAAAGGATGTTGATGGGGCATACTCATCATGTGACACATGGCAACTAGAATGGGTGTTTTTGGATACAAATTCAATTGAATCCACCTGACACATGGCAACAATTTTGTGCCATTATGTGGTTATGAGTATCATGTGGCACATATGTAAGCTTGACATGGCTAGGGCCACATCACCATGGGGATACATTCTCTGACAATTTTTTTTGTGCCTTCTCATAACAAGGTAATGTGTTGACAAAAGCCATAGACTAATGGGGGCAATAAAGGAGGAATTCCTTGATAACTAATGCAAAGGTGTTTGTCACACCATGGAGGTCTTAAAGAAAAAAAATCTTCAAGAAGTATGGCGTGATGGCACAATGACAAAATGACGTGGTGGAAGCCATGATAGTGGTAGGATCACGTAGGCACTTGATCTGCCATGTGTCGATCCTTGTTGATGTGGGAAGGGTTAAGAACTCAAACTTCAAGTGGGCATAAATTTCAATCCAGGAGTCGAATTGAGGCAAATTTCATATTCCTAGGAAAATCTTGATGAGTTGGATGCGATGGTATTATCCAAAGTGTGTTCCACATACTTTGGGAAAGAAAAAATTTTGTAACTCCTTTTCCATAATAAGACTTTGGAAATAAGGTCAATTAAATGTAACACCTCACATTAGCCTAGAAAATCTAGAAGAGTTGAGAGAGAATGTTACACCATTAATAACTTAGCGCAAATCAAACAATTATGCCAAATATATATATATATTATAATCTGTTAATTTTTCTTAAATAAATATATATTATAATTTGTTAATTTTTATTAAATATAGATAAATAAAGAAAAATTATTATTATTCATAACTCATCGTAAACAAATAATTTTTATTTTCCTTTTATTTAAACATCTTCTATGAATTTAATATCAAATTGCAAATTCAAACAAAATATAAAAAATTATACGTAACAATTAAAAAGATTCGAATAATATATAATTTAGTTAATATATTAAAAAAATGAAATTTCAAAACACAGTCTACCCTTCCATCTAATATTTATCTGGAAATTTATAATTTTTAATAAAATATATAAAAAATATTAAAAAAAAAAACACTTAATAGTTTTCATTTTAATGATTTTAATTTATAATAATGAATTACATTGACTGGTTTGGTTTGGAAACACGTCGACGATTGTATTTCATGTGATTTTTTCCGAAATATACTACTGCAATTTATAATCTATCAATCAACTTTTATATATAAATTTAAAAAACAATTATATATATATAAATTTAAAAAACAATTATATATAGTGATATATATATATATATAAAATAGAAACTCGAATAACCATATATATCAAAAACTTAAATGATATGTATACCAAAGAGAGCGCCGCACTGCCCCGAAACTCAAATATTGTGTAGATGAAAGTAATAAGATAAGATATATGAAAGACGCTTTGCCATGCCAAAAAAGACTTTATGGATGTGATACCTTATAAAAAAATACTTCAAATAGTTGGAAGGGTACAGTTGACTAAATATTTGTATTAAAAGGAAATTTGCAATTAAAATATTTAATCATTATTATTATTAAGTATTTATTAAAAAAGTTTTTTTTCGATTTAATAAATTAGCATGTAAATTATATCAAGTAGTAGTTAGGATTAAGTGGGAGACATTATCATTATGAGTTTTAATCATTCATACTTTTTATTTAAACAATAGTTATTGGTAACAAGGTATTTTATTAAGAGAGGTACATTATTTGACTTTGATGGAAAATTTGTGTTATAATATGTTTGTGGTCTTGGTTTTGCGACCAATAATCAAGCTGAGTATCTTGCTTTATGGAAATTTTTGGAAATAGCCATTGCAAAGAAAGTATATAACCTAATGGTTTTTGGTGATTCAATGGTTGTTGTCCAACAAATAAACAAGGCTAAGAAGTCGAGAAGTTTAGATTATTCTCCCTTGCTTCAAGGATTATCTTAATCAACTCTCAATTCGAGCCATTGGAACTCTTCCACATGTATAGGCATTTGAATTCGATGGTAGATGCCCTAAAAAAAAAATAGATCTGTTATGGGTCAAGGAAGAATGGAAATTGATAATTGTTTTATTAGTTCCCCCATCCCTTAGCTATGGTTCGAATTCGAAGGTGTGTTTATATCCTTATTAACTTTGTCATCAAAAGAAATTTGTTTCGAATTGGTTTAAGGCTATTTGTCCCCTGCGCAACCCGACCATTGGCTAGATTTTAGAAAAGGAAGGGCCTCGAGATCCGCTGGCATTTCCTTTTCTAGCCATAGATCCTTTGGTCTCCTTCCCAATGTCGTATGTTCATTAACAAGTGGCATGTTACACTATCCCACTCCAGTACAGGGTGTCTGGTGTATCTAATATAATGTTGGCGAGATCTGTTGTGGAATACCTTGGTCGTCGAGTTTTATTTATTGTGCAATGGGATCGATTTAATTTTGTTGTCCTGCAACATTCATCATCCATCTATTCTATGCTCTTTTGAGGATTTTGGTATGCCTTTGGAAATATTGTTACAATGGGCTTGTGGCAAGGCCTCAACTTTGTATATTTAATGAAACATTTGACCTTCTAGGTTTTCCCAGTGTCATTACTCCATGTAGGTTTAGTAGCACAAAGAATATTTTCTTGTGCATTAGCTCTTTGGGTGTAGAGGCTCTCCTTAGAGTTGGTGGATTCTTCTTCAATTATGAAGATCACCAATGGAAACATGTTGTTTGAAAAGTTATTGCAAGCGATCGGAGCACTCTTAGCTTCTAACCAGCAATTGGAGGATATGGCAGAAAGGCAAAGGCAATTGCTTTAGCTCTTTATGGAAACCAAGTTACTCAGGCATCATAATGATTTGGAGCAAATGTTGAATGGTCTACGCGAGGAGGTCAATATTCTAAGTGCCCAGTTTTCTACGTTGGGTATCTCCAAGACTGGCAGCACACAACTTGACTTGTGGGGAGTTGGTTCCAGTGCTACTTTGAAAAGGAAAATATCTCATTACTTGTAGGAATGGCCCACTTAGTTTCTCTTCTTTCTTCCACAATCATCACTTGGTGGATCTAGAGCCACTCAAAATAGCTCTACCTTGGAGAAACATTCATGCTAACGAAGAGGAAACTTCCAAAAGATTCATTTGATTCCTTATCTCCACCGATATCATTAATAAAAATATGATCTCCCAATCGTAGATATCAAGAGGAGCGGTCTTCAACCATATCCCCATCCTTCTTTGAGTAGTTTGAGACTGTAAGGAACACTTGATTCCATTTCGTTCATTGAAGAAAGTTTCAAAAATATAGTAAAGGATACCCAAACACATCTTTATCCTTCACCATTGGACACATATATGTCACAATTTTCTACTAACATAGAAAACCTAAAATATGCCTCTAAAACATGGTCCTTACATTACAAAAAAAAACAAAGGGTGAAGCTCAAGATTATTGAACAAGATACTAACTCTCTATATGATGCCCCATGTGGACCTGCATCCATAGAAATATTTCTTCCTTAAGGCCTTTTGTATATGAAATACTAAACATTTTAAAGAAAGAAGAGATTGAATGGAATCTTAAAATAAATACATGTGTATTATAGAAGAGTATAACAACATAAACTATTCCCACTATTTTGCATCATTCAAAATTAAAAAAAGGAATCCATCTAGGAAATAAAGAAACAAGATAACACCTTTGCACATTTTTTTCAAGATAAAGCATTGGAAGGATCCAAATATTCTGGAAACCCTTTTACAGAGCCTCCAGGATGCCTCATCTACAAAATCCTTGAATTTATCTCAAAATTGAAGTAAGCCCTTGAAAACGAGATAAAGTCACTGGTCCCTCCATGCAAATAGAGAAGAGCCTTGGCACGACGATCTTCCTTTTGAATTCTAGCTAAATTTTTCTGATCTCACCAAAGCTGATTTATTAAAAATAGTTTAGGAATCCCAATGCTATAAAATGGATTGCGCAATTCCCAATGTAGATCATTTGACTGCATGCAACACTTGTACACTCAAGAATAGTCTACAACTAATGTTACACTGCCTTGGAATCTCACCAAAGCTGATTTATTAAAAACTTTTAGGAATCCCATTACAAAATCATCTCTAAATTCACGCCTGATGTGTGAAGCACATCTTCAATGAATTCATTTCTAATGAGAATTTATTTAAATTTTTTGATAGAATTAACAAGAATTTTATCATATTGGTTCTCCATTAGTTAAGCACAAGTCTCCAAGTAATTAATTGGATCATGGGGTGTCTACAACCCAATTCTCTTTCTATTCTAATAAATGGTTCACACTCCCCTTTGTGTAGAAATCATGGTGTATATTTGCAACTTCTCATGAAACTAGCATAAAAAACTTAAAATATTCCTCTAAAACTTGGTCCTTATATTAAAATGAAAAATAAAGGGTGAGGCTCAAGACTATTGATAAGGATACTAACTCTCTATACGACTCCCCCTATGGACCTGCATCTACAGAAAAATATTTCTTCCTTCAAGTCTTTCGAAAATGAAATACTAAACATTTTAAAGAAGGAAGAGAATGAATGGAAGCTTAAAAATAAATCTACATGGATTAAAGAAGAGTATAACAATGTAAACTATTTGCACTATTTTGCATCATTTGAAATTAAAAAAAAAAAAAAGAGAATCCATCTAGGAAATGTAGAAACAAGATAACACCTTCGCACATTCTTTTCATGATGAAGCATTGAAAGGATCGATACATTTTGGAAACCTTTTTACAGAGCTTGCAGGATGCCTCATCTGCAAAATCCTTGAACTTGTATAAAAATTCAAGGAAGCCCTTGAAAATGAGATAAAGCTAGTCGTCCCTCCATGCAAAGAGAGAAGAGACTTGGCACGATGATCTTACTTTTGAATTTTAGCTAATTTTTTTTATCTCACTAAAGATGATTTATTAAAAATAGTTTAGGAATGCCAATGTTAAGGGAAAATATTTGGATCTTTAAATTTCACTTTTTTTGCTCCCAATCCCAAAAATAAATATGAGACAACTTTTGCATATTTTATATTTATTTCTTATTGCAATATCATCTACACAATCATCTCTAAATTCACACCTAATGCATCAAGTAGATCTTCATCGAAATAATTTCTGATGAGAATTTTAGTTTCCTAAATGATATAAAATTCAATAATGTAATCTCTATTTCTTAGGAGTCCCTAAATTCCATAAAAGCCAAGAAGTTTGATGCCCTTATGCTCAATCTAGATTTATTTAAATCTTTTGATAGAGTTAACACTACTTTTATCATATTGGTTCTCCAATGAATAGAGAAGTATTAAAATTTCTTTCCTCGAGTGAGAACAACCTGCAAGTGAATAACCTATCTATGTGCTCACAGAGAGGCACTGACCCAGACTTAGTCAATTTCTTCCTTTGCTTGAGCCACTATTTCCTTACAAAATTCCTTGAGAAATTAGGCCACTATTATTTAGGAATTTCTATAAAATGGATTGTGCAATTCCCAAGGTAGATCATCTGACTACATGCAACACTTGTACACTCAAGAATAGTCTACAACTAATGTTACACTGCCTTGGAATCTCCACCATAGTTAGGGAACTCAAATTCTCTACATGCACTAGTTATTTTAGGTTGATTGATTAGTTAACTAGGTGATCACTAAGTTTGACTAAAGTCCCGTTGCACAACCGACCTTCCATTACTTCCTCCAACTGTTGGAACTAGTTTAACTAAAAACAATTTAAGGTAAATGACCTTGATTTCTACAAATTGGAAATCACCCATTCTTATATGGACTCTAACTCCTCCAACTAGAATTTACAAAGTAAATTGGGTGACACAAGCCATGTCACACAAGTTAACTTCATCCAAGTTATCTAATGATGTGGAAATTTGAATTTTCTCAATTTTATCAAGGCAAAATCAAATTGAGAATTCTTTTTTTTTGCATTTTTCAACACTTTGTTTAAATCCTCTCAAGGTCTATGACGTGATTGTCCCCTATCTCACCTTTTTTCCTTATAATGGCTGAGGCACTAAGAAACACCATCAAGGATTCCAAATCTATGAATCGTGTGAAATGAATTGAAGTGATGATGCCAAATCTAAGAATTCAAAGAAATTGAAGTGGCACATCTCTAGTGAATCACTTACCTCCTATTTTTTAATAACATCTTCATCTTATTTGAAGGAAATTATGAGTCCCTCCTTGCCCTGAAAATATGCCTTTCCCTTTTCTCCAAGTTTTGGTTATGCAAATCAACCCCAACAATTCTTGCCTTTCCCCCATCTTCTATCCAACTCGGTAACTATTTAACATAGTCAACTTTTCACCTTCCTTATCTCTTCCTTGGATGATGGATTTAAATACCTTGGATTCTTCCTCAAGTTTCTTGGGTACCGATTTTCTGATTGGTTTTGGTTATTTAATAAAATTAATTCTTATATTATTTTCTAGGAAAAAAATATTTTCTTCAAATAAGTTAGTCATTATTATCAAGGTTGTTCTTGAAATAACCCTTGTTTATTGATTCTATATTTCATATGTACCAAAGTGTATCCTCACCAAAATCAAGAAAGCATGCTTTCATTTCCTTTGGTAAGGGAAAAAAATACATAGGTTTTATCCCCTTGGTCAAATGGAATATAATAGTCATTCTATTGTTGGCTTTGTCTCCTAAGAAAATACTCTAAAGGCTTTGATACTTGAAAATACCTAGTGCTTTCCTTCCCTCTCATAGGCTCTTGGATGGCCTGGTGAGTCAGAAACGGTTATCAGATTAAAATAGGCCTAAGCTCTTGGGTTGGATTGGGAAAATACATCATTCTATTAAAAATCCTAATTGAATGCCTCCACCTCTTGGTTGTATACATGCTCGTGGATGCCAAGGCTCAATCTTACAAGAATGTGGATAAGAAGGGATGAAAAATGTTGTTTATTTGAGTATTTCATAAAAATAAGGAAAATATAGATTATAATTTTAACTCAAAATTCATTTGGCTAAGGGAAGACATAGATGATGACCTTGTATTGTCAAAAAACCATAGAAATGGGGACTTCACAACCAAATTTTTATATGAATCACATGCCAAACAACAGTGCATGAAAACAAAAATATGGTGGTTGGACTTGTTGAACAAGTTTGAAGTGGTTGTCGTTAATGTCAAGTTTAGTAATTGATGTCAACAAGTGATTTCAATTTCAGGGGGAGCTTATTTTTGGTGTCAGAAATGATACTTATTGTGTCATTTGATTGGGGATAATTTTCTTGCAAGTACTTTATTCAAAAACACATGTTGATTCCTTAGTTGGATATATCTCTCCAAGACCTTTCCAACATTATATATATAACCTCTCATTAATCCACATGAAACAAGAGGAAAATGAATTTGAAATTAAGAATTCATGAAAGGTTCCAAGACTGGTCTAAGTTCCATCCTTATGTAATGTATCCAGGTCTTAGAAATGTATCTAGATGCTTCAACATGTCTAATCTATTCAACATAATTGCGCTTCTTCTTTTCTAGAGTATACATACTAAAGGGTGGATTGATCCATGAACTAAGAGAACAATTTCCAAAATTTTCCTATCCTCAACATAACAAAATTATTTTAAGGGAATGAGTGAGGGAAGAAATGGTTTAAATGTATTAGTAATGACTTTAGAGATATTGTTTTAAATGATGTTGTAACGAAAAATATCCGTAAAGATACTTGATTTTGAGCTTTGATCTCTTTGGGTATAAGAGTAAAAAAAAATTCATCTAAAGCTAAGAGGAAAAGAGTAGTTCTTGCAAATTATTCCACAAGATCCCATATGTCCTTGTGAATGGTCGACAAACAAGCCTAGAATAAATTAGAGGTAATCCCATCAAGTCCTAGTTAGTTTCTTATGGGAATCCCCATGACGACTTATCCAAATTCTTTTAGGCTAATTTATAAGGGTAGCATCATGTTTAGGGGTAAGAGAGAGGGAATATTTTGAGGAAGTTTATTAAAAATGTGTAACTAGGTTCGGTCTTAAATGTACTTTTGATTCGATGCCTCAATCCATGTATGGCTCTCTATGGAAGATTCGATGCCTCAATCCATGTATGGCTCTCTATGGAAGACTGAAGAGGGCAACTGTTGTTTCATTGCAGGGACACAGAGCACGAAAGATTAACTCAAATCCCGCAGTGTACGTCTCATGAAATATGACAAATTTACTGCAACACCATAGTTTCATTTATCATTGGTTCACATTCAAATGGCGCAGAGTCTGAGAAAATTTTTGGAAGATTTAATTCTACAAACAAATTAAATTAAACAAAATAAATAACAACCAGCCATCATAAACAAAAGAAACCGAAAGCCAAATTGAGCTTGCCAGTTAGAACAAGGGTTTGCGGCCTTATGGCGCACCATCGTCTCCATTTAATTCCAAGCTGCCAAATCCAGTGATGATATCTTCTACTTCTTCCACGGAGACTCGGGGAACTCTGCAACTCACTTTTGCAAAAAGTTGGGCCAACTGGTCGTCATTCTTGACCACCCGCTGAATGTGGCGGGAGGAGATTTTGGTTTTCTTGTCGTCGTGGGCGGCGTTGCCACCCAATTCCAACACCTCGGCGGTCACATATTCCATGACAGCGGCCATGAAAATGGCGGCATCCCTTCCCAACCGCTTGGCGTACCGCCGCTTCTTCATATATCTGGCGATCCTGTCCACCGGAAAATTCAATCCCGCCTTTACAGCCATGTTCACTGGCTTCTCTCTCGACCCTTTACCTCCCTTCCCCCTGTTTTTTCCTGAACCCTCCATTTTCTTTATACCCAATTGCCGCAAATTACAGATGCTCAGATGAAATCGTTTTATGTATCCGAATGAGATCACGAGTTCAAATCATGTATGCCATGAGATATCGTAGTGGAAGAGAGTTTAAATAGCTGAAAGGCTTCAATACATTTGAACCCAATTGGACGGGTCCATGTAGCCGACGGATCCGAGTTTGCAAGTGGCCAACGGATCAGAGTTTAGCCAAAGGAAGAATTAGGGTTTATTCCATTTCTATTTTTTCACCACAACCATATATGGGGCAGTTCAAACGTCATATTCACAATAATAATTATAATTATTTTATTTGAAATTGAAATGGATGGGAATTATTCTGAATTAATAATATTATAAAAATATTAAATTTAAATATTATGGGATTTCATTGCAAATAAACAAATTAAATACAATAATACAATTAATTCTAAATGAAAATTAAGATAAATTGTAATAGAGTTTAGACTTCTATGATCCATATCAATTTAGAGAGATATTTTTTTACAAATATACATATATATATATATATATATATTTAATTTTTAATAATATTTTTAATAATATTATTTTATATATATTGCTTTTAGGGTCCATTATTTAACTAATTTCTAATTTTTATTAACATTTGTAAACTAAATACCCTTCAATTTATGTTTTGGTCCTAATTCTTACTAACTAAGCTAATAAAATATTTTTGACCTCGGTCCTTGAGTCAAACTAGCCGTTGGGTCAGGAGGCTCCGTTCTGCCTATTTATCTTGCTTAGCTAGATCTGTTTCTTCAACTTGTCCTGACGATGAACCACACTTGTTGGTTTGAAACGCGTGGACAAATGATTTTCCATGTGATTTTCGCCGAAAAATCTCTCTCTAAGATAAATTATTTTTATTTTATACTTTTAATTTGATGAAAACGCATTATTCATTTACAAACATATATTAAAATAAAAGTTAAAGTTCTAATCTTTTTGGTATTAAGATTATATGGTAATTAATAAATAGACTAAACTCTTGTTTTTCCGTTAAATAAAATATGCTTAAAAAATGTTAATAATTTTAATAGGAAATAATTAGAGTTTTAATATCAATTTTATATTTCGTGAAAAAGTTGGAAAGTTTTTATAGAAAACTAAAATAGAATTTATTTGTTGGAATTTTTTTTTATAAATATTATGGGATTATTTAAAGAAAATTGTATTGGTATTGTTTTTTTTGGGGATTGTGGGAAAATTATCTAAATTTTTATTTTTAACAATTGCATAGTAAGATACAATATAAAAGTAAAACTATTTATATAGAAAGGAATATAAAATTAGGAACTTGTAATTAATTATTTATGATTATAAATTCATAATTAATAAGATTTATATTTTTATATGAAAGTTAAGTTGATACAGATATAAATTCAATTTACATGAAAGTAAGTATTTTCATCTTAATTATAAAAAAATATTTTTTATGAAAAAAATATATAACATTATAGGATATTATAATAAAGTTATATTTAAAATATCTCTTATCAAAAGACTTTCAAGTTTTCTCAAATGTGATTTTTTAGAATAATAAAACATGAACACAAAAAATGCAAATTTTTTTTGACAAGATTTTCCTTAATAATAATAAGAAAATAGTTTCTCACCCTAAAAATCATAATCAAAACTGATCTTGTGAAGTAAGAAGTTAAAAAAATAAAAAAAAATTCCAATGAAAATGTTCAAACATCATAGCCATGATAACTAGTGGATGTATATAAACACACTCTAACATAACATTATAGCCATGATAACTAGTTGATGTATATAAACACACTCTAACATAACATTATAGCCATGATAACTAGTTGATGTATATAAACACACTCTAACATTACATGTATTCTTGTGGGCATTTTTTATGTTTTTCGTCGATTAATTTTATTTTTATGTCAAAAAAATTCTTAGTAAATGAATTTTGTTCATTTAATATATTTTTGATAATATCTTTATTAAATTGTTGTCTTTACTCTTCTTCATCCTTTTATCTCTGCTTGGGGCTTTTAGTTTAACCCCAAAGTCACATGGAAACTCCAATCCCCTCTTTTCCCCTTTCTAGTAGTGTAGGTGTATTACTCTTACATTGTTTGGAAGCATGAATATATTTACCTAATAAACTCTATGGGTGTTTTATAGCGTGTTTTTATAGAAAATTGTGTTTTAAGCATTTTTAAACTAGTATATATAACTTACACAATAGTATAAATAGCCTCCTTATATTTGCACTAGTAATATTAAGCAAATTAGTAGCCAATTTTTACTTGTACTATCTAAAAAATATTATAGATAAATTCTTACAATACATTTAAATGAGTTTACCCATAAATATCATCTGTCATTTGTTTCCTCATAAACTATTATGCCATATTATCTATGGAAACATGAATCCATTTACATGATACACTTTATAGTTGTTCCATGGTGTGTTTTTATGAAAGTTGTGTTTAATAATTACTATCCCATATTATCTATGAAAACATGAATCCATTTACATGATACATATTATCTATGGAAACATGAATCCATTTACATGATACACTTTATAGTTGTTCCATGGTGTTTTTTTTTGAAAGTTGTATTTAAACATGATTAAAACAATATCTATAGCCAAATCAATTCACAACGGGCTCCATAGCCTCATTGTATTTTTAGAGGTAATATGAAGCCATAAAGGCATCCATCTACTTATATGATACACTTTATGGTTATTCTATACATTTTTTTTTACTAAGGTTGTATTTAGACATTGCTAAAACAATATTTATAACTAAATCAATGCACAAGGGACTACATAGGCTCATTGTACTTTTAGTAGCAATATTAAGCTATATAGTGACAAATTATTAATTTCAATATCTAAGTTTATTGAGATAAACTCTTACATTACATCTATGTGGATTTATGGATCAACATCATTTCTCATTTGTTTCCTAAAGCTTCTTGTGGAGATAATATCTTGAGGATACATATAGTTGGAAATTGAATTTCATATATATATAGAGAGAGGGGTGAACGAATTTTATTTAAGATAACTATTTTTTCTACTTTACATACTTGAAATGTCAATATTTTATTGTTAGTAATTTTTATAGTGGAACCATATTATTTTATTTCTAAATGTGTATGTTGTATTGTATATAGTGTTTGAATGTGTGATTTAGTAATCGGTTTCATCTAAAGCATATTATTGCATAATCTTAGTTAAATTTTCAAATTATATACATTGATTTATGCATAAATTAAATACATTCTATCATATAAGTTAGATTAAATGTTGATGCATAGTAACTGGTCTCCTAAGTTGGAAACTCATACGAAAAACCCAAGGAGGAGCGATGGCGGGTTCTCGAGAGATCAGGGTTTCAGAAGGTCTATTCTGCGCCGCCGCTGCCCTCAAAGATCAGCATTACCTTGGAACGGCTTGGGGCCTGGTAGATGGGTTCGCAGTGATTGATCTTTCCCTTTGGGTTTGGTCCGGATCTTCTACCGGAAAGGAGTATTATGATTCGAAACAAAGCAAACAGAGTCTGGAGATTCTCCTTCCCTTCTCGGCTCAGGATGGATCTGGGTACCATTTTTCACTGCTTTCGGCGTTTTGCCTCAAATCAGCCGGACCCCAACCAGTATTGGGTAGCTGCGTTCTCCCCAGCGAGGGTTACGTCCTGGATAGGAAGTATTGTCTGCGTCTATAAGGAAAAGATCCGGCAGACTGTTCCTCTACCCCCTCTTGGAAAGTTGTGGGCCCGATCTGTCACATTCTGGCAGCCCTCAAACGGATTGTTCGAAGACCAAGCATGGGGCGAGAGCTTGGGTCTGGATTCCCTGAGGTTTACAGTACTGGATAGGGGAAGAATAGAAGGAACCTGGGACGCGGCAGGGTTGGGGATTGCAGTTTTTCAAAATGATTCGGCTGTTGCATTCAAAGAAGGGGGACTGCATGTTGCAGATCTGCTCCCTCTCACAATGGATTGGCACAAATACTGCAGATCCAGGCTGGATCCATTCGATCTGACCAATATTCGAAGACAACCAGAACCCAGGCAGCAGATCGGTGGAAATTTGCATCAATCGAGCAGAGGGGATGCAGATCTTGACATGCAAATGGAAGATCGACCCAATAAGAGGTTAGATCTGGAAGACTGCCTACAGCTAGAGCACATGGCAATCAACAGCGACATCGGCTTAGGCAGATCAGGAACTCAGCCAAAACCCAGACTTCAGGTAACAACAACTCATTTTCAGATTTTTATTAAAACCCCTGAGGGGAAATCCTGTATAGTATGGGTACATGCAGGAAGCACTATCATGCAGCTGAAACAAAAAATTTGGGCATTGATCGGATATCCTGTTCAGATCCAACATTTGGTCAGTGGTAGGTGGTCTCTCCAGGACAGTAGAACTTTGGAAAGCTACAAGATTAGTTCAGAAAAAACCATTGTTTTAAACCTCAGGCTGAGAGGAGGGGCTCTGCCTCAGGGACAGCCAAGCTTCTCAGGAGGAGACAAGGGGAAAAAGACAGCATCTCAGCATCAACCCAAGGGAGGGTTCTCCTACAAAAACATTCTACAAGGTAACAGAGATTCAGGGTCCTCTCCAGATCAAGGCGGATATATATCTAGGCCATACATAGTAGATCAGTTAGGGCAAACTCCAGCCCTTAACTTGGATTCTAGAGGGCTTGATGATTTCGTTAAGTCTTATGAAACGCAGGCCCTAATTTGTCGTTTCAACAGTTTTTGGCCAAAACCATCGGATCTATTTCACTGGATTTTCACCAGTTGGACCATGGAATGTGATATACATTTATGCTCCAAAGGGTTTTTCATAGTTAGATTTGCATCCAAGGAAGTCAGAGACACAATCATCAGAGATGGACCTTGGTTCTGGGGAACGTCGGGGTTGTTCTTGACTCCATGGTTTCCAGATTTCGATCCAAACAAAATGACTGTATCCAAAGTTCTGGTCTGGGTCCATCTATTCAACATTCCCCTTCCTTTTTGGAGTGAACGAGTTTTGGAAGGAATTGGGAACAGCATAGGGAAACACATCAAAACAGATCTGGAGAGGATTGATGAAAGGGTCTACACTTTTGCACGCATTTGTGTGGAAGTAGATCTAAGTAAAGGGCCGCCAGACAACATAAGGCTGATCTACAAACAACAAAATTGGCTGCAAGCACTAGACTATGAAAATACAGATTTCAGATGCAGGCTATGCAGGCAAACAGGACACCTACAAAGCACATGTCTAGAAGCCAAGAAAGCAAACATTAAAAGAAAGCAGAAAGGGAAGCAGAGGAAAGGATGGCAATTTTCTCCCCCTAACTCTGAAGACGATGAATCAGAAGCAGAAGAGGAAGATACCCCCGTAGAGAATGCTGAGGTATCCCAAGAAATGGAGACACAGAAGGAAACTACATTAGACAACAAGGCTTCACAGCTTCATCCAAATCAGGCAGAGAAGACAAATGAGGATCAGAGCACGGGAGGGACCAAACGACATCACCACTCATATACTTCGGATTCAGACAAGGAAGCAGGATCTCAGAAAGCAGAAACACAGTTAGTCATAGATTCGATCGAACCCACCCAAGGAGAGTGGCGCAAGGTCGAAGAGAAAAAGGGAAGAAAAACTTGAAGTGTGAGTTTTTACTCACTACCGAACTCAGTTTTTCTTGCCTCCTCCTTTTTTTCTCTTTTTTCCCTTTCTTCTTCTTCATCTGCATGTTAGCTTTGCAACGTTGCGTGGGGTGCGAAAGCACTCGAGCCCAATGGGCATCTTATGGAAATGCTTCAAGCATCTGCTAGTGTAACTTTTCATTTTTTAAATAAAAAGTTACCGATTTTTCCACTGGAAAAAAAGTTAGATTAAATGATAGATTTTTAAGCTTCATGTAAGAGGTCTTGAGGTAGATCCTTCAAGTTCGTTGTATTAGTTGTATGCTTTACTCCTTGGCCCTGTCAAGTTAAGAATTATAACAATATAAATGGGTTTAGTTGCTTCACTTTTTTCCCTATAATGTTGGGCATTTTAATTAGTGTAGATGGATTTACACTAGGTCCTATTTGTGAAATGTACTGAAATGTTAAAAATTACTTTTCACAAAATTTTCTGGCTCAAAATTTATGTTAAGAGAAAAAGAAAATAAAATCAATACATTTGATATTTAATTTAGATTATTATTCATTATGTCAATTGTTGAAGAAATACATTTGATATTTAATTTAGATTATTATTGCTTATCTCAATTGTTGAAGATTAAAAAAAGGTGAAATTTTAAAGTTTTATTGTTTTTTTAATAAAATTGAACTATAATTGTATTTGTAAAGACATTTTCTAGAACTAAATTATCTAGAAAAATAAAAACATAAACATCATATCATATAATCATATTAAAATCTATATAAATTGAATTAATTGTCTTCATCCATTTTCATCTATCCTTGGCATAAATTTTTATTTTTTTTTAATATGAACAATTCCATCTTTCCACCAAATTATTCAACATTTCTTCTTCCTTTAAATGTACATAAGATACAAATTCATATGGTCTAAATTCATATTTCATTTTCCTCATTTAATAGATTTCAAGGTTCACGTGAGTGCATTGATATAAATTAAATGGCGTGTAAATGGCTAGTAAATGTTGATAGACATCAATTCATTGTAAACATAAAAAAACTCACTTCATAACACATCTCACATTTCTAAGATTAAAAAAATCATAAAAACAAACTAAATTATAAATTTATTTTAAATTATTCAAACATAAAAACACTCACTTCATAACTGTCACAAACCTATTTCCACCATACTAATTTTTTTCCTATACTCGTCATAAAAGATGTCTACTTATAGTTTACCGCCATAGGCCTACTAGGAATGGAATTTTCCTCTGCTAATTTAGAGCATCATTTTCCATGTTCTGCTTTGGGTTTATAAATACCAACGATGTCCAACCCTGAATAACTTAATGTTAATATCTATAAAGCCATTCCACTATGATTACAACATAGGTCTGACATGACTATAGTAATACTACCACAATTTATGGTATTCCAACCGATTTCTACCTATACTGGTCTAGCAATGGGGGTTTAGTGTGCTAATATGGTAATACCTCCGTTATATGTTATCATAGATTCTTGAAGGTTTCAGTTACATACCTATATCTTTTTTTCCATATGTGTAATTAACCCTTATCAAGGTGATAACATGGGTTGCCTTTATAAGCTAAGGTTCTTAGAATTATGTAAGTTCATTCTATGCACTGTTCGTTTATATCATAATTGTTGTTCCTTACCCAGTTAATGTATTTTTGTGGGATATATACATACATAGCCCTTCTTAACCTATGACATACCTAGGGTTCAAACCTAGCATTGTTATATTTCACAACCTTTCAACTAATTAGCACAGTGTGCACCATACACTTTGGGACTATACGCTACCACACACACTGGTCATCGATTTCCATTAATGTCATGTCAATCAGTGTTAATATTGGGGTGTCCAGGGAGTTTACCCATGTGATTCCGTCAAGAATTGGCCATTTCCCTTCATCCACATCATCCTTGCCCGATTGTTTTCCACCCCCCTTCACATGTTTTCTCTTCAATTTATGCATGACATTATACGAAGGGTTGAGAAGGCATGAGGAAAATATCTACGGTGGAGATTTGATTTGTAGAAAAAACCTACATCTAATTTGTTTTCCTTTGCCTCGAATTTGTTTTCCGCCATTGTTGGCCTGCTCGATGACTACCCTGCATCCTCCATAAGGCATAGGTAAGAAATCAACCCTGCTCTTTTCGATAAATTTATTATATTTCCCTTTTTGCTTTTTTTGTTTATTAAAAGAGTTTTCTTGCAGGTTCGACAATGCGGTACAAGAAGCAACCTTTTCATAGAGATAACCTAGAGCCTTTGTTTCGACTCACGTTCATGGCCTAATATTGTTGTGGGTTTTTGGTTCTAATTCATAATTATGAGGAGGTTATGTTGGGAATTTCTGATAATTCCAAACAAAACTGAACAAAATAGAAAAATACACTGTTTTAACACAGCGAAAACAAAAAAAAATCGCTTTGCTGAAACTAGTGTTTCAGCAACACAGTTTTGTCAGTTGTTGAATGCAGTGTTTCAGCAACGGTGTTTCAGCAACGCTGAAACTGGTGTTTTAGCAACACTCTGTTTTGACGTCAAGACTATTTTATGCTTACGGTGTATCAACAACACTCTGTTTTGACGTCAAGACTATATTTTGCTTACGATGTATCAACAACACTCTGTTTTGACGTCAAGACTATATTTTTGCTTATGATGTATCAACAACACTCTGTTTTGACGTCAAGACTATTTTTTGCTTACGGTGTATCAGCAACACTCACAAAACTTGTACTCATTAACAATAAACTAACTGTTACAAAAGCATCTTCCTCACATAGAGGGATTTTCACAAAAGATTATGCTGAAGAGCATCTTCCTCTTGATAGAGGGATTACAACATGAACACTTCAGTTCCGCAAACCAATTTTTCACTATCTCAAAAAATTACAGTTTCAACACTGCTGTGTGTTACAAAAAAAAAATCTTTTTCTCTCTATATTTTCTACACTGCTATGTCTGCATTATATAGTGCATCACATTTTCTGCTTTTTATAGTGCGGGAAGCGGTCATAACTTATCCATCAACCGCCTTAACTCGCTGATGAAGTCTCTAGTACAATATGTTGCTCATGATGAACAAATATGATCTTTTGTTGTATTTCTTGAGTCAGTGGTGTTGAAACCCATGGCTGATAAATTCTCTGACGGCTCGAGGCTGGTTCTTTTCACTTTCAGCCATTCTGCTCTTTAATACAATTTTTTAGAAGTAATGGCACAACGCTGGATCTGATCTTCCTCCTTCGGGAAGACAAAAACAATTAAAGGGTGAAAAGATGGTAATGGTGGTGGCTTAAAAGAATGGGAATAAATGTGGGGCGTTAGATCAAGACAAATAAGTAAAGTAGTTGCTGTTGTTCAACTGTTCACTGCAGTTGAAATTATAATTTCAACAAGTTAAAGCTCCAAATTTTCAATGTTGGAATGGACAGGGTTTGAATATTGCTACTTCCCCTGTCATATAGTGTCCAAGAGGCTATAGCTTCTACTTAGCATCAATTTCGCACAAAAGGACTATTCCAGGTAGACTTTCGAGGGATTAGATTTCCTTCTATTCACTAATTTCCTTTTCAAGTTTTCCTTGAAATTCTCCTTGTTCCTTCCCTTTTGAGCATATTTCTTTTCTTCCTATAGAAAAAATTATCATGAACCCAACCTTCAGTTTCCACTGGTCTAGGTACTCTAATACATTTCAACTTCCACGTATTTGGTTCCTAAGTAAAAAGAGAGATTCCTTAAGGTTTGTACACTGGGTAATTTTCTACAGCCGAGAAGATCATCCATGGTCCTAAACTTCCATTTCTCAAGCCTCCCACCAAGTTTCAGGTATATTGCAAATGGCTCTTGTTTTCTTTTCTGAGTTCTGATCCTTTTGCTACCGCGAGGGTGAGAAATAACAGACCCTGTGCTGAGGTATTGTAGAAATATGTTAATGAATCCTTTTCATTGGCCCTTTCTTTGTCTTATACTCTATTTGTACACAAATTCACATGCGCTGACCACCCTTTTTTCCACTAAATAGGGTAGGTTCAAAATTACTAGCCAAGTATTGTAATTGTTTGGAGAAGTTCACAACGAACCCTCATTTAATTTTCTGCTAATGCGTAGATGTTTTTGACTGATGTACAGAGCCTAGAATCCTTCTGTTGGTGGAAGATCCTTAATCCAAACTGAACACTCACTCTTGGCATTACTTCCCTAACCACTCAGCGAGGTAACAAGTGTCACATGTATATTGTTCATACCCTCGCCACATTTGTTTACTAAATCATATTTGTCACAACTACTCTGGATATGCGGGTTTTAAAATTCCTACAGGTATCTTGGAGATACCCATATCCCTCATGCCTTTCAAACTATATTTTTAATTTCTTCCTCTCGCATCCTTGTCAATAGGTATTATGTGCTTGAGTGTAGGTACAACTACGTCATCTGCTCACACACCCAGCTCATGAACACTCTAAATTCCTCAACTAAAAGTATTTATCGTGTTCCAGGTCGGTTTGACTTACCTGTGCTGATGCTTGCATTCAATACCCTTTTTCAGACATAAAGGAACTTGGGTTCCTCTTGAAAAATTCCTGATAGGTTCTTTATACTATGAATCTAAATTTTATTTCGAGAGGGTGTAATATCTGCATATTAATAGTTATCAATATGTGCCCTTGATATTACTGGGCACATTTATTTTATTTCTATTGTAATTAAAATGATTTCCCCTATACATTTGTACTCTATAATTTGCATTTATTGAATTGTATGATAATTTCAATCACTGCTACATAAAGGAGGGTTTTAAGACAATATTTGAGTAAATTTTCATAACTTAAGACAAAAAAATAAATTGTGTATTGTCTTAAATATAGTCTTTAAGCGAGGGTCTAAAAAAATATTATCTTAAAAAATAGTGCCTTAAAGATTATTGTCTTAAAAAATATTGTCTTAAAAGAATATTTTTTTAAAGATTATTGTCTTAAAAATATATAAGACAACCATTATTGTCTCTTAGGAGACAACTTTATTTTTGTCTCACTGGAGACAATTTCATTTTTGTCTCTCTAAAGACAACACTCAGATTAGTGACAATATGTCTTTAATACTAGCTATTGTCACTCTAGAGATGATAATTTCTTTTTTTAAAGATCACTTTTGTCTCTTTAGAGACAATATAAAACAATGAATCTAGAAATATCTCACCATTGAAAGAAATCGATATACAAAACATTTAATTAAAAATGAACTACAAAATCATTGATTAATTAATGTTAGCTCACATTGGAATCGAACCACCAACCTCCTGCTTGTAAAGAAGATGCTTTTCCATTGAGCTAACACACTTTAAAAAATTATGTGAAGAGTTATGGCAATCCTTAAAATTACATTTATAGTCATTGATTGTAAATTAAAGAAAAAAGATAAAAGATAAAAATTAAAAACTATGAACAAACCCACAATAAATTACAACAATTTTTTCTTTTCAAACTTTTAGACAGAGACTCACCTTTTCTTTCAAAAGAAATCAATTGGAAATTAAAGATCATCTGCCCTTCACATATCTTTAAAGATTGTAGAATCCATCAGAAGCACTTACTTTGTCAAGCCAAATTTACAAAAAAATCATATACAATTTACCTTAAAATACCTCTTGGATTAAAGCACACATTTCCTAGCCTATAAAACACATATATCTCAATAAAATAGATAGATGAGAAAAATTAGTGCCATCACCCATCAAATCTACTAGAAGATTATATGGGAAGAAAATACTCATATCTGGGTTGAGGAGGGTGAATATCAGAGAGGTCGACTGAAAGTGGAGCAGCTGAATTTTTTACATGCCAATGTGTTGACATTCTTTGATGAGACATGAATTGCAAGTACCATTGAGGCCTTTGAAGGGGGTGCCTTGAAAGGATTCTTGACTAATAGATTCATGTGTGGTTAGTAGCTTAAAATGTTTGGCAGACGTAAGGCTAGTAAGACACGGGGTACCATTTTGGTCTTTTAGGGACAAGGTATATCTCCTTTTTAGGAAAAAATACTTTTTATCATCTGAAATGCAATTTTCGAGATAATTTAGTGATTTTAAATGAATTTAGTTGGATAATTGAATGAACCAACATCTCAGCTAACATGCATCCACTTCGATTTTGAATTTATTTATACATTTTAACTTTGAATTTATCGAAGGCTGAGTAATATAATCTTCCATGCTAATCTTGTGAAGTGATGTTTCAAAAATTAGATTTGATAGTTTGGTTGTGTAGGATCTTTGGCTCAACCTCAACAATCGGAACTCTCCTCCACATGTAAGTTCAAAAGAATAGAAAAAGCTTTAGATTTTTGTTATCATCTTTCCAAGATAATAATATAAGATTAAATTGTTGTATGATTCATCTCAACTTCATTGTTTTACCCTTTGAAAACTGTTTTATGTAATAAAACTATGGATTGAGAATAAATCTACTAGGGCATCTTATAAATTGCAAACAATAGTAAAACTATGATTCTAGTGAAAATCATAATTGGTTAAGGATTTTTGCTACCCTATATGATTGTTTCACTAGTTTTTTTACCATGCCCAAGTATTTTGCTGGGTTTCCAACTAAAAGATAAAGACTGATAAGGTTTTGTTTTGCAAAATTCTTAAGGAAGGATGGCCTAAAATGTGCATTTGTTTGCTAAATAGAGAACAAGACTTGTATCATTTTATGTGTGGTGCACTCTACTCTGATCACAAACACCATCAATTATTATAGAAACCTAAATTCAAGATTTTGACTTAAATGTCTATTTATTTTTAAGGAAATTAACATTATGAAAATTTTAAATTTATAATGAAAGAGGTGAACATACATCTCCCAATCTTACACCCATATCTACCCATCCAAGACCATTTTCTCTAGAAAATCATGGACAACCATAACCTCTTTTATTGAAATAATCAATTAAAAGTTTAAATTACTTGATATTTCTTGTAAGGAGGAATAGTAGGCTGATTTACATGCTATTGTTTTTCATATAGAAAGAGAACTCAAACTTGCTCTCTTCCATATCTACTGCTATAAATAGAAAATTTCAATGACATAGGGAAGTCAAGTTCATATTTCTATATCAACAGAAAAACTCAATGATATGGGGACACTAAATAGTAGTTTCAATATCCACTGCTGAAATAAAAAATCCCAAGGACTTAATACCAGAGTTCCTAGAGTGGAGAACACTGGAAATATTTGTTGATAGAGCTTTGAATTTTGGACATTTGAACTTTAAATAAAAAAGTATTTTGTGTTGTTATGTATATATTATGTGGCTTTTCTTCCTCTTGGGCTTCGAGATCAGACAAATTATTTTTTCGAGTGTCTAAGGGTTCATGCGTTCACTCTGTCGAGTATATTCGAGATCTCCTCACATCTGTAGGAGCCCCCTTCTAAGGACATGAATTTTCCTGTCAAGCACAATGTATACGAGCGTCTCCCAATAGGCAAGTAGATTTTATTATGTCCATCCTCCGATACAGATTGTACAATTTATCTATGAGGTGGTAGGACCCGTCCTCAGTCCTTATAGCAGAAGATATGGCAGAGAGTCTTTCACTAGGTTGTGGGATGATTGCATTAATAATATCATTGACAAGTTATGTGCAGCGGAGATTGAGCTGATTCGAAAATCAGGGTACTAAGACTTGGGATCTCAAGAACAATGGCCAAATGTATGTGGGTTTGTGAAGAACTTGTGTTTATGGAGAGGGGAGGAGACTGATACAATGACGGAGGGCGATGATCCTGTAGTCAAGCTTGTGGAAAAGCTCTTGTGGAATTATGGAGATTTGCCCATGTTTTAGGGTATTATGTTCTTGGTGAAACTATTACGTTCTGTTCCTTGAGAAAATCACATGAGAGGGTCATAAGCATTGATCTTGTGTCAATGAATCTGTCAACTCTTGCTTAGAGGTTGAAAGCTCTGGTCCCTTGCTGGCATGAATCTAGGATTTTCCCTTTGCTTGCATACTCTTATCATGGACAGAAATCTAATTGTATTTATAGTGACTATCAAATATTGGATAGAGGAAGTGGGAAGATTATTGAGATAATGCTAACTCATGTTAAACAAATATTTCCTAAAATAAGGAAATGGGCCATTGTCAAGGAAATCTATGATTTTCTAGACAACATAATTCCCCATGTTGAATACATCCATAAATCTATAGAACAAGAGTTAGCATTGGTGTTCAAGCTGAGGGGTTGTGAAACCAAACCTTCAACTGTGGAACAACTTGTGGAAGCTCTGAAATTTGTGACCAAGGCACTGGTGTCATTGCAAAACCTTTCATTTATGCACAGGGATCTCAAGTGGGATAATGTGATGAAGAACATTGAATCAAATGGGTCGTTTATAATAGACTTTGAGGATTCCATTGGTGCACCTCATATTTACCTTCATAATCTTAGTGTCTTGAACCATGCTTCTTAGATGTCTAGGGGTGTTCATGGGGTTAAAGTTGATGTGTGGAGTATTGGACACCTTATTAGGACAAGTGGGTTTAATGTGTCTGAGCTGTAGAGGAATTCACAGAATAGATGCTTGGAACAAGACCCAAATCAGAGGCCTTGTGATGCAGATTTCTATCAACACCTTTTTCAGTTACAGTCTTCCCATCATAACCTTCTTCAGTTGCAGTCTTCCCTACCTAATTACCGAGGTTAGACATTGCCAACCGTGGGAAATTATCAATCCTATGTATCCCATTATTACTATTCATAGGATCCAGAGTCACATGATTATTGAATGTTGTATTATTAGAAAATTTGATATATTTAACAGAGAACTTGTTTAAGATTCTACATGAGGAAGACATCGTTTCCAAGAACGCCATTATTTCACAATGGTGATCTCATGTAAATAGGTTTCACTATTCATAACATTAAGCTACGTATCATAGCCTTGAAACTCGATTATAATGGAAATAAGCCTATTTCCATGTCGTTCCCCGATAGGGGGATTTTTTAGAATGGGTGTTCTGATTTGTAGCTTTGATATAATTAGAGTTTTAATTCAATGAACTGCATTCTTATTCTATTAAAATAGAAATGATTTGTTTCACAGTTTGGTGTATGCCATGCAAGAGAAGTTGAAACAACAACTCTCTCCCTTTTTTCCATTCAAATAAATTATATATAAAAAAATGCTTTATTTTTTAATGGTTTATGGTGAAGGGTAAATGATATTTAATGCTTATAATATAAAACAGTAATGAATGTTAAGGATCCTTTAGTGAAAGGAAAAGCACAAAAAAAAATTAGGACTCAATTATCCATAATACCCAAGTGCAATTTACCTGTGTAGAAGGCCCCACACAGTTGGAAATCATATAGTAACTAAAAATAATAATAACTTGAATGACCTAAATATAAACATCCCATGTAAAACTATTGATAGAACAACCCGGATTACACGAGGACATTTTCAATTCATTTGGAGACCAATTTTTGCAGTCTCATGAAAGAAAAAATGTTTTGCAGTTGGCCCCCATTTCTAACATTCAACATAACTGGAGATGAATAGCCAAAAGAGAGCAGCTCAATGCACCCTATGAAAATTTCACTTTGTTTTCCATTTTTCTGCATTATATCATATAGACATGTTATGCTCAATTGAAAAAATGATTCATCACCACCACCACAACAAAATATCACTGTTTCAATCCACTCCAAACTTATTTCATCAACTACATAGGTTTACACACACATGCATCTTATGATAGAAGAGAAAAAGGCTCTGCTAGGTACTGGAAACTTTAGATTCAATCTCAGAGAGAAAAAGTAGAAGGAAAAAATAAATCCAGAGCTGCAACGTCGCTATATAAGTGGGGAAAGGGAAAAAAAAAGTGATACAATGAATCTGGTTCTTCCTCAATGTGAATGAAACTATGAAATTACAAATATGTAATGTAGGAATACTCTGCTTGTCATCTGGAATCCAACTTAAACTCTATCCACTAATTCCTCCAAGAAATCTTTCCAGCAACTAATAAAAAAACGAATGTAAGAATAAGCCAACTGTCAACAACCATATAGGTAAGGCAGGTCTACCCTTCCCTAAGGGCAGGTGCCGAATAGAATTGCAAGCTTTTGCCATTAAGTCCAACAACCTTGTTAGATCCTTTGGGAGCAGTGACTAGAAATAGAGTACCCCAAGTGACCAGGCAACTATAACCTTATCATAAATGTGCAGACTGTAATTGAGACCAAAAGGGATTTAGGAGTGCGGCATACTACATTGAGAGGGCCTCAGGTCACCAGGTCATTATGAACCTAATCATAAATAGGCAAACTGTAACTAATCAAAAACTGTCACACAAAATATTACATTTGTCGAACCCTGAGCTTTATGCCCAAACAATAAATGGATATGGCAAAAAAATTGAAATAACTAATTTGAGGATGTTCTAGTTTCAATTTTTCTTTGAAATAATTTCCCCGACACTATTGGAAAAACAACATATGTAAACCAATCAAAAAGTCCATATCCAAAAGGCTGAAAGAATATGAAGATGAAATGTGGGTTTATTGAAAAATCCGCTCTTTTCCTAAAACCCACTCTTAAGGGCTGTAAAAAATCATTCTCAAGCGGCTCACGAACAAGAAAAATTCAATCAATCCAAACATGCACCAATAAATAAAAAAAATAATACATAGAGAAAGGAATAGCAAAAATCTTTTCAAAAAAGATAAGAAAAAAACCAATCTAAAAATAGATAAATAAAATAAAATAACCCCAAAAAGTAGTTTTTAGAGTGCATGAGAACTTACCCTCTCAACCTCATCCTGGATTTCTTGTAGCTTTTCAATGGAGAGAAAAAGCTCACCGTCTATGTGCTCTTCCTCTTTCCCTTTTGATCTCTTGGACTTGTCCATTCTACTGAGTCCTTCTAACCCAAAAGTCCTAAAAATCCAATAGAGTCAAAGGCACAGGCAGAGTGGCAGAGAGGGAATGGTCCTAGCATTCATTATTACCTCCATAAACATTGCACGCTCCATCATGCCATCCTCAATGAAGAAAACTTTGAAAGCTTAAAATTTAGATCCTAGCATTCATTATTACCTCCAGAAATGTTGCACGCTCCATCTTGCCATCCTCAGTGAAGAAAAATTCAAATGAAATATTATCATTAAAATACCAAACAAGTTGTTGATTATTTTTTACTTCCACCTACAAAAGAGTGTTTGCTAGTCCAAGAGATATGTTTTGAAACAATACCAGGAACGAAACATAGAAAAAGGACTTAAAATAGATGTGCATCTACATTCTATTAAACTAGAAAGATTTATAGTAAATAGAACTAATATCTCAACTATTTTCACAATTTATGAACTGCACCTGTAGAGGTCCAGCAACTGCAAGACCAAAAGAGTTAATCTAAATCTTCAACCTGATATTTTTTTACCATCACCCCATATAAGTTTCCCATTGATCTGAAGGCATGACATATTGATGATGCAAGTAAAAGAAGCAATGGAGGCCTGCACAAAGCATTAACCAAATATCACAAGTTTCTTTAATTAGGTTGACGCTTATTATAATAAATACAATTCACATCTAACAACAATAAAGCCAATTTTTTCCATTTGTTCTTTACAAAATGAAATGGAATTGACTATCTAATACCGACCCAGAGCCTACTTCTCACTAATCTCTAGGGACAAGTGAATTTCCTAAACCTATCAAATAACCAAGAACATCTAGGACAAGAGGTGGAGTTGTTGCTATGGGTATTTCTTTTGATTGAACATTGGGACCTTTGGTAGGTGAAACATTGATTTATGTCTCAGTGGCTAATAATTATTCATATGGAAGGTAAGAGTTTACTTGCAAGTTTGGAGGTAACAAGGTACAAGGTACATATGGAAAGACATATGGGAGGTAACCTGTACAAGCATAAAAAGTTCTTAGAAGAATATATGTGTGCTCTGATTTCTTAGCAACATCAAGGAAAGAATTAGTTTCAAAAATAAATTCTTTAATGATATCTATACCTATTACTTACCACTTCAGATAGAAGTGTTGAGCGTGACAACTGCCAAAAAAACATATTATTATTATTGGAAGAAAACTCCTTGAACTAAGCATAAAATATAATACTTATACTAGAAAAGCCTATGCAAATGCAAACATCTCAAGCAGTGATAGATGAACTTAAGCCTTTTCATTGAAATAACTTACCACTTCTCTGGTATCCATTTTAGAATCCAAACTAAATCCCAACACTTAAAAGACTAGCCATTCTTGAACTTCTTTCCTTCTCCTTCTCCAGCTCAAAATGGTCAGCCACATGCTTGTGATCATAGGGCATAATAGAAATGGCAGCCAACAATCGAGATGATGCCATCAGCTGCAAATCCTTATATGCTATGTATTTATTGTAGCTTTTCTAAAGGATATAGAGCTTATACCAGGCATAATCATGATACAAATGACTTTCTAATATCTAAAATATTTTTGTTAACTTTGAATAGTGGATTGTTGTCATTTGAGGTTTAGGAATCTTCTTGACCACAGACAAGGCCATGAATATCTTCTATAGAGTGAAAAGCTTATCATATGCCATCCGTCATAAGAAATATTATAAGGAAAAAATGTATTAAAAATAAAAATAATTTGGCTCACAAATTCTATAGTATGTTCATGAAATTTAATTCAACCCAAAGCTTCCTCTGCAGTAGGTTATTCTTTAATAATTAATTCCTACAAGACCAAACTATATCAACCTTCCCATCTAGACACATATAATCCTATATCTAATTCAATGGATAACATTTTAGATTTCTAGCCCCCATTCAATAATGATACCTTCTTAAAGGTCTGCCAAAAATCTACTCAACATGACATTATAACTATTTACATCATGGGAAATATGGGTAAACTCCCAACCAAAGATAAATGGTTTCTAGAATATGATTTTGCTACACATTTCCCTCATCCCATTTCACAATGGCAGCCAACAATCCATATGATGCCATGAGTTGCAAATCCTTCTATGCTAAGTATTTATTGTAGATTTTTTGGAGGATATAGAGCTTGTACCATGCATAAGCATGATACAAATGACTTTCTAATATCCAAAATATCTTTGTTAACTTTGAATAGCAGATTGTTGTCATTTGAGGTTTAGGAATCTTCTTGACCATACACAAGGCCATGAATATCTTCTATAGAGTGAAAAGCTTCCTACATATCATATGCCATCTATCATAAGAAATAGTATAAGGAAAAAATATATTAAAAATAAAAAATTTAGCTCACAGATTCTACAGTAGGTTCATGAAATTTCATTCAACCCAAAGCTTCCTCTGCAATAGGGTATTCTCCAATAATTAATTCCTACAAGCTCAAACTATATCAACCTTCGCATCTAGATAAATATAATCCTATATCTAATTCAATGGATAACATTTTAGATTTCTAACCCCATTCGATAATGACACCTTCTTAAAGGTGTACCAAAAATCTACTCAACATGACATTATAACTATTTACATCATGGGCAATATGGATAAACTCCCAACCAAAGATAAATGTGTTGTGCCTTTTTCCCAGAAGAATTTATTAACATACCCTTTGTAGTTGAGAGAAGATCCTTTGGATAGTGGGATATAATCTTTAGTTCTTGCGAGGGCATCCAAAAATCACCCTTGGACAATTGACTGCTAGCATCTTTACAACAGTTTTTGCTCACTGGCTTGATATTTGTCTCAGGGGAGTTTTCCTTGAGGGTGTTTTGTGCAACACTTTGCCTTAAGGTAAAAGTGTGTATACATTGTTGTATGTAATCTTGATCTTCCATATTATTAATACAAGAAGATACATATCCATGAGTTGAATATGCAATAAATGCGAACTCAGACACCTCAAACTGTTCACATTTTTTGTTTTCATTGAAGTTGGTTGATGTTGCATGTTCTTCATCAGAATTTGTCCATATTTGTCCATACTACTGTATTTTCTTTTTCTACAGTACAACCTTCATCCAGACTGCCTCCTAAATGAGATTTTTCCTCATTCATTTCTTCAACCTTATCCTCATTATACATCATACTAGATAATCATCATTCTACTACAGAAAAACCTTTAGATATTATTGGTGAATAATTATAGTTAATGGGTTCTCATGTAATAATTCCCAATAACAATGGAACAACATATAATTTGAATCACTCAAGTAATGAATCTCAATTTAACAACATTATAATATAATTACATTCTACCATAAATACACATCAAGAATGCTCTACCTTGTAGATTTCAGCACCCATGTATTCGATGGATTTATGGGAATGAAGGGAAATTGGAAAGCCAATGATCTCCTACAGTTATGTATGGCCTTAGCCTCTTAGACAACCAAGATTGAGCTCAAACTCGCCCTAGAAAATGAAAATAATGCTCAAGGGAGAGGGAAACAACTCTAGTAAGTAGAAATCCACCCAAGAATGCTTAAGAACACTCCAGGTAAGGAGAGAGAAATTCTTAACAATCGTACAGAAACCAAATTAACAACTCCTTGAAGAAATGCAATAGCTCCAGAACCATGGCAGTAAATCTCTAACTCAGCAAGAAAGTGGGTTATGAGTAACTCAGAGCTAATGCATTTCATAGAGCATTAGTCAATAAAGAGTTTCAGAATGATGCTAATAGAAATTCAATGGAGAATTATTTATTTCAGCCATGAGCACAAAGATATGGAGCAAATATACTATAACTACGGACTAAGAATGATGATAACTCATACAACATAAGTTTATTATATCTTAGCAACATATATTAGATGAGATCCTAGCACATTGCCTTCATTGTCAAAAGAGAGATGACCATGTGCAAATTAACCCTCGCTCCATGTGAGACTATTGCAGCATAGTTACTGTGGGAAAATGAAGGAATTGGTCATGGTAGTTAAACACTGAATTGAGCTAGTTTCAATGTTGTCTAGCTAGGGCTATTGCATATTGTCACAGGCAAAGATTGTAGAACATTTCAACATTACAAAAGAAACAATCCAGGCATAGTCACTCTTTGTTTAGTTAATTCACAGCTCATGGAGAACGATATCTAGGTGTTTTAGCCTATATTCAGCCTCTTTTGGGTAGGAACGAAGAAAGTGAAAAATCTCAAAGTCTGTAATCCAATGGGAGAAGAAAAACCAAGGATAAAAAGAAGTCTACAACACTTGAAGAAACTGAAGTCTATGACTAAGCCAAATCTCAATCTAAAGCTATCTATTTGTAGCAGGATCTGAATATTTGTGGTAAAGAGTCAAGGGTTTGTTGTAGTAGCTGAAGATCAGTAATATAAGGTAAAGAGTCTGTAATTGGAAGTCAACGTATTCTAATAAGAGACTAAATCTATAATAAGGACAGAAATTTGGAAGCTGCTTCTGAATTTGACTAGGCAGAGATTCAACTATTGACCTTGACTTAAAGAGGATGGTTAACTTGGAAGGAGTCTTTGGTGTTGTGTTGGATATCTCATTTTGAATAAATTCAATAAGAGGAGGATTGTTGGGTTTTCCCCTGTTGAGATGTTTTTCCCTGGCTTGAAAGCCTAAATCTCCTTGCCTTGTACTTCTTTGTGTTCTTGGAAGAACAGTTTCTGTAATTACTTGATGAAAAAGAAGTATTAACTAACAAAGAATAGAAGATTAATTATCACAAGTAATTAACAAGTAAGAAAATCTACTTTACCTTTGATTTTCTAACATAGGGTGTCGTCTGTTTTGCTACGGTGCTAAATCTGTCTCGTAGAGAAATTTTTATATCTATTGCCTAAAGAAGCAATAGCAATTTTAATAAATAATGTGCCCTTCTTTGATTTATAATGTATTAACTTGAAAGGTGAAATTGTTGCCTAACAAGGAGAAAATGCACACACTTCTGAAATGGATAGATTAGGAATTATTTTGTCAGGAAGCTCAGTATACTTGGCTCAACATGCCCAAATGATGTCGGAACTGTTATGAAACACTTGACAGTAATAAATCAAATCACTTTAATCATATTATAAAAGGTGTCCCTCATTATAAAATTCTCTCTCTCTCTCTCTCTCTCTCTCTCTCTCTCTATATATATATATATATATATATATAGCAGCACATTTGATAGTCCAAGAAGTGCTTACCTCACCTACAAAATATTGACTCGGAAAATACTTTTGGATTGCATTTATAAATCAAATCTTTAGGAGGATGAGCTTCAAATGACGTCCAAGCATCATAAACTAACAAATTCATCAGAAAAGTTTAGATGAAGTAAAATGGGGTAGAAAAACACTAAAAGATGAGATAAAATTAACAAATTTTCAGTCACTGCGGTTCGCCTGCTCTTTGATTTGCCTTGATATCAAGACCGAGGCAAACAATGCCTGCAAAAGAAGGAGCTATAACTTTGGAAGATAGTGAATATGTATACAGTTGATGAAAAACTATATATACATGAGAGCATTCTATGCCCAGAGGATTTGGTGAAAAGCTGCAAAATCCTTTGACACTTACAAGATCCATGTATTTCCTCACAGAAATATACATCCAAAATGTCAAAGTAGAGCTTGTCATGATGATTTCATGATTTACCAAGGCATGTCATATCTCTTGATTTGGAAACAAAATATATAGAATGTGAACTCTGTGTCACTTGAAAACTGAGGCATGCCACCTCATTCAATAAAATTTACTATTAAGTAAACAAGAAACCTATGCCATGTTTTATGTATTCAATTGTAGTCTGTAGATAATTAGTTTCAGTGACTTCTCCAACTGGCTATTAATTGGATAGATAAAAAATAGTAGGGACATCTAAAAATTAAATATCTAAGTCAAAAACTATGGTAGATATGTTTGTGAGGAGCACCCTTCATAATTGATTTTAGTCGGTCTTGGAGACTGTGAATTAGATGAAGACTTAAGCAACTATGTTTTTTTCCTAATTTCTTTCAATAAACATAATGTGAATCTAGTCATATGTGAAAGAAAATACATCATCTTACAGTAGTGTCTAGTAAGTAAATCAAACCAAGATGGTGCAAACAGATTTCTGGCTTCGGAAACACAATGGAGTCTTGAGAAGGGTAAAGCATAGAGAAGAATGAAAAGTTCTGCAAAGAAGCAAAGATATTTAGAATTCATAAAGGACGTTGAAGGTTGGTAGATGCAATTCATGAATTATTGATGGCCAACTTGCTACTGTATAAAAATGATGCCATCATATTGAATGAATGCATGCCACCTACTTTAGTGTCATGTAGAGTGAGGTTACTATGCAACTTGCCTAATATCCAGTGAAAAAGAAAAATTAAGAAAGCTATTACAATACAATCTATGAAAAGAAAAGGAAGCTTATATATGGAACAAAGTTATTGCTAAAACAAACTAACAAGAAGCAAAACTGCATAAAAAAATAGCCTTTTATTCGTATACCTCTAAGAGCAGGAGAAGCCCCAACACAAAGCTGATAAAATATATGATAAGATCGTTCACCTTGTAATCGTTGCACTACTCTTGACTGTACAATACAAATAGGTAGTTTATCGCATTGTAGCTTCTAGAACATACAATATCAAATCAAATAAATTCGACCAAACTCAAATAATATGATCATGTGCTCCTCACCTTCTCGAGCAAACCTATAGAGCAGAAAAAAGGATTATGTTAAATCATAGTTCACACATTAGGGTATAATCCCACTAAATGACCTCTCTTCATTATCCCAGTTTCTCACACAACCCTATTTCAAATTAAATAGTGAACAAAGGAATGGTGAAGTTAGTTATAGATATGTAAAACAATCAAAACTAAGAAAGAAGCTTAAAATTTTCTCACATGTCACGTCAAAATGCATGTCAATCAACTTTCCCTGCATATAATTTCACACAATATCCTTAAAATTTGAAATTCCTTATCTAGTATTTACATGCCTAGAAACACAATGACTTCACTACAAACATGTTTGTGTATCCAGAATCAGAAATATTCAGTTAGACATGATTGCAATGGCAAATTCACAAGTATCGAAATTCTATCTCCCATGTACTGAAATTGTTTAAATATGAGAATTAAAAGGATTACAACTTACAAATCTACAAGATTTGTTATTTTTTAGCATCTTTGCATTACAAAATGACTCCAAAATAATATTTGTCTGGAATTTATCACCTACTCTAGTCACCTCCATGTGTTTCCAGGTATTGCATTGCAATTTTTGCACTTTCTGTTTTTCCTGCACCACTTTCACCACTGAAATACAATTTTGAATCGATAAAAAAAACCACTCTTTATCCTCAAGTACAACCTTATAAAAAATCAAACAGAAAAATTAAAATCCCATCATACAGATGAAAAAGGAAGTAATCATACTACCATGAAAAGTATTTCCATCTACTTCACAGGATGACCTATCTAGAAACACCCAAAAAATGTTGCTAGAGTTAATAGATCAATACATTTGATTTATGTCTAGTTTGGAAAAAAGCGACCAGTGAGACATAGAGATACAACCCACCCAGATATTTCTAAAAGCATAGTAAACCACAACCCCCTATCATTTTAATTATAGGATAAGCTAAGATAATTGTATTGATGTCTGACAACTGAAAACAAAAGTGGGTCAATGGGACTGAAGAGTACAAAACAATATGAAAAGAATGTGGAAGTGCCATCACAACAACCAGAAAATGCCAAAATAATACAAGGAAAGAAACCTATATATATATATATATATATATATATATATATATATATATAACTTGCTTAGAACTATGAGAAAAGTACAGCGATATAAAACACTAAGTGAGTTTGTCGAAAGGTAGACAACACGACAGAAGAACCTATAAAGAGAGAGAGAGAGTTCATAAGGGAGATCAAACATTGGGGCCATTGATCTCAATGTATCCTAAGTCTGACAGCTAAGGGCGACATGGGAAAACTAGGCACTGGTTCCTTGCCAGAGTCTTCTGCAACCATTGAGGAGCCTGGCTGCCTACTCCTAACACCTAAGGTTGAAATAAGTGTTTATTTTTAGTATCATATAAGACTAGAGAAATTTTCAAAGAGATAACTGCTTCCAATGATACAATTTGACAACCATTAAGCGGTTATGCAGGAAAATTTCAACCATCATTAAGATCCATAGAACAATAAAAATCAAAGTAAGACAATGAATAAGAGACACCAAAAATTACACTGGGAAAACCTCACTCCAAGGAGAAAAACGCAACAACCTTTCCTTATGAAAGAATGTGCAATTCAATCCAATTTGTAGATCAAAAATAACATATATTTGACAAGATTACATAGACAAATACCGACCAACAAGATAACATCCCACAATTGTCAAGATAGCACTCCAATATCCAATACAAAGATCCCTTCAATTCTGTCTACCATATGTCTCCAAGGGGGTCAAACTTTAGCCTTTTCCTTAGCCTCAAAGGTCGCACTATTCACAAAGATAAGCTCTGCATGTTTCACAGAGATAGTGTGCCTCAGATCTGCACTGTTCCCTAGAGAGTATGCCTTAGAAAAAGTGACCTATTTACCTCAGATCATCGAGCTATCTTGCCTCAGGTCAACGAGCTATCTTACCTCAGATAAGAGATCCAAATTTCCTTGGAGGAGAGGAATAGGCTCAATATATAGTAATATGTCCAGGCCAGGAGACTAAGCAGTTCGAACAATAGAGGATGGAGAAATATGTGCAACCAACTGAGCTGCTTGATAAGGCATTGTACCATAGGGAATTTGAGGTGGACCACTAACAACCCCCATAACTAGCTACTACTAGCTTGGGGCTTGCTGCTCCATTTTCTTACATGAGATCTCCACAAAGCCCTTGTTCACTACCTCTTTCTCCTCTCAATTCCGACTCCTGTTTCTTTTAAATCCAAAAAAGCCCCACAACCCACATTAACAATCTAGGAGAAACATGCATCACATGTACAACATAAACTGGTCCACTCTAAGACCCCTTATATTTCAACATTGAGAGACCAAATTATTGTAAATTGAAATTCCTAGACAAGGCAATTACTTTGCAAGACTAACTTTGTGTCCTATTGGACTTTTATTATCTGGTATATATGTTTTTCATATGATGTCTTCTTGCCTTGTGAGAGGTGGTGATGGAATTTCTCAGGGTGTATGACTTTGGTTTCCTCAGGTTGTATAAGAGTTCATTAAGAGAATTCTTTGAGTGACACTCAACTTCCATCACAAATGTAAACATGCCAATTTTTTCCTATTTCTCATCGGAATGATGCTATTTTGCTTGTGCCTATTGTGTTTTTCCCCTAATAGGATACTTGTACTGTTTATAATAATAAAAAATATGAAGATAAAACGTGTACACTACAAATTATAATGAGAGTGTAATTCATTTTACATGGCGTTCTGTGATTAGACAGGGTTTCCAGATTACAATTCGAAGTGTAAAGATTCACTTGTGGATTCAATAAAGGCAGATAATAGTTTCAAAATATCTGAGAATGTGGCTATCAATCCTAAGCCAAAGGTGAGCTTAATTGGTCCATATAATTATCCTTGTATATGTGTTATTTGACTCTGTTTATATGTGTTTCCAATGCCACTTTAGGAACAAATAGACATTTTTTATAATCTTCACAAATTGTCAATTAGATTTTAAATTCAAAGTTTTCTATTGCTTATTCATATTATAAACTGTCCCTTGCAAAGTTTTCCATTCTAATCTCAAAATATTTGACATACTGCAAATTCCTATGGCAGGCAATGTTGTGTACCTAAAAAAGACTTCAAATTCTAGGATCGACAACCCTGAATTTCCTGCAAGATTCTTAACACTTAAATAGATCACTGAACTTCTTTAACCATTAGAACCAAGCACTCCAAATTTATTGAAAGGTCAATACATCTTTCTTAATTATTGAAAGACTAGTGAAACATGGCATATCAACCGCTCATTTTTAACATTCACACAAACAATGCACCTTATAATCCAACACTTACCTAATGGAGTCGATAGAGGGATATCCCACAGTAAACACACATAGAGTAGAAGTAGCTCCAACTGGTTTGACTCCCACTTAAATCCACTTTTTTCTAAAAAAATCCAAATCCAACATTAAGAAATAAAAACATGAAAATCCATGATCCCAAGCAACCATATTCTTTCAGTGCTATGAAACAAAAAACCTTGACTCCTCTAATTCCTTCAAATACAGAATAATGTGATAAATTGTGCTTCATAAATCACTCTTGGTCCAGTTTTCCTTGCTCCAGGAGTAAGAAAACAATGACTTTTGCATCAATTTCTAGCGGAACTCATGAATTTAAAATCAAATATGTTGTTACGGTTTTACCATTAGAATGCAGTTCTCAAAATCCGATTTCTTGATGACTACTAGCTGGGACAATGAACCCAGAATGTTTCAAATTCATATTTCGGCAATTTAAAGATCCCCCTCAATAACTTATTACTATCCCATAGCCATCTAAAAATTTTCCAATCATGGATTATTAAAACCCTCACATTCTGTAGAATTATTATTACTACCATAATAAAATCCCGGGTAAAGAATTTAAGTGAAATAGACTATTCATCAATTCGTATTAGTATTTCTAATATCTTCATTGTTTTCAAAAACACCCTCGTAATTACTTCTTACTATCGAATACCCACTTAATGCTACCAAAGCGTTACCTCTAAAAACCCTCACATTTTGTAGAAAAAATTTAATTAACCCCATAAAAGCTACAACAGAATGTCTAGCCATCACATCATATTTAAATTTCTGAAATTTTCATTACCTGCATACTCCTCCTACTTACTCCTTACTCTCCAACCCTGACTTCTAAAAACCATTGCAAGACTGAATTTGTTTAATACACCACAACAGCTCCCATAAAGAAACTCAATTAAGTAAACTATCCAAAGCTTTATTCAATACAAATTCCATGTTATCTTAAGAGAGGGGACCCGACAACGAACGTACCTTTCAGAGAAAATCCTGGTGCCTTCGATCCTAAAAATTTCCACACTTTCTGCAAATGGGAAAAAATTTCTTTTCCACAAACCTTATATCAAAAGATTACCATTTTCTTTAATATTTGAGGCACCGAGAACCCAAAAGAGTTTCCCTCAAAAATGACAAGAACAAAAAATTAGAACCCCATCAAAATGACTCCACTTTCACTCCAAAACTTGGTAAACTCCGATCATTGTAGAAAAACAAAATCAACATAATGTTTACCATGGATACAGGAGATCAAAAAACCATTACTTCGTAAACTCGAAATCCCTTAGGGTTTCAAAATGCTGCAAAAATATTGGAAAGAACATTACCTTACCACTATTAACAATTTTCAAATCTCCGGGATATATGAGATGGCTGAGATGGCTGAGAGCATGGCCTTAATGTCCCTTTCTCCTGTGAGGCTATTGAAATAAATGAAACTCCCCCAGCTTCTATCGCACACAAAGTAGAGAACGAAGAAGAAATAGAATTACTACCCTTATCAATGAATGATATGATAAATCTGAAAGCACAAATGAAAATAGGGTCTTGCTTTGCCCTCACAATATTGACTTATCTCCCAGCCAACCACATGTCTATCAAAATGACCACTGCGTAGCTCACGGAGTATGGACATGTGTCCACAAAAGAATATCTGAAACTGTGGCATGAAAATATGCCCACTTGACTTGGGCTTTAAAGCACTAGTTGTTGTAACCTTACATAGACCTTTATGGTTTATAATTAAATTCACAAAAATAGCAGAAATCTCTCTTACACTTTAAAAATAAAAATTGTAAAATTAAATTTATGTTAATTTATTTATTTCAAAGTTTTTTGTTTTTTAAATTATGAATTTGTTTTCCTTTATAATTTTTTATACCAATCACCTCAGGGATTTTAAGACAATCATAAATCTTTCAAAGTGAATCATTTACTAGCCACCCTAAGTGAAAAAGAGGTTGGTAAAGCTCTATAACTTATCAAATTTGTCCATAATCCTATCATATTTGTCCATAATCATAAAGTTAGAATAATTGCTTGGGCATACATCAAGGCCACTAAGCCCCACAAACATGACACAAACGACATGGCACATAATCATAGAAGCCATAATGATTTGACAATAATGCACATAAAGCAAAAATAATGAATAACAATGATTATAAATTCAATCATTGCTTGTATAAGGCTAGCATTAAACAAGGGTTGGTAACATTCATGAGGGAGGAGATAACTAGGATGGTTTTCTTTTGTCGAAGGGATTCTTTTGAGGGGGAGGGGGAGGATTTTTGTCTTTGGGGAACTTGTGGGTTGGAGAGGTTTTTGGTTATCACAAAATTTGGTGTTGGACACTGGAGGGGTGTTGACATGGGAAACTCAGACACACTATGGTTGTGGTTTTGACTTGGTCTTAGAGGGCTAGGGAACTTGTGGAGGTTTCCTAGGCTGCAAATTCAAATAGACTTTCCTAGTTGGCGAGGTGGCATATTCAGTCGGGTGGTCCTTGAAGGAGCACTGCAACTGAGGGACCATAACTAGGTATTTTCCTTGTTGTTTGGCTAAGTTATATAAACTACTCATAAGTAGGTTTTTAATAAGCTTTTAATATGTTGTGTCAAATATATTTCTTTGTTAATTTTTTTTTATATGTTGTGAAATTGTAGAAATTTTGTCATAGTCTGAGGACAGAGGAATGGGTCGTTACGTCTCCCAAACAACTCACTTTACTTTACATATTAATATATGTTCATAGTATTAAGATTGCCTAGAGCAAGGAGATTTATCTAAATCCCCCATCCTCATAGTGTAAGGAGCATATGCCCAATGCTCTGGTGAAAATGTGTCACATTAAACCCCACTTTTTAGAGTTAGTCCAAAAATTTACATGTAAAAGTTTGTGGAAAATAGTGAATTATCAATTCATGAAAAGCTCCTATCAAGTTGAGCATAGTTAATATAAATTCATTGTGGTTTTTCTATAAAAGAATAAATGATTCAATTATAGTAAGTTGCTAAGGTCCTCCATGCTTCCTAGGAAGATGTAGTTGTTGATACCTTGCACGAGGACTTATCATCCAAGGCATGTTTTATGAGATCCAATACTAAGGTATCACATACTTCTTCATACTGGTAATTAGATCGATGCTCAATGAACTCTTTACATCAAAGAAAAGGTTTCATTTTGACAGATCCCAAAAATTAAATTTTTTACTAGTAAATTTTGGAATTGTACACCAACCTACCTAGAGGTATGCAACAATAGAAAGAAGCAAAAGATGCATATCCTTTTAGAGGTAACATCTAAGGCTTATGTCAAAGTGGTATGTGCTTCTTATGGGATTTTTTCAATTGACCTTTATCCAAGTCCAACCATAACTCGTCAACAACCTGAAACTCGTTTGGAACCCAATGGATTGTGTATTACTTGTACTTGGAGTTAGCAACTTCCTACAAAATATCATCAACTCATTGTTGAATTTGTTGGATAAATTCCTTGAAATTGATTGTTTTACTTTATCTCGTTCGAATTATAGGAGACCTTACCTTCATGTGATATACCATGAATATAGCTACATCAATTTGTTCTAATTGTTGGGACCCCAAGCACACCTGAAAAGGCTTGTGGCCAATAGAAATATGAAGAGTTATGTCGAATTTATGTTAAAAATATGGAGGTTTTCAACACGTTTATATGGATGCTCGCAATCGTATACTCTAAAGACATCTATAATAATCCTATTGACTACTACTTTCTATTTATCAATCTAGGGATGGAAGGTAGTGGATTTGGTCAAGCTTGATGTTACATGTGAGCTAAGGAGGGAGTGACAAGGTATGCTAGGCAATGTTAAGGCATGCTAAAGGTCAGGGAAACATGCAAAGATATGCCAGGTGATAGGGTGTGTCAATGCATGCCAGGGAATGTTATGGAGTATCAAGGAAACACAAGGGAACACTAGTTTAAAATGGATGGAAATGAATGAATAAGAGTGTGTGACCGGGAGTGTCAACGAGTTCTAGGCGTGCTAAGGAGGGAGTGACAAGTTATGTTAGGTAGTACCAAGGAATGCTAGAGTGCCAGGGTGACATTCCAAGATGTCCCAGGTGAGAGAGTGTGTCAATGTGTGCAAGGGAGTGTTAGGGAGTACCACAAAAACACAAGGGAGAACTACTTAAAAATGCATGGAAATGAACAAATAAGAGTGTGTGATAGGGGGTGTGAGCAAATTCCAAGTGTGCTAAGGAGGGAGTGACAAGGTTATATGCCAAGTAGTGCCAAGGCATGTCAGGGAGTGCTAGGGTGTGCTATGGAGTGCCAAAGAATGCCAATAAATGCATGGAATGCTAACGCATGGCACATAATGCCAAGGGATTGTTAGACGTGCCAGGTGTTATGGCATGTCAAGATGTAAACTATGTTTCTTAGTTGTCTCATGGCCACAGTTGGACATGAGCCTTGAATTCATAACTTTTTAAGTGGGATGAGTTGAGATTGGACTTGAGTAGCCTAAGATGAGTTATAGGCAGTTCTTAGGTGAACAAGGCATAGTTTAGTTCTAGTAATTATAACTTGGTCAAGTTGTTGTAGTTGATGCGGGACTTGGTTGGGTTCCCAAGTCTCAAAAAAATTAAGGGTGGTTGTGAGGGTATGACAGCTAAGGAGTGTTAGGGCGTGAAAAGGTGTGCTAACATATGTCAGAAAATGTCAATGCATGTTGAGCAGTGTTAGGGAGTGTCAGGGCATCGCACGGGATAACTAGGTCAAAATGCATGGAAATGAACAAATCAAAGTGTGTGCTATAGAACGTTAGCAAATTCTAGGTGTCCCAAGGATGAAGTGTGTAAGGAGAAGTTAAGAATAGGAGTTGCAAGAGGCAAGCCTATAATTATGATAAGGTGTGGACAAAGCCAAACTTGGTTTGGTTCCCAAGTCACAAAAAAAGTAAGGTTATATATGAGGGCATGATAGCTAGGGAGTGCGAAGGTGTTCTAGAGAATTCCACGAAGTACTAACACATGCTAGAAAGTGCCAAGGAATTTTAGGCATGGAAAGACATGCCAAGTGCTAAGGAATGCCAAGATGTTCCAGGCACCAAGGTGTAGTGCCAACACATGCTATTGAGTGTTAGGTCCAAGTGCTAAGGAAACACAACGGAGCACTAGTTTCAAATGCATGGAAATGAATGAATAAGAATGTGACAAAGAGTGTTAGCGAGTACTAGGTGTGCTAGGTTTTCGAGAGTGCTAAGATTTGCTACGGAGTGCCAAAGCATGCCAAGGAATGAAATAGATGCTAACATGTGCCACATTGTGCCAAGGGATTGTCACATGTGTTAGGTTTTATGGCATGTCAAGATGTTAACTATGTTGCCTAGTTGTTTTACGACCATAGTTGGATGTTATGTTTTATGAGTTGAAATTTTAACATGAGTAGCCCAAGATGAGTTATAGGAAGTTCTTAGGTGAACGAGGCATAGTCTAGTTGTAGTAACTGTAACTTGGTCAAGTTTTTGTAATCGAGGTAGTATTTGTTTGGGTTCTGATGTTGCAAAAAAAGTAAGGTAGTTGTGAGATCATGATAGCTAAGGAGTGCTAGGGCATGCTAAGGAATGAAAAGACGTGCTAACACATTCCGTACATTGTTAATGCATGCCAATGAGTGTTAATGGGGAGTTTCAAGTCATAACAAGGGATAACTAGGTCAAAATGCATGGAGATGAATGAATAAGAGTGTGTGTCAGGGAGTGTCAGTGAATTCCAAGTGTCCTAAGGACTAACTGTGTTAGGAAAATTTTAGAATTGGACTTGTAGGAGGGAAGCCTATGATTGTGATAATGGGATGAAAGATGCAGTTTTAGACAAAGGGAGACTTTGGGCTAAGCACAACATTATTTTTTCAATGACCTGGTTGGTTTACCAAGTATCAAAAAATGTAAGGCTATCTATAAGGGAATAACAACTAGGGAGTGCCAACATGTGCCAGGGAATGCCAAGAAGTGCGAACACATGATAGAAAAACACAAGGCATGTTAGGCATGCCATGACATGCCAAGTGCTAAGGCATGGAAAGTTGTGCCAGGTGCTAGGGTGTGGTACCAATGCATTATAGGGAGTGTTAGGGAATGGTAGGAAACACAAGGGAGCACTAGTTTCAATTGCATGGAAATGAATGAATAAGAGTGTGTGATAAGGAGTGTTAGCAAGTTCCAAGTGTGGTAAGGAGGGAGTGATAAGGTATGCTAGGTAGTGCCAAGGCATTATAAAGCGTTAGGGAATCATGCCAAAATGTACGAAGTGCCAGAGTGTGCCAATGAATGCTAAGGAGTGTTAGTGAGTGTTAGGGAACAAAAAGGAGAACTAGGTCAAAATTCATGGAATGAATGAATAAGAGTGTGTGATAGAGAGTGTGAGCGAGTTCTAGGTGTGTTAAGGAGGGAGTGACATGGTATGTTAGGCAATGCTAACGCATGCTAGAGTGGCAAGTCAACATGAAGCCAAGATGTGCTAGGTGCTAGCGTGTGTCAACACGTGCTTGGAAGTGTTAAAAATTTCCTGGGAAACACAAGGGAGAACTAGGTCAACATAATGCATGGAAATGAATGAATAAGATTTTGTGACAGAAAGTGTTAGTGAGTTCCAGGTGTGCTAAGGAGGGAGAGACAAGATATTCTAGGTAGTTCTAAGGCATGCTAAAGGCCAGGGAAACATGCCAAGATGTGCTAGGTGCTAGGGTGTGCCAATGTACGCTACGGGTTGTTAACGATTTCCACAGAAACACAAGGGAGTACTAGTTTAAAATGCATGGAAATGAATGAATAAGAGTGTGTGATAGGGATTTTTAGTGAGTTCTAGGTGTATGAAGGAGGGAGTGACTCTTTCACTTACGATGAAGCCCAAACCGGTGAGATAACTATCAATCTTGGTGTGCCAAGCATGAGGTGCTTGTTTGAGATCATATAATGCTCATTTGAGTCTACACACATGAGACTCTTTATCAAATGTCTAAAAACCTTTGTGTTTCTCTATGTACACCACCTCCTTAATAACCCCATTGAGAAATGTTGTTTTTACACCCATATGGTGGATATTATACCCCATCTGCATAGCCAGAGAAAGAATTCATCTAATGTATGAGTACCTTGCTACAAGAGAAAATGTCTCCTCACAGTCAATTCCCTGAACTTGAGAGTACCCCTTGGCCACAAATTTGGCCTTATACTTCTCCATGCTTTCATGTGTTTCCCGCTTCACCTTGAAGATCCATCTCAAACCCACTATTGATTTATATGTTGGTCTTGGGACCTTTTCCCAAACAATGTGCTTTGTAATGGATTCATATTCCTCCGCCATTGCATCAACCCATACAGGTTTCTTTGTTTGCTCCTCAAAATATGATGGCTCAGTCTCTATAAGCTCATTCAAAAGAGCCATGTAGCCAATGTACCTCTCAGGTGACCTCCTTTTCTTACGGAAATTTGAAGGATATCCCACATTCTCCCTCACATCATGGACAAATATATCAACTTCCTTAGTTCTTTTTCTGCCTTCTCTGGATAGTTTTGCTTCAGTGAATGTCTCCACTCTCTACTCCTCAATTTTTGGCTACTCTACAACTTCCTAAGCTTCATCCTTTGGAGCTAAAAGCTCATATTTTGGTGGGATCTAAAGCTTCCTCTCATGATAGCACCACATAGCTTTCTCCTCATCAAAATTAACATCCCTTCGCACAACTATCATTCTGAGTGATGACAAGTACACATGGTAGTTGTGGGGATTTTTTGTGTAACCCACAAATACCCCCAATTTTGTGGTTGACTCAAGCTTATTCCTTGGTTCTTTGGAGACATGGTAGTAACAGAGGCTCCAAAGATCTTGAAGTGTGACACATCCCACTTTCTTCCCAAGAAAGCCTCGTTTGGTGTAATCATGCCAAGAATCTGATGAGGACTTCAATTCTACAGACAAAATGTTGTATTGCGTGCCTCAACCCACAAATGCAAAGGTAGGCCTTGGTCATGCAACAGCACCCTCGTTGCTCCCAAAATGCTACAATTTTTTCTCTCAACCACCCCATTTTGATGTGGGTTGTGACGTGTTGTGAACTCTCGTGAAATTTCTTCTTTCACACCTAAATTTTTAAATTCATTTGACACATACCCACCTCCATTATTTCTCTTGAGAACCTTCACCTTCTTGCTAGTTTCTTTCTCAACAAGTGCCTTGAATTCTACAAACTTGGAGAACATCTCATATTTCTTGTGCATGAAGAGATCCAACACTTATGTGAGAATTCATCTATAAAAGGGACAAAATATTTTTGTTTGGTAGTGGAGGCTATCAAGAAAGGTCCATAGACATCAGAGTGGATCCTTTCTTGGACTACACGCACTTCGTTGTCCTGATCATGGAATGCTGATTTTATGTACTTCCCCAAGGTACATCCTTTGCATACATCCTGCTGCTCAAGTGCTCCTTTAGGGATGCTAGTGGCTATTTGTTGTATAGTATTCAAGGTTCCATGATGAAAATAGCCAAGTATTATATGTTAAAGTTCACCTACATCGTGGCCCTGCACTTTCTCTTCCTTAGTGCTTAATGTAGCACAATCATCCACATCTAACTTATACATATTATTTATACAAACCCTGATCTTCTTCACCTGTCTTGTGGTTATGCGTCTCATGAATTTTTTTCCTATGTTGAAGATCACATCATAACCACAATCTTCAAAAACTCCAACAAAGACGAGCTTTCTCTTTAGGCTTAGAACAAAGATGACATCCTTGAGGCTGAGAGGGGAGCTTGACTCCATCTGAAAGGTGACTGCACCAATACCGATCATGTTGTACCTTTCATCATCCCCTGGTTTGATTTACATCTAGAGATCTTTATCCTCCAGGTCACTGAAAAAATCTCTACACCTTGTCATGTGGAAAAATTCACCTGAGTCCAAGTACCACATGCTCCCCATCATTGTGTTGGACATGCATGCGATAAGGATATAGTCAAGGTCGAAGTTTGAAGCTAAGGCTTCACCTGCTGCTCCTACTAAGCTCATCTGCCTTGCGTTTTTCTATGGGCACTTCATGGCATAGTGTCTGTATTCATGACAATGGAAGCATTTATTTTTTGAAAAATCTTTCTTCCTTCCCCCTTTGCTGGATTCTGGATTGCTTTGAGATTTCTTCCCTCTTCCCTTACTTCCCTTTACAACCAATGCAAAGTTGTATTCATCCTTTCCCTTGGATGAGGTCCCATCTCTGGTACTCTTCCTTATTTCCTCCTATATCAAACTGTAGCATAAGTTTTTCCAATTCAGTAGCTTCTCCCTCCCATTCACTTAATCTTGATATTTATGTCAACTCTTTGGAAGGACTAGAAGGGCTATGCTTACCGTGTCATCCTTTAAAAAAGTAATACAAAGTCTTGCAAGCTCATCACAAACTTATGTGGACCGCTTCAAATGTTGCAAGAAAAAGTCATTGTTCTACATCTTGATATTCCAAAGTTTATCCTTAAGCACCAACTTTTGGTGGTCTCTACTATTCTAGAATAGATTTTTCAGTGCCTACCAAATTGCATAAGGATTTTTTTTCCCATGGAGATTACTAACAATGTGGTCCCATTCTCCCTCCAATATTATTCTCCACACCTTGGCTACATGTTTCTTCCACTAAGAAAGGTTTTTGGCATCAAATTCTGCTGGCTTTGTAACATCTTTGTTGGTGTATTCTAGCAATCCATTGTCATCGAATACCTCCTCCATGTGTGTAACTTGGGTTGTGTTATATTCTTTCCATGTAGTTAACAAGGGGTTTGATGGGCACCTATAACCCCACTTTATGGGGTGCGAGGTAGCACCCCAGAAAGTTTTGGTTTTGGACCCTATGTTAGTTTGGGTGGACCCACCTATGGTTTTGTGCATGATTTTCGCACATGTTTTTTGGACATGATGGTTTTCGGTTCATGGTATTGGATGCTTCGACATGTATTAATATGTAATATAAAATTGGAAGGAACATAATGAAAAATCAAGCTGGTAGTCCCAATTTTGGGATCTAGGGAAAAATCTTTGTGTATATGTGTTTTATGTGTGATGATCTCACATTGTTTATTTTTTGTTTTTTAGAATTCATATGAAGGTAATTTTTGTATGGGGTTAAAACCTACATTTGGTATCAGAGTTGTTTTGCCTTCAAGGGGACACCTTTGTTGCTAAGGCGTTTCACTCAGGCCTGTGGTAGAACCTATTCAGTGGGAGATCTACGAGATCGATTCTGGTGGTGAAAGAAGATGGTGATTAGTGGAAAGATAGAGATCGAGAAATTTAATGGTCATATTTTTGAGTTGTGGAAACTCAATATGGAGGATATGTTGGTGGATAAAGACCAATGGATTATAGTAGATCCGGGTACTAAACCAACGGGAGTGTCCGATGAAGAATGGGAGAAGTTGGATAAGAAGACAAAGAGCACAATGCGATTGTGTGTCTCAGATTCAGTATTGCTAAATGTATCAGGAGAAGCTACAACAAAGGCTTTGTGGGAAAAGTTAGGGGCTTTGTGGGACAAGTTAGGGACTTTGTACCAATCTAGGTCTCTAGTGAATAAATTGTTCCTGCAGAAAAAGTTGTATAACCTGAGGATGAAAGATGGGGACTCGGTGACAGAGCATCTAAATGAATTTAATACTGTGGTAAGTCAGTTAGCATCTATTGATATTAAAATTTCAAATGAAGATAAGTGCATCAGTTTGTTGTGTTCTCTACCAGATTCGTGGGATATTCTGGTTATTGCAATAGTTAGCAGTGCAACTGCCTTGCATTTTGATGAAATAGTCTCATCCTTGCTGATGAAGGAGATGAGACGGAAAAATATGGAGAGCCAAAATCATGATGCCTTGTTTGTACGAGGGTGGACCTAGAGCAGGAAAAAAAATAAGTCATCGAGTGGGAGATCCAAATCTAAAGAGAGATCTAAATCTCCAGGAAAACCTGTAAAGATGGTGTGTTGGAAATGCGGAAAGGAAGGCCACTTCAAAGGGGACTGTAAATCTAAAGCTCCTAACAAAGGAAAGGGGTCCGATGAGGCTCGTTCTGTAGAGGCAAAAACCACCTCAGATGAAGGTGGGGATGTGTACTTGGCTTCTTCAAGTACACATGTAGATCATGAGGCATGGTTGATTGACTCAGGTGCATCCTTTCACTTCACTCCCCATAGAGAGTGGTTCTGTGAGTATGAGATATATGATGGTGGTGATGTATTCTTTGGGGATGACAGGAAGGCTAGAATCATTGGTCGTGGAAAAGTAAAGTTGAAGCTGCAAGGTGGAAGGGTTAGAACACTTCCGGGTGTTTTGCATATTCCTGCATTAGCCGGAAATCTGATTTCTGTTAGTAAGCTGGATGATGCAGCTGTAAAAATAGTGTTCGTGAAGGATACCTGCAAGATGGTTCAGGAAGCACTAGTATTGATGCGGGGAGTTCATATTGGAACTCTATACAAGTTACAAGGTAGCACTGTTGTTGATGGGTGCAATAGTTTCGTGGTTTCTGAAAGTGGAGCAGAAAATCTAGTGGTCTCTGGAGAAAAGACCATGTTGTGGCATCAAAGGCCTGGACATATTGGAGAGAAAGGCCTTCGAATACTTCATGGTTAAGGTATGGTAGAAGGTATGATTAATAGCTCTCTGGATTTTTATTTCTGTGAAAATTGTGTATACGGGAAGTAGAATTGGGTGAGTTTCCCCTCTGGTGGTAAGATGGTGAAACATATATTAGAGCTTGTGCATAGTGATGTGTTTGGACCTGTGAAGGTTCCATCATTGGGTAAGTCTGTGTACTATGTATCATTTATAAATAACTTCTCAAGGAATACATGGATATATTTCCTTAAGAAGAAATTTGAAGTGTTTGATAGGTTTAAAGAATTTAAGGCTCTAGTGGAAAACCAGACAGAGAAGAAGATAAAGGTGCTGAGGACAGATAATGGTGGAGAGATTTGCAGTAAGTAATTTGAAGAATTCTGCAAGAAGTGTGGTATAGCACGGTAGAAGACTACTCCATATACACCTCAGCAAAATGGAGTTGCAGAAAGAATGAACAAGACGTTAATGGAAAGGGCAAGAAGCATGATCAGTGGTGCCGAGTTAGGACAAGAATTATGGGCAGAGGCGGTGGATATTGCATGTTACCTGGTCAACAAGTCACCTTCATCTGTGTTGGAGGATAAGACTCCACAAGAGGTATGGACTGGTAAGAAACCCTCTCTTTCACATCTGAGGGTATTTGGATGTGATGCATATTTACATGCTCCAAAGGAGAAAAGAAGAAAGTTGGATAGTAAATCTGAAAAGTGCATATTTATTGGGTATAAGGATGGTTTAAAGGGTTATAAGCTTTGGAACCCAGTAACTAGGAAGGTTATGTATAGTCGAGATGTGGTGTCCAGAGAGGTGAAAGATGTTATTAAACATGAAGTCCAACCAAAGGATCCTAAGAAGATAAAGTTTGAGCTAAAGGAGGAAGAATCAGACTCTACAGTAGAGGAGGAATCAGAAGATGAAGAGCCACAAACTCTGGCTGTGAGAAGATCAGTTCGAGAAAGAAGGCTATCAGAAAGGTATATTCCATCTATTTTCTATTCAAATTTTGCTTTGTCTGTTACTAATGATGATCCCAGAACTATGAAGGAAGCAGTGGATTCAGAGGATGGAAAACTATAGAAAGAGGCCATGGTTGATGAAATGGCATCTTTGCACAAAAATGAGGCTTGGGATCTGGTGGAGTTACCGACTGGAAGGAAACCCATTGGCAGCAAATGGGTGTTCAAAAAGAAGACAAATATAGAAGGAAAAGTGGAGAAATACAAAGCTTGGTTGGTAGCAAAAGGTTATTCCCAGGTGTTAGGAATTGATTTTGGTGATATTTTTTCTCCTATTGCGATGGTAACTTCTATTAGATTACTTTTATCTGTTGCTGCTGCTTTTGATTTTGAGGTAGAATAGATGGATGTGAAGATAACATTTCTTCACGGGGATCTGGAAGAGGAGATCTACATGAAGAAACCTGAAGCCTTTGCGGTGAAGGGTAAGAACGAACTAGTATGCAAGTTAAAGAAGTCTCTATATGGGTTAAAATAGTCACCAAGTATGTGGTATCATAAATTTGATACATTTATACGGGGACTTGGCTTCACCAGAAGCAAAGCAGATCACTATGTGTATTTTAAATTAACTGGTGACCGTGTTATTTATCTAGTCTTGTATGTGGATGATATGTTGTTGGTTGGAAATGACAAAGGAGTTATCCAGGATTTGAAGACCCAATTGTCCTCCAAATTTGGCATGAGAGATCTCGGTGCTGCAAACTATATTTTGGGCATGGAAATTAAAAGAGATCGGGAAAAGAGGAAGCTCTGATTAAACTAGAGGAATTATGTCGAGACAATATTGCAGAGGTTTAATATGCAGGATAGTAAGCCGGTGAAGATTCCTATTCCTGTAGGTGTGAGGTTATCTGCTGAACAATGTCCCAAGACACAAGAAGAGGAAGAGGACATGTCCCATGTTCCATATGCAAGTGCAATCGGTAGCCTGATGTATGCAATGGTCTGTACTAGACCAGACATTGCACATGCAGTGGGAGTATTGAGCAGGTTTATGTCAAAACCAGGGAAGGAGAACTGCAAAGCAATGAAGTGGGTTTTCAGGTATTTGCATGGCACTAGTGATTATGGTCCGTGCTACCAAGGAAGACCAGGATTGGACAAAGTGTTGGATATTCATGGCTTTGTTGATGCAAATTGGGCTAGATATCTGTATCAGAGAAGATCTACGAGTGGGTATGTGTTTAACCTATTTGGAGGTGTAGTCAGTTGGATGAGTAAGAAACTATCTGTAGTGGCACTATAAACGACAGAGGCAGAATACATGGCAGCCTCTCATGCAAGCAAGGAAGTAGTTTGGTTGCAAATATTGTGCTCAAGTGTGGGGTTAGTACAGGAAGCTATAAGGATAGAATGTGACAACCAAAGTGAAATTTTCTTGGCAAAGAACCCTGCATATCATTCAAAGACAAAACACATTGATGTGCAGTATCACTTTGTGAGGGATATGATAGAAGAGGAAAAGGTGTTGCTGGTAAAGATGGACACCTTGAAGAATATTGTAGATGTATTGACAAAATCTATGAGCTCTAAGAAGCTCTCTTGGTGTAGAGAGACAATGGGCATTTCAGGGCTGGGAAAATGACTAAGCTCTCTTGTGGCCCCATGTGGAAAGAAAACAACAAGTGGGAGAATGTTGGGTTGTGTTATATTCTTTCCACGTAGTTAACAAGGGGTTTGAAGGGCACCCATAACCCTACTTTATGACGTCTAGGGTAGCGCCCTGGAAAATTTTGGTTTTGGACCCTATGTTAGGTTGGGCGGACCCACCTATGGTTTTGTGCATGATTTTCGCACATTTTTTTTGTACGCAATGGTTTTTAGTCCATGGTATTGGACGCAATGGTTTTTGGTCCATGGTATTGGATGCTTCGGCATGTATAAATATGTATTATAACATTGAAAGGAACATAATGAAAAATCAAGCTGGTAGTCACGGTTTTGGGATCCAGGGGAAAATCTCTGTGTATATGTGTTATGATCTCACATTGTTTATTTTCTATGTTTTATAATTCATATGCAGGTAATTTTTGTATGGGGTTAAAACCTACAATGTGATCCTTCCATTCAATGAAATTAAGGTTGCCTTCCAAGGCACACTTTAGCCTCGTCCCCTTGAAGGCCATCTTCTCAGCTCTTAAGAGATATTGCTACACTGAACTGCAAATTCAAACCTCTTGAGAAACAAGTTTGAAATTCCTGCTCTAATGTGAATCCTACTATGATACGATGTAGAAATTATGGTATATATTTGCAACTATTCATGAAGTTTTTTCAAAATCACAAGACACAAACCTACTCTACTGCTCTACGGAAGTTAACTCACAATTTAGGAAAAAAAAAATTAGGCATGCAATAAGAAGTAAAACACATGCACTCAATATTTTTCCTAGGGAAAGAAATCTGCTAAAAAATCTAATGACTTCTTGCATCAATCTGATGAATATAGATGTATTACAATTGCTTTACTCAATTATGCACAAAATGTAAGTGAATAACCTATCTTTCTTCTCACTAAGAAGCTAAAACCCAAACTTCATCAATTCTTGTCTCTGCTTGAGCCCCTGTTTCCTTGGGAAATTCCTTGAGAAATTAGGCCCTTATTATTTAGGAATTTTTCCAAAATGGATTGCGCAATTCCTAAGGTTGATCATGTGACTGCATGCAACACCTGTACGCTCAAGACTAGTATAAAACTAATGTTAAACTTCCTTAGAATCCCCACCGCAGCTAGGGAACTTGAATTATTTGCATGCACTAGCTATTTTGGGCTGATTGATCAAATAACTAGATGATCACTGCATTTGACTGAAGTCCCACTACACAACTGGCCTTCCACTAGTTCCTCCAATAGTTAGAACTAGTTTATCTGAAAACAACTTGAGGAAAACAACTTGAGATAATTGAATTTGATTGCTACAAGTTAGAAATCACACATACTTAATTGAACTCTAACTCCTCCAACTTGAATTTATTGAGTAAAATGGTTGACAGAAGCCATGTCATACAAGTTAATTGCATCCAAGTTGTTCGCGGATGCAGAAATTCAAATTTTCTCATTTTAATCAAGGCAAAATCAAATTGAGAATTTCTTGTTTCATTTTTCAACAATCCTTCAAGTCAATCTAATCCATGTTTCCAATCCAGCACAACAATGTGCTAATAAAACCAACCAACGGATATAAGTAGCATTCAAAATAAATAAAATAGTAAAAAAAAAGCATATTAAAACACAATCGATGGGGACCCCGAAAAGTACTCCAACTATGTTACCACCTATCCAAGTTCTCGAAAGTGCCTCCATCTCTCCTCTCATGATGCACAACCCATTTTTGGCCTCCATCGCCCTAAATCCCATTAGTCGTTGTTAGCCTCCATCGCTCTACCTCCTGAAGAACCCGTCAATAGCATAAAGACAAACCCCTAATCCTTTACCTTTTTTACTAGTGCCTCATATTGAAAATTTTAAGACAAAATATTTATTTTGTCTTAAAATTCCCCTCCATGTAGTAGTGTTGAATGCAACGACATACAAGTTGTCTCTAATCGTATCAACAGAGATCAAAGGGACAAAAGAGTAATTAATGTGTGGGAAATCTTGCCATGGAAAGTTTTCGCATTCTTCACAGTCGACTACCCCCACAAAATGAAGAGCCCAATAAGTCATTGTCTTTATATAAGATAATGTGAATGGAAAGTGAAATAGTAGCATTGGTATAGGCGCGATACAGTAGTAGCCTACAAGCTGGCAGACTTAGGGTGCACTGTGAGAGTCAATTTCATAGTTGTTAGATAATATTTTCTTAAATTGATATGTTTTTGTCTTAATTGTTAATTGTCTTAAATGGGTTTCATCTTAAGTGGCCATTGTCTTAAATATAAAGTTGTCTTAAAATATTTTTGTCTCAAAGGTTTTTGTCTTAAATATAAAGTTTTGTCTTAAAATAATTTTGTCTTAAACTGTTTTTGTCTTAAATTAAAGTTTTGTCTTAAAATATTCTTGTCTCAAACTATTTTTGTCTTAAAATATTTTTGTCTTAAACTGTTTTTGTCTTAAATATAAAGTTTTGTCTTAAAATATTTTTGTCTTAAATTGTTTTTGTCTTAAATTTAAAATTGTATGTTAAAATATATTTGTCTTAAGTTTTTTTTGTATAAATATAAAGTTTTGTCTTAAAATAATTCTGTCTTAAACTGTTTTTGTCCTAAATTTTATATTTAAGACAATTCAATTGATATTAAATTTTAATGTAAAATAATTAAAATAAAAAGTGACTTTTTAAGGAAAAAGATTTCTTTTGTCTTAAAAAATGTCTTAAAAGTGCCCTTGGTGTAGTAGTGAATAGTTTTAGTTTATGATATAGTTTAATATGCATTATTTTTTTTGTGAACTCTCTGGTACACATGCATAGTTAACCATTATATCACACAGTATTTACATTATGTATATACTTATTAGATTGTAGAGCTACCAAATGTTATATTGAAACAATTCTAATTATGGTGTAAACTAGATGGTACGGGCCTTGTCACTCTTAATAACCTACCAACTTAATTTCTTCATTACCACTTGCATGTACTTGATAATAACCAATCAATATTAGAATGATTTCCCTCCTGGTGTCACTCAGGGATGTACTTATTGTTTCATACTCCTAACTTAAATGCAACCAATCGAGAGATACTCTCACTCGTATGAACTCAACTTTATTAATTCATTATGGTTTTCCACCTTTCTGGTTACATTGTTAAATATGTTATAAGAATAATCCACCCATTTTTTACTCTATTTCCAACACTAATTCATACAGTAATTACTTTTGGTTTAAAACACAATTTCTTCTTTAAGCACAACACTAATTTCCTGTCAATTAATCCACTTAATGAACTGTATATTCTTGTGCACCTAATTAAATACTAAAGGAAATCATATAGCTAACAATCATTCAAGGTTTCTTTTAGGATATAATATTTAATTCTCATATGAGTAATCCACCATTATTGCAATTGTTTCCCCTTCCTTATAATTCATAAGAAATCTATTGTCCACATTCTCAGGCATCCAGATTTCAATGTTCTAATGTGATGTAATAGTGGAATCCTACAATTTTATTCTCTCATTTTTTTATATATAATTAGCTGACCACACTTTCAGGATATAATCTGTATTTATTTGGAACTAACCTATTATTCTCATTATGAATTTCCCTACTAAGCATTACATGTTTTATTCAGATGAAGTAACATTTGTACATAGTTCAATTTAGATAAAAATCACAAGAAATGTAAATAAAAATCACCAATATGTTGTGTGGAAAATTCACACCTTTGAATTTAAATGAAATCACCAATATGACACTTGGAAATTCACACTTGATCATGTAAATAAAATCACCAATATGACACTTGGAAATTCACACCTTCTCTCCACCCATCCTAGAATTGTTTTCTCCAGTTCACCCTAAAGCTGAGAGTTTCTTGCCTTCCGGGATCAAAGACTCAAATAAGGAACCCACCTCTTGATCCTTTTATAAAGTATTAAATATTTTCTTTTCATCATAAGGTATCCTTTTAGCGGCATCTCCCTTTTGTGGATACTTTTATCCACTTGCCTAGGCTTTTCCATAAAATCCAGACTTTCTCTCTCACGGTGCTTTTGGGCTTTTCTAGGCTTAGCATCTTTATCTAGCTAAGCAACTTAATGATTTTCCTTTATGTGACATAGGATGCACGAAAGAAGCTTGAGCTGACAACAGAGTTGGAGATACTTGTGTAGTACAATGATACACCTCACAACTATCAAGTGTACTTACCTACCAGTCGAAGGATAGTGGTTCACAAAGATCTCAAGCTTGATGAGTTGAGGGCCACACGAGTTTGCCTTGAGAGGGAGCTCCATCTACTAGCTGTGGAGGAACTATTGGATCATAAGGAGGAGGAGCCTCAGACTGATGCGAAGTAGCTGCATGCAGAGGTTCCATGGCTGGAGACATCCACTTAGGAAGAGTCTTCTAGAGATGGACAGAAGCACACAAGAAAAGCTGCCAAATTGTTGAAGGATGTAAGGGAGAATGTGGGAGCACCATCTTCTTAGCACGGACAGAGGAGGTCACCTGAGAGGTACACTAGATACATGGCCCTTGCTGGGGAATGTGTTGAGACTGAGCCATCTTCCTTTGAGGAAGCAATGCAGCAGGCGATTTGGGTTGATGCTATGCTGGAGGAGTATGACTCCATAGTTTATAACAGTGTTTGCGACACAGTTTTGATACCAGAGAAAAAGTTAGTTATGAGTTCCCATTGGATTTACAAGGTAAATTAAGCTGCTGATGATGGGAGGATCATGTTGTTGCAGTATATTTTGATAGATGAGAAATATGTTGACATTTTGACAAAGGCATTGTCAAAGTGTAAATTTGAGTTCCATAGAGACAGGATTTGGCTGGTAGACAATTAATTTCTTGTTGAGAGGGAGTGTTGAAATATGGCAACAAGAATATTCCAGTTCAATTTGTCCTTGATTTAAATTGTGAATTAAAATCAAATTTAGTCTTAACACTTGAAAATAATTAATTAATTCAATTTCAATTAATTAGTTGGAAAAATTCAAGTTAGAAGTCTTTCTGAAGTCATGTAAGAGTTATCCCTTATATCAAGGAGATAAGATTGATTTATATTTGACTTTTAATTAGTTAACTCAATTTATTGAGTTAAGTCCAGTTAAATTAGTTTCAAACTATTTGAGGAACTAATAGAGAGTTAACAGTTAGTTGATGCATGCATGCACTCAACTAGTGTACTCCAGTTAAGTAAAGATTCTCTCATCAGAAACTCATGGATGTCTATTATGAGAAAGACCCAGTTGAGACTAAAGTCAAGGACAATGTACTATTAGTTGCATGTGTTTTATTATAAAGAAAGATCATGCATGTAGTCAAGGCATCATTCCTTAAGGATTGCACAGTTCTGATAGTGTTTGAGAGAGTGTTCCACTTGGTTGAAGGTGAATCATCCCAGAGGAATAGTGCAATGAAATAAGAGCTTCGAGGGTAGAGAGGAAGGCTTTTGAGAAGCCAATATTGCCTGTGAGCATCTGTGAGGATTGTACTGAGAGCTGGCTAACTGTGAGGGCTAAGGCTTTGTATAATTCCTATGTATTTCCACTTTGTATGATAATACAGATAGTGGGGTTTTTAGCTGAGGCTTTCCCCAAAGTATTTCATGTGTATTGTGCATTGATTCTTCTTCTTCTGGTTATATTGTTTGGCTTGATCTTGAAGCTTCCAAAAATTGATAGTAGAAGTAGGTTATAGTATTCTGCTTTGATTTATATTGCATTATCGGGTTAACCGACATCAGATCTTCTACAATGGTATTACTACAACTGAGGCATATTACATTAACACATCTCACATTTCTAAGATTAAAAAAATCATAAAACAACTAAAAACTAAATTTATTCTAAATTATATATATATATATATATATATATATATATATATATATATATATATATATATATATATATATATATATATATATCTAAGAAACTTTGTATTTCTACTACAAAAATTGACATAATCTGTGATTGTCTGCTTCTCATCTACCTAGTGGGAAATGAGACTAGATACTTAGGTTTAAAGCCTTGAGGCTATGTATACCTCTCATGACTATAGCATTTGATAAACAAAAGCAACAACACATAGATTGATTTAACCTACTTCCAACATACAATGATATAGCTAGAAGAAAACATTACAATAACTAAAAGCAAAAAATTGAGAATGCATAGACGCTATTGTCTTAGGTTGTCTAGTTTGGAGGTCTACAGTGTAACAACCTCATTCCCAAGGAATGGGTTGTTGGTGAAATTGTTGACGAGGATTCATATTTTACAATTAATTCTATCAAATTTCTTTTCCAATTCCACAAACTTGTAAACATTCTCCTGTTAGGCATTGTTGGTATCTAGGTTAGGAATTCAGTCTCTATTCTTGGCTTGAACATGGTCACCAAGAATATGATTCCACTCCTGCTAAAAAAAATCTTCTATATTATAAATTTCTTAGTGGACAAGATTAGGGATGAGCTACTGATAATGAACCATAGATTCCCTTGCTTGCGCATAATATTGCAATTAAGAAGTTGATGTCATATAGTTGGGGGTCGATGAAGAGATGGAGGATTTACCCCTGTCACTCCTTCTATGAGAAACCAAAAATATTCTGTAAGGCATTGTGATCGAGGGAAATATAGTGGCATGGGGTTGAAAATGAGGTGAATAATTAAGGATGGGAGAGATAACAAGTTGGTATTTTAGTGAGTCAACATGGATGAGAATAGATGAGAAAGAGTGATAGAGGCTAACAAGGGAGGAGATACAACATCAATTAATGAATTTTGTTGAAATATTCCTAGGAGGGAAATTAAGGGGGTTGGGAATGAGCTGTGAGGGGAGAGTTAGAGAGGAAAAATACAGTGAAGAGGGTGGTCTAAATAAAATAATTTGCCAAGGAGATACAAATCCATAGGCTAGAGAAACCATAGAATCAACCAAACGTAAGTTGATGTGAAGGTAGTAAAATTTGATTGGGAATAGGCTTACCCAGAATGCCAAGGAACTCACTATTGGGTCAACAAAAAGAACACTTAAATGCACCTAACTAAAACCACCATCAATAAGTGAAACAATTCCATGGTAATTCAACATGTTCTTGACATAGATTCAGGGGTGCCTTGGTTCGCTCAATATTTCCAATATCAAGGATGTCCTCATGGCCAAGCGTCTTAGCGCATCAATCAATGTATGCAAATGTTACATGTGGCCTTGAATTTCTACTTTGATTGTGTAGTGTTCCATTGATCATGTAGTGAAAGACTTCCATTATCGCCACTTTCTAGTTATATTGTGATTAAGTACTCTTACTATGAGTGTGATCCATCATGCCTGTATAAGCATTAAACATCACCAGTAGCCACCATAAAACTAATCTATGTGACACGATACCTTCCTAGCAGATGACTTGATGATGGAGACCTAGTTTCATATTTGAGTGAGCCTCTAAGGTGCCCTGCGAATATGCATTTCGCTAGGTATCTTTCATGTTGTGGTGTCTTCTTTTATATGCAGTCATGATGTCACGGTGGGAGGGGAGGATCCACACTATCACATCCTTCTTATCCATGGAAACTACTACATATGACAATTCTTCATATGACATGTTTTTTAATTAATCAATTTGATTAAAGGAGAAAAATGAAATAAGTACTTTATAGATAAATTGCAACTTTGATTTGTGTATACTATTAAGAATATTTTAAAATATTTTGTGAAGGTTAAGTTTGTGTCATCCACCTAATAATTATTGATAATTAAATTTATTTTTTGGAAGCCCCACTCTAAAATAAACAAGTGTATCTACTTAATTAAAAAAACATGTTCTAAATGGGCATAGAATAGAGTGATGCGGTGTAGCATTAAGTTACTCTCGGATGTGAAGGGTCACTGGTTGGAAACTCCATGTATAAAAATCTAGCCATGTTAGAGGTTGATGTGGGCGGGTAATTTGCAATGATCGCACTACTGAGACGAATTGAAAAACATAAATAAAATATTTTTTTTAAAAGAAAAGGTCCAAAAAAAAAACAGTATCAATACAATTAAAATGCATGGTTTTGATAATGGTTAAAAGAAAAACCTTCCAAGTTAAGAATCCTCGAGAGGAAAAATCATTAACTTAAAAAAGGAAATGCATGGTTTTGATAACAAAAAAGAAAAACATTCCAAGTTAAGAAGCCTCGAGAGGAAAAATAATTAACTTAAAAAAGGTGTGGTTTATATCGCGATTTTAAAAAAAAAAGCTAAAAAGATAATAATTTAAAATTCAAGTTATAAAACTTCAAACCCCAAAATCCTTGGAAAAATTACAACAAAAGAAGTATGATGGGATGACATAGGGTTATAAGTTTTAAGCGAAGTAGCAACGAGAATGCAATAGTGGTAGGTTCTACTTATATTGCATTGATTGTGGAAGGAATCCAAAGGAGAAGATTCCTTAACCAGATTGTTATCACTTAGGGATTCTAAAATTGTGAATGATGTTATAATGTTCTTGAATATAACAAAGTGTGTTTTGCTTCAAATGTGATGGATCCTGGCTGCAAGAATCCAGAATACAAGTGGATGTAGACTATGACTCTGGACAAGGGATGTATGGTGACTTTTTTTTTTTGAACAACAACATAATAACTCAGGTAAGTACATGCTGGGATCTAGTACAAAGCCTGGAATTTTAGACATTCGCTAAGCTGGAATTTTAGACATTCGCTAAGGTGGAACGAAATCCGTGAAGGCCACTGTATATTAACCAAGTTAAATGGGACCTTGAATCGCATAATCATTATTTCGGTAGCTTATTTCAAATTATTGACTGAGATGAAAGGTGGGAATTATTTTGTAGAATGCTCTGAATAGATAGAGAGCTGACGATAGCAGCACCCTGCAAATTTGCATGTAGATTGCCTGACTTTTGTGTAAATTTTCAGTAAATAATCACTAATAATTAGAAATCCACTTATTTCTAAATAATGAGAAAAAATAAGAAATGATTGCAGATAATTTTACTGTTAAATAATAAAAAATTAAAAACTATGTCATGATACGATGAAATTACACTTCAAGATAAATGATAAAAAGTCATTAAAACGCAAAATGCGACGACATTTTTTTACCAAATAAAAGTAATATAAAACTTGAAATCCTAGTATAAAACCTTAATTCCTTAGAATGCCAGAATTGACAACACATTCATAGAAAGATACAATTGTAATATAAATCGCAAATTGCAAAGACACTTTTTAGCAAATCACATAAATATAAAACTTGAAATCGAAATAGTATAAAATCTTAATGTCTTAAAATTCCACAACAAAAAAACACATTCATAGAAAGTAAATGGTAATATAAGTAACTAAAATACACATAGAAAGTAACAATCTGTTATCAAAGTAATATGGTGACATTCTTAGATTTTAAGAATTCACATTACAGTTTTAATTATGTGTTTACTTTTTTTTACAAATTTGGAATTAATTATGGTCTATGTAAAAGACCAAAGCTATGTGGTAATTTCAAGATGGTTCAAGAAGAAATGGTTTATAAAAAAATAAAAAAATATTTTTGATATTGTTAAGGAATAAAATAAAAAAACCTCTAGATAATTAGGTCAGTTAGAACTCTTTTTCCTCTTAGAAAACAGGCAATTCCAAGAGGGCAGATTTTTTTGTGGGGAAAGAAAAATGAGCCGGAGGAAGAGAGGAGGGAAGGAACACTGTGTAGGTGAGCGGGATACTGCAACTGCTGAGGATTTATTGAGCTCGACTTGGGCCAGTGGAACCCTCAGTGAATTTTTGTAAGTTGGAATCCAAATTGGACCAGAGGTCTTGAGGTTTGGAGGTTGGAAAATTTAAGATTGGCACCTATACTGTTTGGACTAGCAGAAGCTCGGTGGAGAAGCTCAGGGGGAGACTGGACGTTATTTCCAGCCTCACGGTTGGGTGGAGAGACTTCCTTGTTTTTATTGGTATAGATAACATTTTTATATTGTTGTAGTTTCTATGTTTTCTTTTAAAGATTGACAACTATTATAGAATAAATGAAAGAGAAATGAATAGTAAATATTTCTGTATAAAATAAAAAGTAGAACAATACATCTTATCCAGGAAAGAACTGTGGAGTGTTGTCTCACTGTAGCTTGTATGTTTAGTCTTATGTATGTGCAGTCTTTTCTTAAAAGTAAAGAAATCAGGACTAAAAATAAAAGGATAACTCCCATTTCTTGTTATTAAAGAAAATAATAATTATGTGCAAGATTAGTACTATAATGTGTGAGATAAACAAAAGAAGAAAAATAAACTGGAATTACCAGTCACTCTCTGCTCTCTTATATACTGACAGATTAGTTAGTCATAAATCTCTGTAAAGAATAATTGTGCCCTTATGTAACCAGGAAAGGGTTCAACACTGTTTATCGATGTACATTTAGACAGTCCATACACGTTAAAAGAATGAGACACAGGAACAATAATGTATGATACTGGAAAATATTGAGTAAACAAGTAAGCAGTCCATAGCATCTTAACCGTGAGTCAGACTGGGAAACTAGCACATCTTGACCGTGAGTCAGACTGGGAAACTAGCTCCATTCACGATGCAAGCATGTAGAGAAGTTACTGAATAGATGAAAAACCTGGGAAAAAGAAATATATAAACCCTAGTAAAACAATGGAGTTAAATACAAGAAAACTTGAAATAAGATAAGAATAGAAGTTCTGCAAATATGGTGCATACAGTTAAATCTCGCTAGAGCCAAAATGATTAAAGGAGAAGAAAAACCACTATATATTCTAATTTAGTGACAGAACATGTAAATCACAATGTAATCATAAAAAGGAATGTTGTATGGAGGCAAAACACATCAGCTTCCAGACTTAAGACAAAGACCAACTTAAATGAAAACAATATGTAGGCTTGATTCAGTCTAGCTACAGTCAAAACCTTCCAGTACTTACAACAATGATAGTAAGAAAAATATTCACACCCATTTCATTTAAATGGTGGAGACCATAATTATAGCAATTCTAGAGCTAGAAATTTATAATAATCCACATTAAACAACAGAGTCGAAGTCCTTAAGTAGGAGTAGTAATATACTGTCAGTCCTCGTAAGAAATAACATAAAATTTCAAAGCTACACCCTTTATAAATTAAAGGCTACAACCTCAAACTCACACCCATCTAGCAAGGGAATTCATAGAAGTCGAATGACCTAAGTCCATCCTTGAGGAAGCAAGCATTCGGTCGACCCGAGAGAGAACCGAGAGGGTTTTCCATTATAACTCCCCCTCATTGCAGGCCTAGAATGGCAACAATTCGAAACCTTGAACTAACCGAGAGGGGGTGTAGAAAGGACTTGGAAAGGAAATCACACATTCTTTGTTAGCACGACCACACACAAAACCTGTTGCCAAGGGAAATGGAGAGGAGAGCTAACCTATATAGAGGAACAAAAACCCAAAATAAGAAAATTTATTCAAGCTATCCCATAACGTAGAAAGCACAAGAATCCTTTGAGCCACAAGGGTTTACCTGTGTAGGGTGGAACTTTAAATTTCACCAGCAACAGACCTAAGATAAAAACCATCAAAGCCTATGTCAAAACCCTAGCAAAATAATAAATTTTCTTAGTGAAGAAGCAACTTCTATAAAAAAATAAAGTGTAGCCGGATACCTACGAAGAAATCGATGAGGATTTCTATGATTGGAGGATATCACCATCGTTGGAGGAAGAAAAGAGCATACAGGGCTAAATCTGAGTTAGTCACGGCACACATGAATGATTAACACCAAATGGAAGAAAACAAAACCCGACACATAACTCAAGAATTTAATGACAAATTACCTTTTTAGGTCAAAGAATGAAGGGATGCCCAGAAAGGTCTAATTGTTCATTGAAGAGGCACCTCGCATATATCTTCCGTAACATGTAGGACACACTTACCCTCAGCAGAAGAAGAATGAGTTACATTGTCAGAATTTCTGCATGGTCGAGAAAAATGGCTATTGCCTTAAGGGTTAGGGTGAAATTAGTTGTAAAAAGGAAACCAAGAAAGCTATCATCCATGGACATGAATATTAGAAGCGGACAATAGATGTATACCCAAATACATTGAGATGAATGTATACCATGTAAATATAAACTTAATTCCAAATTAATTGTTGTACTATTAATGCATGGTAAGTAGTTAGGACCTAGGGAATTGTAATAGAGCGCATCCATACTCTTGCATAGTAAACCATGTAAATTCTATATATTGCGATAAACAATAACTCTTAATAATGTGTTAAGTATGTTGACCTGATGACACATAACTTTCTTTTGTTAATTGGGGTAATTTTGTATGTGGCTACATGTTACAAATATATAAACACACCAGTTGGATTGGTGATGTCTATAAATTATTTGTAAATTGTGTGGTTTGAGGTTTAAGTATTATTGGTCCCTGCCATCTGGCGATGGCATGGGACTATAGTAACTGAAAATGATGTAGTTAGTATTAGTTGAGCTGTTTGCTAGTGACTGTTTGTTGAGTATAATCAAAGTTTTTAAGTGAATAGTGATTTGAGGTCTTATTTGGCCTCTTCCCAAGGTAGAAAGGCTCAAAGAATATACTATCTTGCCTTTGTCTATTCATTCTAGTTCATTCTTTTTGGAGTTGTCGATTAATGTTATCATTAATCCAGCTGTATGGAGAAATGCTAGCTCCCGTTTCCAGATATTGTTTTCTATTGCCTTTGTCTGCTCATTCTGGTTAATTCTTTTTGGAGCTATCAATTAATGTTAACATTAATCTAGCCGTATGAAGAAATGCTAGCTCCGCTCTCGGATATTGTTGCCTATTTATTAGTCTTTGAAGAGTCTTTGAAGTTGCCACCTGTTGCAATGTGTCTACGGTGCCTGTTGCAATGTGTCTGTTGCAATGTGTACTCTGCATATTGCCTACGCTGCATGTTGCTTTGGCACAAGTCCATCCAACCTAATACAAAACAAAAACCAGAACAAAACCAGCTAAGGAATATTGGTAAGATCAATATATACCTTCTCATTGAATTTCCGGTTACAGGCCCTGCAATTCTATGAATGGGCAATAATCCTAGAGCAAAAGCCCTACGATTCTCTAAATCAATAATAATCCTAGAGCGGAAGCCCTGCAATTCTTTGAATCGGTAATAATCCTAGAGCGGAAGCGTGACTGAAATAATCAAAAGAAATTCCTAAAGAAGGTCCAAAGGGTGACCCTGTCCTGATGTCTAGCCCATGCACGAAGTGAAAGGGATTGAGGCCCAACATACTCCATTATAGTTAGAGGTAAAGACGTTGGAGACATTAGATCGGTTCTGTTACCTATATAGGAATTAGTTAGATAAGGAATTACAGTTGCGTTAACTACAAAGGAAGAGATCCTAGTTGCATACCAAGTGCTTAGCCAAAGAGAATAACAGGCCGTACTAAGAGCATGAGCTAAAAGAAATAACAGTTCGTACCTGGAGCTGAGCCAAATATTCATTTCTTGCAGGTGGGCGGGGATGAAATTGAAAGGCCTCCTGCGCTATTTACTCTTCCCTTACTATGCTATGATATATTTTTTATTAGTTCCCTCAACCCATCTAGTTTGAGCAGTTAGCCTTGGCAATCAAATGCTTTATGGCCAACCTGCATCCTATTTAGCACTCATAATCTACTTAGAATGCTGATCGAGGATTCTTTGATCATGGGTACTGTGTCTTCTGCCACAAATCGTTACTCCATCTGTAGTAACAGAATAGATGCTTGCCAGTTTCTATCTCCCTCTCCTGTCATTATGGTGTTGTTCTACCAACAAGTATTTCTCTTGCGGTAGCAATGGAGTGGCACTGCAACTTGCTTAGGGAAAACTCGGATTGAATCGCTTGCATGAGGCCCATGGAGTTTTCCTCCATCGTAATGGAATCACACTATAACTCACTTAGAGAAAACTCGGATTGAATCGCTTTCATGAGGCCCATGGAGTTTTCCTCCCTCGAAATGGTTGAGCGCTTGCATGAGGCCCATGGAGTTTTCCTCCATCGATATGGTTGAGCACCCATAAACACGCTGCTAAAGAAATGTTTATAACCTATCTGATGGGACAAAAGCTCCTCCAATGAGGAGGACAACTCCTACGATGGGATCAATCGGCGGAGGTGTATGATACAAGCTCACCAAATATCAAAACCACTACTACTTGTCACCATTGTCCTGCTCTTCAGCCAGGTTTCAATCATGCATTATGATGCATTATGTTCAACCACGTGTCTTGTTATGTTCAAACTTTTCTTTTAATGGTTCAAACTTTTGTTACATTCAACCTTTTCTTTTAACGATTCAAACTTTTTCTCTGCAACTTTAATTTCTCTGTTATGCTCCTGAACATGTTTTTACCTTAGCGATGCTCAACTCTGTATATCTTTTTGGGCTTATCAAATTTCATAGTTTCTTTTCTTTGAAGTTCATATAGTGGACAAAGGGTATTTCAAGTGGCACAATGGCTAATGATAAGAATTTTTTTTTCCTTTGCTTTTTAATTTGCATGTCATCTCTCTAACTTTGAAATTTTACTGTTGGATCAGGAATAAATGGTTGAGTCTTGTACCCTCTCCAAAAGGTGAGTTTCTACTTTAATTTTTGTTCTTTATCCTTTTGTCCCTTTATCTCCGTTAAGGGTTTATAAAATTTTGTTTTCCCCTTTTTCATATATTTTCATTGTTTGAGCATTCTAATGCTACCCCTTGCATTGCAAGTTCAACTTTCTCTTCTACAAACTATAGGTTGGTTTTTTGTTTCATGGATTTCTTGCATAGAGAAACTGGCTCTATTTTCTTTTTTTTTCTGCCATTCATTCCATACCAGTGCAGAGCAGAGCAGAGCAAAGAAAATCATATAAAGCTTTGAAGGCTCAGAGGTAGAGTAGATAGAGCTTTGAGGGCTCGGGGGCAGTGGATTGCTGACCAATTTATCGAAGATGGCGGGGATTGTAGGTGTCTTGGTCTTGGATCCATGGCTCGAAAGTTAGTTCACAAATGTCCACCTCAAGGATTTGAAATCTCGTGTAAGTTTTTCAAACGAATTTAATATCTTTTTTCAGTTGGCAGTCGATGGTAATGGTTTCAAATCTTGTGGTTTCATTCATATTCTGCAATCCGAAAATGCAATATTTTAGACAACAAATTTTTTCTGAGAGGTTCTATTCCGAGGAAACCAAATGGATCTGGTATATAAATAGATCAATTGCATAATTGATCATGCTTTGCCCTGATCATATTAACTTTATCAATGTGAAGTTTATCCATATGAAAACCAACACGAGGACTGTCACAGTTGCGGATTTGGCGTCGGGGATGACAAAACATAAAAATTTTCAGGAATTATTAATAGAGAAAGAATTAAAGGCAATTCTTGAAGAATATTATGTAGATACAGAAGAAGAGATATATTTTGAAGCTTTTCTCTAGGTGAGTTATTCGCAACTTTATCTTATAAAAGTTTTTCTGCTTGCGAAGTGCAGTGCCTTGTCCGGGTTGATAAATATTCTTCAAATAAAAAAAATGTGTGGTGACATGTAAATGGAGTTGATGTGGTTGATTCACTGATCAGTGGCCTATAATCTCCTAGACCAAGAGGATTATTGAAGTCATCATTAGTAGATTTCTACTTTTCTTGAGGCAACTATTTGTTTTGTAAAGTCTTTATCATTATTGCAGAACCTAGCCACACTTAAAATCACAATAGAAAGCCTGAGTACACTAAATTTGTCACACATAATAATGAGAAAACTCATACAAGTATCTAATCTCTTGATTTCAGTGGTTAATTTTAAGCTGTCTGTGACTGATCAGAGGATTGATGTACATTTACAATGACTGATCCTAACCTACATCGAGTTCTTTTTTATCTTGGTAGTGGTATTTTGAAGTCTGGTATCAAAACTGTGCATTGGGTTTTCCTTTCAATGACTTTAGTTTTCCAAATTTTGAGTTGTGATTCAATACCTTTGTCAACCATCAATGTGAAGAAATTGTTAGCTCTATCCTTCTCCATTTAAGCCTATCCATGAGCACAATGTGCACAATCACCTTTTTGTTGCACTCATCCTGCAACTAAAAGCTTCATTGCATATCACCCTCCTCTGTCCAATAGTTCCCAAAACACATGCTCTGCCTCCTTAGTCATGGACTTCCTACTCAGTCCCTAAATTAATAAATCAACATGCTCTGTTTCTTCTTATAGCTTGTCCTTATACAAGCATGAACTAGTACCCAATTAAAGAAACCCTTCAAAATTAGAGAGAAGCTTCTTAAAAAAATTATCGATAGGTTTTTTTATTATGGTACTCACATTAAATGGACCTGGATATTCTCCTTATGATGAAGGAAAACTGAATGTACAAGAGCTTCATGGCCTTCGAATGTGTACTGCTTGGTGCCAGTTACAACATCCCATACTTGTTTAAGTCACTGAACACTCCTGAGACAAATCTATCACATCTGAAAATATCTATATTGTGACCTTTCGACTTCTCCACGAAGGTAAACAACTCGAGGATCTTTGCCCCCTGTCTTTTTACAACATTAAGAGAAATACCTCCATTGCTCTTACCCTTCGTTTGAGAGGGGGAGCTACAGGACAGTCATCCTCAGCTGAGGCATTTTCATACAAGGACGCTGTCCATGCTAAGCTGCCTAAGAGAACAGCTCCACCTGCTCAAGCTCCCAAGCCTTTCCTGGTGGATAAACTGGAGGAAACCCCCTCCATAGAAATAAAGCATCCAATGCTGGATGAGCAAACCCAGCATTTTGCGGAACATGGCATTATCTGCAGGTTTAATGGGCTATGGCCACGCACAACAGACCTCTATCAATGGATTCACTCTAATTGGACCAACAACTGCAAGGTTCTGTTATGCTCAAAGGGATTCTTCATCGTAGTGTTTGCCTTCGCTGAGGATTATCAAAAAGCCTTAACTGGTGGCCCATGGTTCTGGGGTGCAGCTGGTTTATTCCTCACCCCTTGGTTCCAAGATTTCGATCCCTCTACAGCAGTCATCACCAAACTCCCCATCTGGGTCAGACTTCCAAACCTCCCAGCGCATCTATGGCACTTTGCTGTATTCCAAGGGATTGGCAACTCTCTAGGCCGCTTTTTAGACACAGACATCTCTAGAGGGGAAAAGGGCTTATACACTTTTGCCAGGATCTGTGCAGAAATAGACATGAGCAAAGGTCTCCCGGACCAGATCAATCTCAAAATTGGAGACTTCCATTGGACTCAAACTTTGGACTACGAGAACACCGCCTTTCGCTGCCGCAACTGCCATCTTACAGGTCACCTTCAGAGCTCTTGTCCCACGATGCCAGCCCAAAAGAAGAAAGCCAATCCTAAGCAGAAATCCAAAAGCTGGAAGCCTCATGATCCTCCCCCCATGGACGATTTTGATTTCAGCTCCGATGAAGAGGAAGAGAATAAGGAAGGTGTGGCAGCAGTGTCGGAACCGGATCCGTCCTCGACAGGTCCTGTGGATTCATCCGTCCTACCAGTCTCACAGAAAAGGAACCATGAATCCTCCACCTCAGACTCAGACAAGGAGACCTCTCCGTCAGCTCATCTCAGTTTGCAAATCATGCCAGCTCAGCAAAGTCCTCTTGAGTGGGTCAAAGTTGGTAAAAAGAAGGGGAAAAAATGCCGAATAGTGGATTCTGCACATGTTGGGTAGAATCCTCTGTTCAGTTCTTGCTCCTCTGTTCCTCTTGTTTCTTCTTGCTCAGCTCTGCTCTCTTCTCTTTCTCTCTTAGGAGCCGAGGTGGATAGCCAATCCTTTCCGGCTGCCTATGTTCTTGCTTCTCTTGTTTGTAATCTCGTATTGTACCATACGTTCTCTTAATAGAATTAGTTTTTACTGAGAAAAAAAAAAAAGGTAACAATAGTTATTGCAATGCTAATAGAGGAGACAACAATATATGCAACACAACATGGGTAGAGTGAAAAACATATATTTATTATCAATAGGGTCACAAAAATATATACATTTTTAATAGAGGCAACATTAGGGGATACAATATTAACAAAAGAAATAGATCCAAAAGGGGTGGGGCAACAATTGTTAGGTTAAAAAGGAAGTAACAAGTGTAAAGTTATTGAAATGGGAGATGGTACTTATGTGTAGTGGGATGATAAGTGATAATAAATTATATTATGAGGCTATGGTGGGCATAGACCATGATAAATTAATGTCAATCTTTACTGACATCATATCTCAAAAGAGTTAAATGACTAAAATACAAATAACATGAATAACAAACATGTTAATGGATGAATTTAACTTGTAAAATCCTAGGATGTAGGTTATGTTATACAAGTTATAATTTTGATAGCCCTAATTAAAAAAAAATCAATGTGAATGAGGAAAAAATAACATTATTCGTTAAAAATTGAAGATTAAAAATAAATTAATAACTTAAAAATACTTAAAAGTTTTAATAGAGAAATTAAATTGATATAAATTGATGACATGAATTGATCATCAATAATGCTCCTCACATATCAAAATTAATGAATTTCAAGTTATTAAACAAATATAAATGATGAAAATAATATAAAATAAATGAAAGTAAATATAATGATAGGTGAAAAGTTAAATGTGAATCATGTCAAAATATTATGATTTCTTTTAATGCATCCATAAAACATGTTTAAAAAATATTGATTCTAAATTACCGAGTGAAAATTAATTTAAGTAAATTGTATATATTTTTTTAATATTTAAAATTGGTATTAAAAAAATAAAAATAAATGTAAATATTTCAAAATAATAAAAACATCTATGAAAATAATTATATTTATATAAAATAATAAAAAATCATACTAAAAAACTATAATATTATTATGGACTAAAATTGAGTTATTATAATACTTATTATGTTTGAATTATTTCATTTTAATAAACTACTAAATCATACTTTTATAAATTAAAAATATCATATTACAATAATTATACATATTAAATAATCATTTAAAAAAATTAATATTAATTTTGTAAAATAAATTTAAATTTAAATTATATAAAATTGTTAAAAATATATTTATATTATTTATAGATAAATTATCATAAATAAAAACCTATATAATACCATACCATCTCCACCTACAATTTATATAAGAATGAGAAGCACATAATCTTCAACTAGAATGCATGAAATGCCTTTATATCATCACCTGTGACATCAACTACCTAACCTAAAGGCTATATCTCTTGCCCACCATTGTTAAGATGCACGTTGTTGGACACCCCTAATGTGCTATGAGTACAGTACTCAATGTGTGGAGGTTTCATAAATATCCTTTACAATAAGGGATGGGTTAGGATAATGCATTCTTGGGATTACATTTGATATTATGTTAATCTGAGGTGGGCCTAACACTAAAGGTTTCATAGGAATATAAAACATTTTTTATATGAATATAAAACAATAATATTAAATGTTCTATGTTTTCGTTTATCAAATTATTTTTATAGGGATATAAAACAATTTTATTTTACAAGTATGTCAATTCTGCTTTTTATTATTACGTTAATTTTTTCCCAATACTTTTAATTATACATCTATTTATTTAATTAATTAAAGATATATTAATTTATAAAATTTAATTTTTAATTCGAGAAAATTATTTAATTGGAAAATCATAAAAATTTAGAATAGTTTATGGAGGTCACATGTTTGCTTGGAAAAAATGAAAAAATTGATATAAATTTGATTAAATTTTATATTTTTTTTTGAAAAAAATGTAATTAACTATTTTGAATTTTTGAATATTGAATTTTTATTTATTATTAAAAAAAAATCACAAAAAAAAACTCACTTTCATAATCAAATATATTAAAAAAAAAATCACCAAATTCCATCTTCAAAACAAAATTATCACCTCAATGAACTTCTCCATATATATTATTATTTAATAGTGTTTGAATTTATTTTTATTATTAAAAAAAAAAAAAACTCAACACTCATAATCAAATATATTAAAGAAAATCACCAAATTAAATTATCACCTCAATGAACTTCTCCATATATGTTATTAACATATAAATAACTCAGATTCATGATATTGATAAAAGGGTAATATTTCTCATACTTACAATTCCTACATTCAATAGCGCATCTTATATTTAAAAGTACAAGTTAATTCCACTTAGGCATAAACGCTACAAAGAGAATGTTTCAGTAATACAACCCTATACTCTGGACTCGGGAGTACAAGTGTTTCAGTAATACAACCCTATACTCGGGACTCGGGAGTACAAGTTAATTCCACTCAGGCATAGACACGGGAGGACACAGTGTCTCCACGGATTTAGCTATAACAAGATGTGGTAATTACATGCTTTCCATTAAATTAGATGAAATAGGAATCTAAATACATCAATGCCATTATTATTAATTTTAATGTGTGAATTCTTCCCCGTTTAAGATCATGCATTCCTTCTCTGGTAATATAGTTTAATTTAAATGGCCGATAAAGATCAAGAAACATTCAATAGAATAAATAAGTGATGACGAAATATTTAACATAGTTAATATTAAAAAGACATGAATTAAGATTATATATATATATATATATATATATATATATATATATATATATATATTATTCTATTATAAATATAGGAAGATGTTTTCATGTGTGAAGAGATTTTATTATATTATTATGGGTAAATGTCATGGGGTATTAATACAATATATCTATAATTTATAAGCTCCAAGGGATAGCTCAAATGGTCGAGTTCCCGTTGCTAATTACCTTCTCAGTTGGGAGGTCACGGGGTCAAATCTCCTTGATGCCCCAATCTCCTCGACACCCTTGGGGTTAGGTTAAGCCTGTTAAGATTGGGGTTAGGTTAGGCCTTGGGAACCACTCCTATATGGTATTTGTTTATATGATTTATAAAAGATGTATAATTTCAAACATTAGTTTCTAAATATTATTAAGAATATTTTATGAAAATTAAATCTTCTTTTTCATCTAATATTTAATATTATAAAATTATCCATTGGGGTTAGGTTAGGCCTTCGGGACCACTCCTATATGGTATTTGTTTATATGATTTTTAAAAGGTGTATAATTTTGCAAATAAATTTCAAACATTAATTTCTAAATATTATTAAGAATGTTTTAAAATATTTTATGAAAATTAAATCTTATTTTTCATCTAATATTTAATATTATAAAATTATTTTAAATGATAATTATTATCACTGATTGTCAAAAAAATATATATGGGTCTAATCTTTAAGAGTATGTGTTTCCTTTTAAAAGTCACAGGTTCAAAACCAGAGAGATAGAATATGTATGCCTTCCTAGACTTAACAGTTAGATAATTACACAAAAGTCTCCATAACGCATACAACACAGACACACACACACACACACACACATATATATATATATATATATATATATTCATTAAAATAATAATTAATTAATTAATTTTATAACAACTTTAACTAATAAAGAAAAAAAAAAACCAAACTAATTTTACATAAATTTCAATCATTTATACTAAATATTATTTCAAAATATTTTATTAATAATTAAATTGAAATTCTACAACATTATCCACCAGTTTAACCTTTGGAATACCCTAGTCTTTAACAGAAAACAAAAGCACGAGGAAACCAGGAAGATCCCTACAATTATTATTGCGGAGCAAGAGGAAAAAAAAAATTATTATTCCCTTAGCTCTCCTCAAATATCCCCAAAGCACACACATGTTACTCTCGGCTCTAGCTGGAGAGAGCCGCTTCCTACAAAGAATACACCACCGATCTCACAATTATTGGAATCAACATTCCAATTAACTCTTTTAATATACCTTAAGAGGGATTCTTGAAGTTCATAGCGCAGAACCCTAAAATCGATAGCTAACAATACGGAATAGTATAAAGAATCTGAGAAAAGATACGGAAAACCCTAAAATCGATAGCTAACACTATTTGCGCTTCTCTCTGATTTGGCTGCGGTACTGAAGGATATACTATTATTCAACGCACTTCTGTTACCTGGAAGCTTTGCGGGTTAGCGAATGTCTGAAATTTCACAGGCCGTGTACCAGACGCGGTCATGCGATTTTCTGATGTCCTGCAGTTTTCTTCAGAAGAAGACATCGTCCTAGCAACTAGGCTCTTTCCCTTCCGCCTGTATTCTTCGTTGTTGGATCGAGGCTCCACCAGATCAGGGGCGAAACGAACTTTCTTTTTCAGCTTTGATTTTTTGCCTGCGAAAGCTTCTGCAGTTAGTTTCACTACCCATGCATTCGCATTCACAGAAAAAGACAAAAGGAGGAGTCATATACCTGAAGAACAAAGACATGAACGATAGGAATGCTCTTTCTCCTTTGGCCATATTTTACAAGAGGATTTCTGGAAGAGCAATTGCAGTTCATAAGCGGACAGGGAAGGGACACCTCCCCAGGCCACCACCAAAGAGAAAAGGACACCTGAAACTCCCATTGCTATCAATAAATTTCTCGTTTCCATTTTGTAGAACGTTACTAGATTATTCGTATTTTCAGAGTCTCTAGGCGATAGCAATATGGTTAAGAAATATTCTGCATGGAATTCATTCAACAACGAGTGCAAGACAAGCTAAACCTAAAAATACTGGTTCGACCTCGTCTTATCTTTGCTGCTCTACTTTTCTTTGCTTATAAATTTATAGTCCACTTCTTCTCCCAAAATAGGAAAAGGCCATTTATATAACTGGGCCTGCTAGGCCCATTTATAACTCGAGTTAGCTATTTTCTTGCAAGCTACATATTGCTATTTTCTTGCAATATGTATAACTCGAGTTAGCTATTTTCTTGCAATGTATATATTGCTATTTTCTTGCAATATGTATAACTAGAGTTAGCTATTTTATTTTTGGGAGTGGTTTAATTAGATGGAAGAATTGGTAAGAAATTGTAGGAATCTAGGTAAAAAAGATTCAAAAATTTTGTAGAATTTGAATAGTGTTTTTGATGGTAGAAATATTTCAACACTATCCAAAACATTAAAACATCTAAAATTTTAAAGTTTTACCACTATAACTTGAATTTACAAATTTTTTATAAAATTTTCTCTAAATATAATCAGAATTTCAATAACTTCCAAATGAACTGCGCGGCATCATTACACTACCGACTTTTCATTGCAACGTATATATCGGGCACTCGACCTATTTGTATATGAATTGGCGTCGCTGGCGACTTATCCAGCACGAAATCAATAACCTAACTTGGTCTGAACCGTGTCGCCCGTTCGTCTCGTTGTCGGGATGAAATCCACTCAACTGCATTCCATTCCATTCCATTGAAGTGATTGGCTGTCAAATGCAAAAGGCAGCGTTTAAAGCTCCACCTATTCATAATGCTTCGACTCTCGTTTAACTAAATAATTGTGACCGTATATGACCGTTACATGTCAATGAGTCTTCCGAAAAGTCGACTTCGCTTTTTTTTACCGGCGTCCGTACTTCCGGTTGCTTTTGTTTTACCATCTCTTCGACACTCGTTTAAACTAACCACTGTAACTTTAAAAGCTTACGTGGACCTAAACAGAACCATTATACATAAGTATAAACTTCTAAATTTGGAAAAAACAGTATTAATAAAAATATCTATATATATGATTTGATAAATTATATATTTTTTATATATCAAATCATATGTTTTTAAATTTATAAAATTCTTAGAAAAAATAAAAATAAAAATAGAAATTAATAAAATTGATGAAAAGATATTAAAAAATTATATAGTAACTGAAAAAATTAAAGAAAATATGGATAATTTAGAAAAGCTGATTTCGCCCTTTTATACTAATAACTTACTTCTTTGCCTTTTTTTTATACTAATAACTTACTTTTGGTAGCATTCGCTTTTTATATCACACTATAGCATAAATTCACCATTTTACTTCTAAAAAGTTAGGGTGGACTTGTTGATTAATATTTTGCTTCGGAAAATTCAAGTGTCAATGCAAGAAAGGAAAAATGAAATTTCAACAAATGTAAGTGAGTAACTTATGAAAATTTAATATAATAGATTTGACGAATAGCACCTATATAATTTCAAAGCATGAATTTTTAGGAAAAGCATGGTAAGTAAGGATTCAAATAAGATCTACAGATACTTATAAGATAAGTTTGCCAATCATGAATAAGTTCATTATTAATAACTATATAAAAGTATAAGTGAGCTTAAAGTCACATAATGATACAACGCTAATGTAAATAGAGTAGTTTACTAATATAAGCATAAGGTAAGCACATCATATACGATCTATTTTTTGCAAGAGATTTACTAACATAAGCATAAGGTAAGCACATCATATACCATCTATTTGTTGCAAGAGAAATCCCACAATGCATGAAGACACATGAATAAACGGTACACCAAAGTTCAGGGAACTTTTTAAAAAATTACGCTGAGAATATCAATGGCACCATCACACAAGACTTCCATCAAATCCATAAGTGGAAATTGAAAATTACTTTTTGCATTCACTAAATGATCCCTTAGTTCTCAAAACAATATGCACCAAACTAAGTCCAAAGCTAAAACCCCCTTTACAATGTGTCATGAGGACATATTTATAGAAAGAACGGTGACTTTTCATCTACCGATGACTCTGAAGCTACCTCATGATGTTTCACACTCCTATGAGATGCTACTCTATTATAGTCTCTGTCCTACTATACATGTGCTACATGAAAGAAATTGTTCTATATTAATAATTTAACAATAGACAATTTCAGAACATCTGCATGTAATTCTTGCAAGAGATATGAATGTGAAATCTTGTACTTTGTTGCTACTTTGACCACCTTCTGTTGTTCGTACACATGTATGTGAAGACACTATAGGGAATCTCGCAATAAAGTGTTCTTCTTACCCAGAATATGATTACACAAGGTCACCAACTTGGTATATATTCTTACCAGTTCTACCACATGGTAATCGTTTCTTTTGTTACCTATAAGTTTTCCATGGTAGTAAGATTGACTGAAAGGATGAAGAAATGCTTGAATTTCTCAGGGAACTTCTTCTTTAGTCCTTACTTCACCGAAAGATCCAATAGTAGGCACTTTATGCATCAGGATCATAGACTCTAGCTCACTCAAGAGATTCTTATATGAGGCCAGTAACCTATCCACATCCTTTTATAGTTTATCTCATGATTGGATCTTAACGTAGAATTGGACCTTGTCATTTTGAACAGTTACCCAATCTTTTATGGGTAGAGTTGCTTAGGCATCTATATATCTATCAACCCAGTCAAACATGTTATTTACAATTGTGGCTTCTTTAGGCATAACTATGTTCTCTTTAGTCTCGACTTGTATGGTTAGCAATGTTAACACCATTTAATGCAACCTCATCATCTCTTGATAGACCAAATCCATAACATCTTCCAGTCTTTCTACTTCTTCTTGAATGGAAGCCTACAACTCCTTCCCGCTTGAATGGGCAAGGAGCAGAATTGGTTCTCCTCCTCAACTTGGGTATCTCTTTGTTCAGAAGCCTGTAGTTTAGTTGGTAGTTGAACAATCTGTTTGTTTAGACTACTCATGTTTAACTTTGTTGCAATGACATGTAGGTTTTAACCCTGTACGGAAAGTACTGGCAAACGAATTCTTAAAAGAAAAAAATATACAATGGCGAGAGCATAAAACATTAAACACATATACAAAGAGATTTTCCCCTAGATCCCAAAACCGGGACTACAAGATTGATTTTTCATTATATTCCTTTCAATGTTACAATACATATATACATGCCGAAGCCTCCATAAACCCCAATCCATTAACTGTAGATTAGAACATAATCGTAGTTCCCTTGGTCGGATCTACAACATACCATGGATAGAAAATCATCATGTAGAAAACCATGTGCAAAATCCATGAACAAAACCATAGGTATGTCTGCCCACCTAGTATAGGGTCAAAGAAAAAAAATCCTGGGGTGCTACCCTAGACCTTGTGTAGGGGGGCTATCGCTCCCCTGCATACTCACAGTCAGGGGGGGCAACCGCCCCCCTTGTGACCCCCCTGGCTACACTCGATGCAATGTACAGTGGGCACTGCCACCCACTGTGAACCCCCCTTGCATGGGGTAGTCATGGAAAGAATATAACACACACCCAACATTCTCCCACTTGTTGTTTTCTTTCCCTAGGTGGTCGCAAGAGAGCTTAGTCATTGATCCAGCCCTGCAATGCCCATTGTTTCTCTACACCAAGAGAACTTCTCAGTGTTGATAGACATTGTCAATGCATTTGTTGTATTCTTCAAAGTTTACACCTTTACCAGCAACACCTTTTTATGCTCAACCATATCCCTCACAAAGTGATAAAGAAAATCAATGTGCTTTGTATTTGAATGATAAGTAGGGTTCTTTGCCAAGAAAATTGCACCTTGGCTGTCATAGTCTATCCTTATAGCTAGTTGTACTAACCCCATACTTGAAAACAATCTCTGCAACCAAACTGCTTCCTTTCCTGCATGAGTGCCTGTTATAGATATTTTTGTGCCTCGCAGCACGGAGCATGAAATGTCGATAATTACAGGGATCCTCAGTCCCTAAACATGTTGTTCTTACTCCTAGAAGAACAAGGTCAGCAAACCACAGCACTTCCCATCAGTTCTCCACCTGAAAACACTCAAAAACAGGCTATTTTTGGATCATGTCAGCTGCTCCACTGAGCATCTACGCTGGAATGCAACTGCTCCTCCTTGTACCTGCGCTGAAAGTCAAATCTAATGAAGGCTACCTGCGCTGGGCGAGAGTGGCCAAGTGGCACAGTCATTCTGCAAGGTGTCAATTGCCCAGGAAGCTTCCAAACTGACACTTGGTTCAAGGGATTCGCCCTGTGATGAGTAAGAGGTACTTGATCTCCATGTGTAAGCAAGGATCTCCAAGTGGACTCAAGAACTGAAGTTTAACTGAAGAGGGAGAGGACACAAGGCAGCTTTATGTCAGTCTCAAGCTGACTCATCCTTTCTTCTTCTATCCTATATATAGAGCTCTTCTATGAGGTCTAAGGAGGCTGGAATTTTGTGCAAAGCAAGGAAGTGCTGTTGGTTTACAGTTAGAGCTATTGGGTGATTGCTTTTATAGAGGTGAAGAGGAGATTTCTTGCTGCTGGGGAGGTGCTGCTGGATTGGAGCCATTGATGGTTGTAACCTTCTCAGAACCCTTTTACTTCTATTAATAAAGCTTTGAATGTTCTCCTATATACTTGTATTGCATTGATGTATTGTATTTACTTGTATATCTGATTCACTCTAATCCATGCATCAGTTATGAGTACATGTTTCTTGTAGTTTTCCTTCTCTTGTTTGTGCAGGATCTTTGTGTAGCTGGGCCGGCAAAGGGAGCAAGGAGCTGGGAACAAGAGACAAAGAGAGAGGATAGGATCGACAAAGCGAAGGATATCGGTTGGTCAATCTTTTCTTCCTTCTCTGTACTTTCATAAAGGAAAATATCAAAGCTTTACTTTCAGTTGTTGCTAAGGACTGTCACCCTTAGAGTAGGGATAGGGTCATCCGAGTCGGATACTTTTCCCCACAACAAACTGGCGACTCCGCTGGGGAGCCTAGTATATTGTTGGTGTTTGTAGTATCTTTGCTATTCATTTCCTGAACCAAAGAGTACCGAATCGAAAAGCTTTTGACTATATCAAAAGCGAAGTAGAGGGGCTGCTACTCTTGCTCATTTTCTGAGCAGATTCATGATTTGAAGAGCTGATCTACAAAAGACTCTTGTACTCTTTGTGATAGCTTTTCATCCTCTTGATCATCCCTTAGCTTGTACTTGACCTATAGCTTTTTATTTCAGCAAAAACAGTGATTTTTTGAGCTTTTTATGACCCAGAAATCCTTGTAAACGCAACTCTCGTGTCTCAGTGCAGGCTGTCCACAGGCAGTCTGCATTCCAGCGCAGGTACTCCCTTCGGGAACTGCGCTGAGAGTCAATTTGACAGACCAGAGCCTGCACTGATCGAGTTAGGCTATGTCTTCCTGAGGTTTCCCATTGTGTCTGAGCCCTGTTTTCACTGTTGTTTTGCTGTTGATTGCTTGTCATTGTACTTGCTGTAAACCAACTTTCCTTGACATTATTCCGCCTCAGTTGTGTGATGAAACTGTGATTGTTCTTTCAGTATTTCTTGTTTCAGTTACAGTTTCCCATTGTGAAAAGCGAACCAGTATAGCTGTGGCCTCTTAGATCCTGAACTGTAAAAGTGTCTTTATGATCTTAAGAGCTAGTTTTATTACTGTTCATGGCTGTTTGAGTTTGTTTGTTTTTCATTTTATGGTTTGAATTCATACATTTTTAGTGTTGAAACAAGTACCTGTAAGGCGTCTTTTCATTTTAGACAAAACTTGTTTGTTTACGCTTCAAATTGAATTCGAAAATTATACGACAATTTCCTTTTTGTCTACATCAACATTAAGGGAAAAGAAAAGAAATACATGCATCTTGCATTTGCATTTTGATAAGTTTGCGTGATTGATCTAGGAGAAAGTGCATTAGTTTGTGCTTTGTGCTCTGTGTGGAAAGATAATGTTTTTCTCTCCCCTCAGTAGTTAGGATTTTCAAAGCTAAAAAGATTGTAAAGCTTGCTTATCATTTCAGCTGCATTTAGGAATTTGTACCAATACATCTCGTGGTGATCCTGAAAGACAAACTGCTAAACAAGATCAACTTAAAATATATTGAATGAATCTAAAAACGCATTGTAACATAACGCTCACAATAGAGGTCTAGGTAGAGACGTGTTCCGGCGTCGTTAAACGTAGTGATTGTCGATCTCTACGAAGGTGGGTGATTCCTCCTGAGGGGCGATAACACTAATACGGACTTGTGCTCCCGCGTACCGTCGCGTATATTGGGAGACCCCTATAGGCATTTATCCTTTATCCTTAGGAAGCCGTGTCGGCCGCCCTACTGATCGCGATGCAGTGAACACAGCATTCACGAAGATCGACCACCCGTACCGTAAAACGTATTCTGTGGTTTCGCGAAAGGTTTGGCACACCCTCTGCCTAGATCTCCAGAGCAGTTTCTTTTGGCCCTTTTCAAACTCTATAACTGAAAAGGTCCAACCGAGCATTTGTCACTTCGGGCTCGTTAATACATCGAAGGCGACTAGAGTCATCTTTAGCTTTTTCTCGACTCTTAAAACATGAAAAAGCAAAGTTGTGTCTAAAAGCGTCTAATAAAATTCATTCAATACGGAAACATAATTCCCCTTTTTGTATTTTAGTTGATCAAGTAATCCGCAACCATGGAGGAAAGTCAATTAAAACTCCGACGTTCGAGGAGACTCGCGAGTCAACCGTCTTTGTCTCCGGAATCGAGAGTAGTATGGACAAAGCGAACTCGCTTGACCGGGTCAAAATCTCCCATTAAAGTTAGAACAACAGTTCCGACAACATCTGAGATTCTGGTCACTCCTGATATTTCTGGAATCCCTGCCTCTATTGAAGAAGTTCAACAGCAACAGAGGGACAGTTGTACTGATCCTAGTCTGAAGACAAGTACTTGCATAACTGAACCAGTTCCATCTGAAACCGGTCCACAGAGTCTTGTTGTTCAAACAACTGTCGCTGTCGAAGCAACCCCTTCTTCGGCACCAGAAATCTTTTACGGACCTGACGGTCTTCCTCTTCCTCCTGGTCTGATCGCAATAGAGGAAATCGTAGAGGACCAGCAAGCAAATACTCCAACTCATTTTGGAGTAGGCACCACTCTTTTTCCTTCTGCATCAGAAGTTTGTCCATCGCCACAAGAAGTTCCTGTAGAATCGTTAGGCAGTTTATTGGATAGACTTAAAATGTCTGAGCAACCGTCGACATCTAGGACTGTGCCAAACGACACAGCGACAGCAAAAGCTCCTGCTGTCAATCCAACGATGTTTGCCGGCATACCAGCTGTCCCGACTAGCTCTCATCAGCTAGATGGAGTCCACCCAGGGACTATTACGACAACTTGGTCTGTTCCAGTTTGTTCTTCCGGTATAATACCCGGTAATTCTTATGTTGAAACTAGACAAATTGATCCCTTTGGAAATCAGTTTGGGCCATCCAGTCCTCAAAGGCAATCTATACCCTTGAGTTCCGGATTGTTACCATATGGGGGGCAATATGCCCTTTCACTTCCCCTTCCGGGGGGATACCCATACGGCAGTTTTCAACAACATTCAGGTTTGACTGAAGTAACGACGAGTGGTTGGGTACCTATGTTTCCCCAACAACCAAGAGTTGTATATTCCATGCAACAGTGTGTACCTATGTCTAGTATCCCGACGACGCCAGCAATTGTAACCGTGTCGCAAGTTCAATCGATGCCTGTTGTATGTCAACCCCAAGTTGTAATGCAACAGCCCATTGACCCTGCAACACAACCACAATCGCCAACTGCCGGGACGACACAGATACAAACGGGAACCATAACCCCGAATCTTGGTCCGTCGGTTAGTGTCGCACAGCAAAACATGGCTTCACAACCATGGATGGTGCAATACCAACAACCTCAGTTTCAACAGGTGTATCAGGGATCTGAGCAACAGATCTTTGCGAATAGTGGGCAACCCTATATTCAGAATGGGTTAAATCAACCACTTTACAGTGGCCAAGCCCACCAGCCATATCAGTCATATCAACATCAGTTGCATTATGCTGGTGTGCAAAGACCTACTGCTCAGGCGATTCCATCGTACCCGGGGTATGCCTCGCCAAACCTGAATCAGCAGTTGCCATTCGTGGCAACTCTAGAATTACCAGATTTACATCGATTGACGAACGATCCAATCGCCTATGCCCATTGGTGGCCAGCGATTCCTCACAAACTTCCTTCGGACATTCCTAAATTCAATGGAAATCCTGGCGAAGACCCGTCGAATCATGTGATGACATTCCATCTATGGTGTTCGTCGAATACCTTGAATGATGATTCGATAAGGCTTCGCCTTTTCCAGAGGACATTGACTGGTCCGGCGGCTAAATGGTATATTGAATTACCTAGAGCCTCTTTCGACAATTTTAGTTCCCTAGCCACGACTTTCTTAACACACTTTCAGTTACCTATAAGGTACGAAACTGGAATAGAGATCTTGACCAATTTCAAGCAGACAACAGCCACACATATATCATATCATATACATGAGTGGCGTCGTCGTCGCAGAATGGTAAAGACCTACGTTCCAGATCAGCTATTAGCTGAGTGGTTTATAAAGTCGCTTGTTCCTGCTATAACAGAAGATGTGGCCAAGGGAGGCGTCGTAACAGAGGAGCAGGTTATTGCTCGTGCTCAATATTTGGACTTAGTATATACTCAGTCGGGCACGCTCTATGATAAGATACCCGACGCCCCCAGACCGGAATTTTCAATCCCTCCTCCTCCCGGATCGAATAGTGACTCTCATGCCGGTGATCGCGTGATTGGAACTGCAAACGCTAAGTCGACAAGGGATTCAAATAAGAAAGCCCGTAAGACTTCGAATCAAAAAGTAAATCAAGAGGTTCTTGCTTCGAAGGTAAATGCTGTATCTACGGATAAAGGCAAAAACTCCAATCAACTAGGAAGCAAGAAGAAACAAAACAAAGGGAAGAAGAAGAAACAGGGTGAGTCATCCCCTCAAAAAACTTCTTCAAACCCTCCTGGGCAAAGGAAACAAATTTATCCATGTCATATATGCGATGAGGATCATTCGACAAAGGACTGTCCGTTCAAAGCTGAGTTAAAGAGGTTCTTTAAAAGTTCACAAACTTCAGCTGTGTTGACTGATCCATTTCCTACCCCAGGTCAAAATATGGTTGATAGTGGAAATGCTTCCCCGTCTCAAGTGCTTATGTTGTCGGTTTCTAAGCAAAATGATGCTTTGATCTCGACCAGGAATAAAGATTATGGGAATCCGCCGGTGTCGAACGACAAAGGGAAAGATCAACCCAGTAGTTCGACAACAACTTCGGCAGAAGTTGTACCCCCCCTCACGCATGAATTAACAATAAAGCCACCTAAGGGAGTAGTACACAAGTCGACATTTAATCCTCGTGCCAGAGCGGCGCAGCATTATAACATAGTGGAAGATTTGGCCCAATCGCCATCTGCTATGTCGACTCTTGAGGTACTGCAAAATTGTCCATCCCAAAGGCAGGCATTGTTATCAGCAATTGGTGGAGTGGATCCTAAAGATTCCAATCTTGTATCCTTTGATCACAAAGGATATGATCCTCAGTTACCAGCGCAACTAGCTTTCCTTATTCAAGTGAAAGCACTCAACAAAACTGTTCATAGAACGATTATTGATGAGGGAGCCTCGACATGTATCATGTCGATGAGTTGCTGGAAAACTCTTGGATCTCCAACCTTGTCGCGATCTTCGACGACATTGAAAGCATTTGACGGTAGGACGTACACTCCGTACGGTATCCTAAATAACTTTAAGGTTGAACTAGGAGGAAAAACAGTGGAAATTGATGTTGAAGTCATTGATGGCAATCTTGACTATAACATCCTACTGGGAAGACCATGGATATATGCCATGGCAGCTGTAGTGTCGACATATTTTAGGAAGATCGCATTCCCGTTTGAAGGAGGGATTACGGTCGTCGACCAGCAGAATTTCCTCCCAAATGGTTCACAAGTTACTGGAAGCATTCCCATGATCCATGCGAGTGACCATTCAATGCAAGATATCGGAGTAGGCTTGCTGAAAGATCCCACAATGATGGGAACTTTCGCGTTGCCACCTCCTTTCCATGTAGGGGATATCCCGTTTGTAGCAACATGCAACATGGTATCTTCTTCGAAAGTCGCAGGAGACAAAGTCGTCATGGATTATCAAGTGGTTTTGCCACCTAGCCCCATAGAAATATTGTAGCAATCAATGTTTCAGGCATGGGAGGCGAGCCCAAATCAACGCTCGTCAAGCGTTTGGGTAGATAGGTCTGGAGAATATGGTACCCCATTAGATCCATGGTCAAAAGTTCATGGGACTGACGAAGGAATCTTACAATCAATGATGATTGAGGGGGCACCATGGAATGATCACCACCATCGTTCCCTTCTTCCAGAGTGTGAAGAAGAAACTCATCACGACTTATATCACCCTTCAGTGTTTGAATTCCTAACAAATACTGTAAATACGGTGGATTCAGAGCGAAACCTATCCAATATTGAAGAGACCGTAGCCATAAACATCTCGACAAAATCTGATGTTGTAGAGAATATTCATGTCGGCAAAAGTTGTTCCCCTTCAGAACTGGAAATATATGGTGCTCTCTTTCGCGAATTTAGAGATGTCTTTGCATGGTCATATGATGAAATGCCAGGCATTGACTCGAGCATAGTTGAACATGAAATTAAAATGTACCCTGATGTCAAACCAGTAAGACAACGGCTTCGACAGGTTCACCCCAAGAAAGCCGCTGCCATTAAGGCAGAAGTTGAAAAACTTCTCCATGCTGGATTCATCTACCCGGTTCCTCTAACCGATTGGGTATCGAATATTGTCCCTGTTATGAAAAAACAAGGGACGATAAGAGTGTGCGTCGACTATAGGGATGTAAACAAAGCTTGTCCAAAGGACAACTACCCTACACCCTTCATCGACCAGATAATTGATGAATGCGCCGGATGTGAAATCTTTTCCTTTATGGATGGATTTTCCGGGTATAATCAAATAAATATCCGCCCACAGGACCAGTCTAAGACTGCATTTATTTGTCCGTGGGGCACATTCGCTTATCGAAAATTACCCTTTGGTTTAAAGAACGCAGGGGCGACGTTTCAGAGGGCAATGAATTATGCCTTCCATGACATCAAGAACATCGTTCAACCTTACCTCGACGATCTTCCGGCTCATTCGCGGAAGCGGACTGATCATCCGCGGCATTTGAGAGCAATATTTCTACGTTGCCGACACTACAAGATAAGACTCAATCCGCACAAGTGTGTGTTTTGCGTCGGTTCTGGTCGTTTACTTGGCTTTGTAGTCTCTAAGGATGGGATTTGTCTCGACCCCTGTAAGGTTCAGGCAATCATTAATTTGCCTCCACCTTCAAATTTGCTTCAGATTCAGAAACTCCAAGGGAAAGCAAACTTTCTGAGGAGGTTCATTCCAAATTACGCAGAACTTGCCAAAGGTTATACTCGTCTTTTGAAAAAGGATGTACCTTTTGTCTGGGACCAGGTTGTGCAAGCTTCCTTTGACGCTCTGAAAGATTCTCTAGTAAGAGCATCATTAATGTACGCCCCGGACTATCAAAGAGATTTTAACCTGTATCTAGCTGCAGCAGATACGACCATTGCGATGGTCTTAGTGCAAGAAGTCGATGGAATTGAACATCCTATTTATTATTTAAGTAAAAACTTAAATGACACAGAAAGTAAATATTCCTATGTTGAAAAACTAGCGCTTGCTACTGTTCAAGCGATTCAAAGGTTTCGACATTATGTCCTCTTTAGGAAAAGTACCATTCTGTCAGATTGCAACCCCATGACGTATATACTGTCACGACAGTTGCTTGGGGGCAAATATTCGAAATCGATAGCGATCCTTCAAGAGTTTGATCTGGATTTTGTAAAATCCAAATCAAAGAAAGCTCTAGTTTTCGCGGAATTATTGTGCGATCTCCCATCGTCGTCCAACGATGAAACATCAGAAGAGTCAATCGTGGATGAAAATTTGTTTCCGATATCAGTAAGCGATGAGTGGTATGGAGACATCATTGTTTATCTTCAAACCCAAAAATTTAGGCCTAATACCTCACACTCGGAACGGAAGCGTATACGATACCAATCTAAAGACTACATGATCGTCGGTGATACACTTTACCGTCGTGGTGTCGATACGGTTCTGAGGAGGTGCCTTACCCATGAGGAGGCCGAGAAAGCCCTGAATGATTGTCATTCAGGCGCGTGCGGGGGGCATCAATCTGGATATGCAACAGCACAAAGAATCTTACGAGCAGGATATTTCTGGCCAACTATGTTTAAAGATTGCATAATAGCTGTCAGAAGTTGCCATGCGTGTCAGATTTTTGATAGCAAAACCAGGAGACCGCCCGCACCTTTGCAGCCTATAGTTGCTGTTGGGCCTTTCGCCAAGTGGGGCATCGATTTCATGCAATGTAACCCCACCTCGACTGGGGGGCATGGGTATATTATAGTCGCTGTTGACTATTTTACCAAATGGGCCGAGGCGATGCCTACATTGGATAACTCTGGTGAAACAGCTGCCCTTTTCTTTTTTAATCATGTAGTCGCCAGGTTCGGCGTTCCGCAGGCTATAGTGACAGATCATGGATCGCATTTTCGCAATCACATGATGGTTGAGTTAGCTACCAAATTAGGGCTATCGCACGATAGCTCTACCCCATATTATCCACAAGCCAACGGACAAGTTGAGGCAATCAACAAGGTCCTGAAGCGTATGTTGCAAAGGATGATCGGGGTTCACAAAAGAAGATGGCACCTACTCCTATACTCAGCATTGTGGGCTTACCGAACCTCGGTAAAGAATGCCACTGGGTTCACACCATTCCAATTGGTGTATGGCCTGGAGGCAGTCTTACCGATCCAGTGTGAAATTTCGTCTCTTAAACTCGCAATTGACCTCCTCCCCGGAACCTCAGAAGAAGAGGCTCGTTTCTTGGAATTGATCCAGTTGGATGAAAACCGTCGTGACGCCGCTTTGGCGAACGAAGCCCATAAGAAACAAGTCAAGGCGCAGTTCGACAAAAATGTCAAACCTCGTATCTTCTCTAAGGGTGACTTGGTTTTGCTTTATGACCAAGAATCCGACAAATTAGGAGCAGGAAAATTTAAGTCCTTATGGATGGGTCCCTATATTGTTAAAAGGGTGTTAGCAAAAGGAGCCTACGAGTTAATGGATTATGACGGGATACCACTGGCGCAACCCCGCAACGGGTTGTACCTCAAGCGTTACTATGCCTGAATAGTAACCTGAGTGCTTTTGTTGTATTTTGTTTTCGCTAAAGTGTTTGTTTCGGTTTAGTAATCCACCCTTCTCGTTTGCTGCAGATGTCGAATTATTCTGAGACATATGTTGGATATGCCGACGGAGCGAGTCGTAGTACGCAGAATTTGTCCTCCGCAGCCTGGGCCATTTTTGATCCAAGCGGCGAGTTAGTGAGTTTCAGAGGTGTGTGCATTGGACAGTCAACGAACAACATCGCTGAGTATAGCGCGTTGATTGAACTCCTCTCTGATGCCATCGCTCATGGTATACGCCGACTAATTGTTAGGCTAGACTCACAAGTTGTGATACTACAACTCATTGGTATATATTCAGTCCGCAATCCAGCTATTTATCGAATGTTTTTAAGGGTTAAGATTTTGGAAAGAGAGTTTGATTCAATTCAATACCAGCATATTTCCAGAAACTTGAACACATTAACAGATTCATTAGCAAACTATGTATTAGATAGACATTTGCAACATATATAAAAGAGAGATGCATCGGTGCTATACAAGTGGATCACAAATAAACCAGAATAAACCCCGAAAATCAAAATATATAAAGCTGTTTATAGTTTGTACATGATGTGCTGTAATCAAAACAAAATTGGTCGTATGACTTAGAACTCAAAAAGATGCTAGGGGGCACCCTAGCCTAGTGGTGCTCATGAAAGTACGTCACGGTCTGTGCAATCATGCGCAAGAGACGAGTCCATCGTCTAGGCACGCCAATAGTGTGCTGCTGCAACTGTAAAGGTAACTCGTCAATCTGTACATCCGGAAGATCACAAGTAAGGCTCTCGACCTGCTCCTGCACAGCTGCAAGTATCTCAGTATCACCAAGGTCGCGAATAACAACTCGCCTAGCAGGCTCTGCTGCTGGGGCAGCAACTAGCGATTGTGGACGAGCTGCTGGACGAACAGGACCAACATCTGCATGCACCCAAGAGTTTGATTAGTTTTGCACGGTAACATCATGAATAAAAACAATAAACAGTGATATGGTCAGAGATTTTACCAATAGCGCCCCATTGCTCGCCATCCGGTAGCATCAAGTCCGGGTCACCTCGGTAGTCCATACCCACATATGGATACTCAGAAAACGCCATCTCCTGACGCTCGAACCACCTAAAGAAGGCCTCAGTGAAAGTAATCTGAGGTTGACCAGCGTGTCGGGACATGTGGTCAACCCACCTCTGCATGCGTGGCTCGGTCGGAGAAGGCAAGTCAAGTATGATGTACTGAGGCTGCATCAATGGGATTTTCTCCAAGGCGAAGGCAGTCAGAATAGAACCAAATCCAAAGTTCTTCAGCCTCCCGTCCTTTACCTTGGTCAATTGACTTTTCATCTGAACAAGTACTGCATCACACCAGTTAAATACTTTCGGTTGGAGACACTCCAAGGTGTGCTGCATATAAGATCTGTTGGCAACATGTAAAGCTGCGCTACCGGCCATCCTACCAATAGTAAACAGAATGGACCTAAGAGACCTGTCAGTGATGTCACGGATATTGATCTTGCCGTCTTTGCTCGGCTGTGAACCTTCCCGGCAATACTGACGGATGTAGTCTCTGGTGGAATTAGTCCCTCGAGCCATACCTGACAAAGAAATAGGGGCACCCCGCCTTGACAACCCAGTCAAGAAGTACATGTCCTCTATGGTCAAGGGGATGGTTTTCCCCCTAATCTGGAATACTTGGTTAACAGGATCCCAAGCATCAAGCATATACTGCAGTAAAGAAATCTGTGCTCTCATGCTAGAGATACGGAAGAACTTCAGTAGGCCACAGTTCCGAAGCGCATTTACCGTGACCGGGTCATGGAGTGCAACCATGTCCTCTGCTTCATGTTCTCGTTCTCGCCATGTAAGGGACATTTTGTTCAAAGTTCCCTGCAAGCAAACAAGAGAAGGATTAAGTTCCTAATTTTGATGAAAAACTGGCGAAAAATCATCAAAAATCACATGCAGGATCAGTTTTTCTAGGCCCAGCGCAGGCAGAGAGTCTCTCCCTTGCGCTGAGGCGCAGTCTGCCTTAAGACCACCTGAAATACAGCACAAGTTTCGAAAGGAGAACCTGCGCTGATGCCAGGGCGCCTTGATGAAACCCCTGAGGCTCAGAAACCCTGAAAAATGTGCATGAAACTGAAAAAGGAAACCATGAAAGTGAAGGGCTAAGGTTTAGCTCCTACCTGGTCCAAACGGCGCCGAAAATCGTCCACAGAATCTCCCGAAATCAGCTGGTGAAAATCAAGGAAGAAGAGGTACCTCCAGAGCTCCAACAAGCAAAATGCAAATGAAATGGTAAATGAGAGGTAAAAACACCTTTTTATGACTTTTTACACAGTTTAAAGTTAAATATTAGGGTTATAATCTCATTTTCATGCAAATGTTGTCCATTTCTAACAAAATTTGTTGCAGCAATTGATGGTGAAGTACTACATTTGAAAAGAGAAAAGCTAGTAAAAGTAAAAGATCAAATTTGACCATGAATCGAGCAGTTTTACCATGGAATTTATGCTCGTTAAAAAATAGAAAAGTGTGAGCAAAAGTTTCCACCAGAGTTCAAGCTCATTAAAAAATGAACCTATCTCGGTAAATAACCATTGCGATCGTAAATTTATCAGCCTTAAAAGCCTTGGTCGTGTTTTCATCCATCACCTCCACTATCATTTGGCCGGTCGTTCACCCCCATATGTGTGTTTACCCATTTTGAGGAGCATCTGCGAAGAGTGATTTCATCTAGCCATCCTTGTGACACTACCGTGATTGGAAAATTCCAATTTGTACCTGGAATCTGCTGCTATCCCTATTTATCACTCGTTCCTCAAAAGACGAGTCTTCTTTGAGCTCTTTTCACTGACTCGTAAAATATGAAAAGTTTGCCGAGTTTTGGCCTTCCAGCTCGTTAAACAACCGGAACGCTATCCCTCCTCTAGATTTTAATCTTTTTGGACCTGAGGGATTATTGCACAAAAAGATCGAGCGCTTGTTTTGTTCGGCTCGTTAAAGCAATCGAAAATTCATCCCTTCTGTATTGTTTTATACTTTTTCAGACTTAAGGGATTAGATGACGAAAAAGGAATTCTGGAGTTGACTTTATGTACCTTTTCAGACTCTCTAAAAATGAAAAGGACCGAGTTTTCCTTGTCGTTAGACTCATTAAAATGATTAAATAGCGACAAACTTGTCTTTAGACGAGAACGAGTTTCCCTATCGCTAAGCTCGTTAAATCATAGCGATGGGCTTGCCCGAAGGGCAGGTTATAGAACAAGCATATGTTATCCTCCTCAAGCTTGACAAAAATAAAGAGGTACTGGTCAGAAATGACTGGGGAAAAATTGGGAGAACATCAAAGCTTAATGGTAGCAAGTCGCTCTTGAACATGACACTTTTTTTCCGTACCACATCGGGTTGGGTTGTTTCATTCACCGGTCTCATCACCATGGTCTTCACCAAACCATCCACATTTTGGGGTAATGCTACCGATCCATCGCATCAGTGTCGTTATATGTTCAAGAGAGGTCATTCTGAAAGTGTCAACCGTGTCCCATCCACTGCCATACATTATCCTTCATCCATTCATGATCGCCACCCTGAATCATATGTCACAGTTTGTTTTCACCTCCACTAAAATCATTAGCTCCGTTCCGTGTCATTGATGTGGGATTCATTAAGGCCCTCCTTTGACGGATCGCTTCTTGTCGACTTCAGCTCATTATCCAAGAAGTTGATCTAGGAACAACCCCATCAGTACTTTGAAGCTTGCATGCCTCAATGGCAAGTTTCTCACTTCCGGCGACAGGTATACATCAATGACCTTCGACCAGAAGATTTTGCATGGCGTTCGACGCCAAGTCCTTTATTCACGCCACGGAATTGTACTGCAGTACCTTGAGGGTCATTATCATTATCGGTGATTCCTCTCGCGCTTGTTAACGGTTTTCATCATTGACCGGTAATCAAGCGATGTCTTTCCATGTTCGACTTCAGCGAAATTCTCACATGGATCGACTTGTACTTAGAGTGAAGATCGAACGAGTTTGAAGACCCCGGATCTAGTTTCATCCATCCGGGCTGCGATACATATTCAGGAAATATAAAAGCATTTGTCATGTACATCATTGCAGCAGATGATCATCCTACTCAAAGGATGATAATTTCAGCAGAAAATTATCAGTCTACCATCAGACGATCGTCTGTTATATGTACCAAAATGTATTTATAAAGCTGAGCATGGGAATGCCCGCCTCAGCTAGATCATGAAAACAGAATGAAAAATAATGTATTGTATTGTATTGTATTACAGGGCGCCTCCTCAGCACTGGAATGAACTTCAGACCCTCTAGATAAAGCATTTCACCCGATAAACGGCCTCATACTTTAGGGGGCAACTGTTATAGACATTTTTGTGCCTCGCAGCACGGAGCATGAAATGTCGATAATTACAGGGATCCTCAGTCCCTAAACATGTTGTTCTTACCCCTAGAAGAACAAGGTCAGCAAACCACAGCACTTCCCATCAGTTCTCCACCTGAAAACACTAAAAAACAGGCTATTTTTGGATCATGTCAGCTGCTCCACTGAGCATCTGCGCTGGAATGCAACTGCTCCTCCTTGTACCTGCGCTGAAAGTCAAATCTAATGAAGGCTACCTGCGCTGGGCGAGAGTGGCCAAGTGGCACAGTCATTCTGCAAGGTGTCAATTGCCCAGGAAGCTTCCAAACTGACACTTGGTTCAAGGGATTCGCCCTGTGATGAGTAAGACGTACTTGATCTCCATGTGTAAGCAAGGATCTCCAAGTGGACTCAAGAACTGAAGTTTAACTGAAGAGGGAGAGGACACAAGGCAGCTTTATGTCAGTCTCAAGCTGACTCATCCTTTCTTCTTCTATCCTATATATAGAGCTCTTCTATGAGGTCTAAGGAGGCTGGAATTTTGTGCAAAGCAAGGAAGTGCTGTTGGTTTACAGTTAGAGCTATTGGGTGATTGCTTTTATAGAGGTGAAGAGGAGATTTCTTGCTGCTGGGGAGGTGCTGCTGGATTGGAGCCATTGATGGTTGTAACCTTCTCAGAACCCTTTTACTTCTATCAATAAAGCTTTGAATGTTCTCCTATATACTTGTATTGCATTGATGTATTGTATTTACTTGTATATCTGATTCACTCTAATCCATGCATCAGTTATGAGTACATGTTTCTTGTAGTTTTCCTTCTCTTGTTTGTGCAGGATCTTTGTGTAGCTGGGCCGGCAAAGGGAGCAAGGAGCTGGGAACAAGAGACAAAGAGAGAGGATAGGATCGACAAAGCGAAGGATATCGGTTGGTCAATCTTTTCTTCCTTCTCTGTACTTTCATAAAGGAAAATATCAAAGCTTTACTTTCAGTTGTTGCTAAGGACTGTCACCCTTAGAGTAGGGATAGGTTCATCCGAGTCGGATACTTTTCCCCACAACAGTGCCTGCCATGTATTATGCCTCTATAGCGGATAGTGCCACTACAAACTGTCTCTTACTCATCCAACTGAATGCACCTACAAATATGTTAAACACATAAGCACTTGTAGATCTTCTCTGGTCCAGATCTCCAACCTAACCTGCAACAAAAAAACCACGAATTTTCAAAACTCAGTCTAATTCTGGTCTTCTTTGGTAGCACAAACCATAATCACTAGTGTCACAAAAATACCTAAAAACCCACTTCATTGTTGTCTGATGCTCCTTCCTTTGTTTTGACATAAACCTGCTCAATACTCTCACTGCATGTGCAATGTCTGATCTAGTATAGACCATTGCATACATCAGGCTACCAATTGCACTTGCATATGGAACATGTGACATGTCCCCTTCCTCTTCTAGTGCCTTGGGACACTGTCAACAAATAACTTTACACCTACATGAATAGGAACCTTCATTGGTTTACTATCCTACATATTAAACCTCTATAATATTATCTCGACATATGTCCTCTGGATTAACCATAGCTTCCTCTTTTCCCAATGTCGCTTAATTTCAATGCTCAAATATAGTTCTCAGCACCGAGATCTTTCATATCAAATTTGGAGGACAATTAGGTCTTCAATTCTTGGATAATTTCTTTGTTTTCCCAATCAACAACATATCATCCACATACAAGACCAAATAAATAACATGGTCACCAATTAATTTAAAATACACACAATGATTTGCTTTGATTATGGTGAAGCCAAGTCCCTGTATATATGTAACAAATTTTTGATACCACATCCTTGGTGACTGTTTTAACCCATATAGAGACTTTTTTAACCTGCATACGAGTTCTTTATTACCCTTCACCACAAAGCCTCCAGGTTGCTTCATGTAGATCTCTTCTTCCAGATCACTGTGAAGGAATGTTATCTTCACATCCATCTGTTCTACCTCAAAATAAAAAATAGTAGCAATAGAGAAAAGTAATCTAATGGAAGCTACCTTGGCAACAGGAGAAAAAATATCACCAAAATCAATTCCTAGCACCTGGGAATAACCTTTTTCTACCAACCAAGATTTCTATTTCTCCACCATGCCTTCCACATCCATCTTCTTCTCAAATACCCATTTGCTGCTAATGGGTTTCCTTCCAGCCGAAAACTCCACCAGATCCCAAACCTCATTTTTGTGCAACGATGTAATTTCATTAACCATGGCCTATTTATAGAGTTTTCCATCCTATGAATCTACTGCTTCCCTCACAGTTCTAGGATCATCATCAGTAATAGATTAAAAAAAAATTGAACATAAAGCAAATGGACTATACATTTCTAGCTTCGTTTTTTCTTGAACCAATCTTCTCACAACTGGAGTTTGTGACTCTTCATCTTCTGATTCCTCTTTTGTTGTAGAGTCTGATTGTTCCTCCTTTAGCTCAAACTCTATCTTCTCAGGTTCCTTTGGTAGGACTTCATGTTTAATAACATGTTTCACCTCTCTAAACACCACATCTCTGTTGTACAGAACCTTCCCCTTTTCTAGGTTCCAAATCTTATAATCTTTGAAACCATCCTTATACCCAATAAATATGCACCTTTTAGATTTACTATCCAACTTTGTTCTTTTCTCCTTTGGAACATGTACATATGCATCACATCCAAATACCCCCTTGTGGAGTCTTATCCTCCAATGCTAATGAAGGTAATATATTAACCAAGTAACATGTAGTCTCCACCGCCTATGTCCGTAATTCCTATCCTAACTCGGCAGCACTCAACATGCTTATTGCCTTTTCCATCAATGTCTTATTCATTCATTCTGCAAATACATTTTTCTGAGGTGTGTATGGAGTAGTCTTCGACCGTGCTATACCACACTTCTTATAGAACTCTTCAAATTCCTTCTTGCAAAACTCTCCACTGTTATCTATCCTCAGCACCTTTATCTTCTTCTCTATCTAGTTTTCCACCAAAGCCTTAAATTCTTTAAATCTATCAAAGACTTCAAATTTATTCTTGAGGAAATATATCCATGTATTCCATTGACTAATGTCTTTGAGATCCCTATAGTTAATTGGTTGAAGACTTGTATGAGAACTTTGTCTATTTCCAATATAGGAAGAGCATGTGGAGGCTTATAGGAGTCGAAGACTTTGACATAGGTGGATTTTCCAATGGGAAACTAATCTTCCACCTTGCTAAGTGTTTCTTTAGCCCTTTTAGACATGCAACGGGGATCGTCTCTGAAGAGCATTGGGTATAAAGGAACAATAAATGATTCAAGAGTAATTTCATGCATACCTTTATAACCTGGATCCCATAAGATTTTATAGTGAATGTGTACAAGCTCTAGTATCTCTGGGGTCTATCTGTGACTCCACCCCTTAAAATGACATCTATAACATACAACATCTAGGAGGTATTACGTAATATAAAACTTGGATAGTTGACATTTTTCAGGGTTCTTTGTTGCCTATATATTTGACTTGAGAGATGATTCCAGGATGCTTGCCTAGTTGAAAGTATTTCCTATGGTGGCTTCTATGTACATAATAGGGACCTAGGTTCCTAGAAAAGTGTTGATATTTTGCTTTCCATACAATCTATTCATCATTTCTACCATGAGCTAATAAACCATTTTAGGGCCCTCCTTTATATACATCTAGTCTTCCTTGACTCTAAAATTGGAGGCTCTTGCCACCATGACTTTATAATGTCTTTGGTTGAATGATTGAAATATGATATCCACCTAGTGTTTAAGGATTCTTCTTGCTCTGGTAGCTTATAGTAGGAAGCAATATCAATAGGAGTGAAACAATTTTACAACCCTAGGTTAAAAGTTTATGTAATAGAGGTTAATAAAGGAAAAATAAGATGAAGGTCATGGGACACGTATTCCAAGATGAATGTTGGGAAAATGCTATAGTGGGCATCACTTTTAGTTTATTAATGGTTATGGAAATTGGAAAATGCATTGGTAAAGGAGAAGAGGAAATAATTGGAATTTTAATTATGAAGATAAAGAAAATAGGAGAAAATGGAGGTGAAGAGACAAATGTTTTCATTTTAAGGAAATTACAAGGAGAATTAAGGGAAATGAAGAAAAATAATACATCAATAATAAAAATGCATCATAAAACCAATTCACAACTTCTTGCACAACTTTTTTCATTTTTGGCTTTGATAAGTTTTGAGAGAGAGAGATATCTCAAGGAGGAGAAAACAAGAAAGCAAGAAGAGACAATTAAAGGAAACCAAAGGAAAGTAAGGAGAAGGTTTTATCACCAAATTTGGTGGGAAAAATTTGCAGGAAATAAGTTGCATGTGTGATTTCCTAACTGTGGTGTGAATGAATTATACACACATTTTCTTATTTCTGTCATTTGTTGTCATTGGCATGGGTTTCACCATGTTTTATAGTGGTTTCAACATTAGCTTCCCATTTCCCAGATAGACATGGTGTGATGGGATTCATTTTTTGGTTGAGATTTCAACTGTTGAAAGTTGTTGGAACTCAGTGAGGTGGTCTTAGGAAAATTCCCAAGGAATGGTGGTGGATATGGTTTTCTCTGGGAAGCCCTTGATAGATTGGTGGAGGCATGAATGGTGAAGAAATTTTAATGCATCTAAGCTTGGTTTGGTATTTTGATCTTGAGACCAGTTTAGGTAATATTACAGTAGTTTGAGGGTGAATTTTGTTTAAGCTCTAGATTCCTTTCATTTTATTTGTATTTCTTATCCCATGTGATCACACATTCATTCTTGGAATATGTCATGGGGGTGAGTAGCTGAAAGAAGGATTTGGTTCAACCCAATCTATGGTTGGGTGGTACAAGGAAGTCCTTGATGGCTTTTGCATAAGTTAATAGGAGATATTTTCCTATTGTGATTCATGAGTAATTGTACTTTTTATTATGATGATTTAATGGTTGTTCTTTCATGGTTAATATTCTTATTATATGCTATTTATAAGCATTATTTATGGTTTGTTCTAGTTATGGCTCTTATTGTGCTTTGATAAGTTATCAAATTCTTAATGAATTCATGGACTAACTAGTGTTGTGGCAACTACTTGAGAGGGTATTAGGTATTATCGATGATTTTAAGCTAAAGTACAAATATCTACACTCAGATATGCATTTATGACTTGTAGTATACATGTTTACCATATGTTTTACAAAATGTCTACTGTGTTATAGGTAGTCTAGGTCAATTTTTTTATTAATGTTGGAACGTTTAGTATTGTTTCCATGTCAAATGTGATTTTGGAAAGTTAGAGGATGTTATGGGTAGTGGCCTAGATGCTAGCCTAGAAGAGTGGCTCATATCGCGAGACCATATGCACTAAACTTAGTAAATTAGGTCATAATCACATGGAGGAATGCATATGTATGTGGTTGGACACCTATAACCACACCCTTGACTTGTTGTGCATGTGGTTAGGGTATTAAGTTAGTGAAAAGGGGTCCAACTCAGGGATTGACCATTTGGGTTGGTGTATAGCCTTCTGAGTGTTGTGGGGTCTCTAAGGGTTTCCAATATTGTTTTAAGTTTGTTGAATCGACTTACATAGCTGGAACTAGGTGGTCGAGTCATGTCATAGTAGCACTCCACTTCAAATTTACCCAAAGGGATTGTAAAAGCAGGTAAATGTGGGGGAGGGGGGTGCATAAATAAATTAAAATTGGCTTATAGTTACAAATATTGTAGTAAATCTAAAGAAAATCATTCTTTTGACCACTTATGTTATGTTTCTGGGCGTTTAATTTGTTGTATTATAAATTATGTGTTGAACAATTCTCATTGTATTTTAGCTACTAATTCTAATGTTATTTATGTATCATATTTTATTAACTATCTACCCTTTTCATTATATCTATTTACTATTAATCATTAGTTTTAGGTTTATTAGCAAGTAGTGTAGATTATGTACTAAAATTGCATTAGTTAACCTTAGATTTCAATAGATTCTCTTATTTGAAAAAGAAAGAGATCCAAAGGCCAACAAAGCATTAAAACCCATAGAGATTACCATTCCAAATAACTTGGCATGTCTAAAGCCTTCCAATTTGGATCACTTTCCCTTTGTTAACAAAAGTCATAAAACTCATGTCAACAGTTCGATAGACTATGTTTAACATAGTGACATCTGAATGGGGGTAGACATTCTATAATCTACTGCAATTTTCAGAAGTCAAGACAAATTTTAAGACAGGTTTGATAATTTATGTTTTGAATCCGCTTCTCAGCAATCCTCATATGTGGTCATCAACAAGAGTAATACTAATTTTTGAATTAGATTCATAAATTTTAATTTCTAAAAATGGTTTAAATATGGATTTAAACATGCAAGAAGGTTATTATTGAAATCTTTGCATTTGCTCAAGAGTATATGATTATAATATGGGAGCATATTTGATTATCAACCCTTCAATTGATATTTTTAATTGGAAATGGTTAACGTATTAACATCCAATAGGGATAGTTCCTATCAACTTAATACAAGGAGAGGCAAGGAAAAAATGAGCATATATAGAGAAGCGATTACATATGAAAATAGATATATTAATTAGAAACCTTTAAAAAATATGTCATATATTTAACTAAGCCAATTAGAAACGTAATACTCTATAACACAGTGTTGAGAACCCAACATAAGCTAAAACTTACCATTTTATTCCTCTACAGTAATGAATAAACATGTAACAAGTATAAGAAATAAACTTTTCAGTGGACGTTACATTCCATAATCCAATGTACCTTTTATAACTCCAACTATGTTCCAAGGAAGTTTTTATAAGCTATATTTTGAGTCCACTTCTCATCAATCGTGTTAGGTCCCTATACTACTAGTGTAAACCCTTATTGTTATTAATTCAACCCCCTTATTATATTATTGTACCCATATAGTCCCCTGTTTTTATTATTGTACCCCATAGATTACCACTATTGTTATTGTTGCACACCTACAATATTATTGTTATGTAGGCTCTTATTGTATTGGGACTTCTTAGACTCATATATATAGAAAGGAGGTCTTTTCATTTCTATAATGTAAACAAGGTTTCCCCCTCGAATAGGCTAATTTCTAAGTCCTTGATCTGTCTTTTTTGTCTTTTTGTGAGCTGATTTCATAACATTTGGTATCAGAGCTTTGGATTCTAGGGTTTTACTCCTCCAAACAGGTCATTGTGGAATTTTCAATATACCATTTTCTCTATGAAGTTTTAGTAGCTACAAGAAAAACATATTTGAGCTAAAATCTATCTGAACCTCGGGCCCAAATTTTAGAACTTGTTTCATTATATTTTCGGAGGTATGGTTCAAGACATTCATGGTTTTTGCAGGCTCCCAAATTACATCCCAAACAGGCGATCTTGGGAAAATCATCATAACCTTCTCTCTGAGTACCAGATAGAAATTTCGTAAGATATTACAGAAATAGGATAGATTATAGTTTTCTCAGCATTGCCTTTAGATCCGAAGGTTGAAATAGTGACACATGGAATTTCGTACAATTCCACTCTATTGAAAAGTGTATAATCAGGTCATCTCAGGAGATTGGCCATAACGCTTTCTTGGAGAATCCAATTTTGATCAGACTGGTGGCATTGTAAATATGACTCAAAGGGATAATACAATTTACAATCTCAGACCTTAGTGATCCGAAATTGCAGAGATACATCAGATTCAATATCGAGCTGCTACAAAGTGAAAGAATGTGTGTAGTTTTTTCAAATTTTGGATAAGTCTGGTTTGAAAAATTAGTTTGAAGGAATTCAAAGGGCATAGTGAAGCATAATTATCATTAATTGATGTCAAAAATAAATAAAATGGACACAACTAGGAAGGAACCTGAAATCTCTAGCAGGACTCATGAAGAAAAGGAGTAAATGCAACATGATATATGAAAATTACGAGACCAAGTGAAACAAATTTCACTCTCACAAAAAGTAACAAAATCTAAGATGGGTGGTTTAAAGAAAGGCATGGAAGCTAAGACGGAAGGTATGAAAGACAACATTGAAGATTGGAAGAAGGACATGGAAAGGTGGAAGGAATGTTTGACAAAGTTGCTACAAGAAATGTTTCATAATGGCAAAACATAGCAAAGAAAACTCAGAATGAGAACAAAATAAATGTTAATCATCATTCAAAGAATGACAACATTGACGATTTGAAGAAAGACGTGGAAGTTTTGAAGGAAGGTTTGAAAAATTTGCTACAATAAAGGCTTCATAATGGTGAAAGGTAGTAGAGAAAACTCATGATGAGAACAAAAGAATTGTTAATCATGATTTCATAAACTCTAACATTCGAACAAAGACCCACCACTTTCTGAAGATTGATATGAGGAATTTTTATGGAAAGGATCCCGTAACATGGATACTACAGATGGAAGAATATTTCTATCTCCATAATGTGAAAAACACACAAAATGTATGCATTTCCACTTTATATTTGGAACCCAATTAGTTTTTATAGTATCGACAACTTTTCTCCCATAAACAAATTGTCACTTGGTAAATTTTTACAGATGAAATGATAGCACATTATTTGGATACAAATAGAAAAACCTTCTTTAGCTAATTGATAAATATAAAATAAGCGGGTTTAGTGGAAGAGCACATTGAGGACTTCCAAAAATTGAATATAAGGGTAAATGATATTCGAGAGAAATAGAGGATTGATGTCTTCATAGGGAATTTAAAGGATAACATTCAACATGAGGTTTATCTTTGGGACCCTGATAAATTGAGGAAGCCATTCAATTTGGCCAGAAAAATAGAAAGAAAAATTATGGCAACAAGGAATCCTACCAGTCACAACTATAAATATGGAAGTGTTGTTGTCCCTAACCTTTCACAACCTACAAGGCTGACACCAAAACAATTGGAAGAAACACGAGAAAAAGGGATTTGTTACAATTGTGATAGAAAATACACTAAAGGTCACAAGTGTACTAAGAAGAAATTATTTTACATAGATTGTGAAGAGGAGGAAGAAAATGAACAAGAAATAACAAAAGAAGAGGATATACACCAGGAAAGAACCATACAGAAAGAAGAAATGAATCCGACCAAATCTTGTAATGCATTGGCTAGAATTACTACTCCTCAAACTATCAAGATAGAATGACATTTCAAGAAGAAAAAGGTAATAGTGTTGACTAATTCGTGCAGTACCCATAATTTTATTCATTGTAAGATAGCCAAGGAATTGAATTGCTTCCTATATCCAGAACGAGAATGTCAAGTGATGGTTTCAAGTGGAGGAACCATAAATTGCTCTGGAGAGTTCCATAATATCAAGCTATCCATGGGATAATATGTGCTGACTAGACCAATGCTTTCCATTCCAATGGTTGGTGTTGATGTCGTACTAGGAGTCCAATGGCTCCAATCCTTTGGTACAATACCTTTTAATTTTCAAGAACTTTTCATGATTTTTTTGAGAAGGAAAGGAAGTTTAATTAAGGGGTATCGAATGGAAATTGGGAATAATATTAAGCTCTAATGGAATGATAAAGCTTCGAAAGAAACAAAAACAAGGCGTAATTGCACAATTATGTTCACTAGAGGTTCCCACATCGAAATCATTTATTTCTCCATATCTCAAAAAGTCTTGGACAATCATTTCAAGGTATTTGAGACTCCCAAAGGCATCCCACCTATTCATGATCATGACCATGCTATTCATTTGATTCCAGGAAGTGTTCATCCAAACATCAGAGCTTACCTAATGGGAAGACACTTCAAGTTGAAAACAAATCATGATAGTCTTAAATATATTTTGAAAAAAATATTATCTTCAGAAGAATAGAAAAAATGGGTCACAAAGATGTTGGGTTATTACTTTGAAATCATCTACAAAAAAAGGAAGAAATATGTGGTTGCAGATGCACTCTCAAGAAAGGATGAGGATGTTGAAGCATTGTTTTGTGCCATTTCTATTATCCAACTAGATTGGATAAATGAAGCAAAGGATGAATGGAACAATGATGGAGAAGTGTGGGCACTCATTCAAAAGTTGTAAAATATCCTATTTCAAACAATATTACCAGAACTTGACGAAGAAGGAAAAATCATATTGGAACCTAAAGCAGTCACAGAAACAAGAAATCGACAGCTACAAAATTCATCAATTTTAGAGTGTGAGAATTCCACATGGGAGGATGAGAATTTTATACAGAAGCATCCAAAACTACTCAAGCATTGAGGACAACACTTTTTGAAGGAGAGGGGCATCATAGGTCCCTACACTACATTGTTATTAGTGAAGCCCCCTTATTCTATTATTGTACCCATATAGTCTCCATGTTGTTATTATTGTACCCGATAGAAACCCACTATTTTTATTGTTGCACCCCTACAATATTATTTTTATGTAAGCTCTTCTTGTATTGGGACCGCTTAGAATCCTATATATAGAAAGGAGGACTTGTCATTTGTATCATCTAAGAATTGTTCATTTGTGTAACATAGAGGACGTTGCCCCTCGAAGAGGCTAATTTCTATGTGCTTCATCTATATTTTATATATCTTTGTGTGTTGGTTTCATAAGAGATCCTCACATGTAGTCATTAATGAGAGGAACAGTAAATTTTGAATCATATTTTTTAAATTTTTTATTTTAATAATGTTTTGTAAATGGATTTAGACAAGAAAGGAATTTATTATTGCAATAACCACCAGTTGATTTTAGAGGAAACAATAATATATGAGGATCTTCATTTTCTAAACCTCTCGATTGAAATTTGTAATTACAAAATAATTAATATGCCAATAATTATAACAATAGGTATAATAATTTTAATTTACATTTTCCATATTCAAGTATGTATCTTTTTTGTTTTCTTGATTTGAAAGGAATTTGAAAATTAGATATCATGATTTATACAGTATTTTTTAATACCGCGATCACCAAATGAGAAGCCCCCATTGGGTGATAAGAAGTATGTATTAAAATAAGAGTTAAATTTCTAATCTCTTTGGTTTTTAGGAGAACACAAAACTTAAAAATGGAATAAAGTATTATTCAGATAAACACTCTTTTCACTATGAAATTTTTTAAAAATAAATAACTTTAATAAATAAATAATTGGAGTTTCAATATAGATTTTACATTCTCTAATGAAATTGAAAAAATAAACAATTGTTTAGTCAAGTATTTCTATATTTTTTAGTATCATGTAAAATTACTTAAACTTTTATTTAACTATGTAATTAATATTTTTGTAGATAAATACAATATAAAAACTGAAAACCATTTACTTCGAGAAGAAATATAAAATTAGGAACTTTGAATTAATTATTGATAATTATAAATTGGTAGTCATTTCCATGTATGGAATCAAATTTGACATAAGATAAAAGAATTGGTTAATTTATTCTTAATCGTGAAGAAAAAGTTTTGTAAATTTGAGTTGTAAAAGAAGAATATAATTAGGAACTTTGAATTAATTATTGATAATTATAAATTGGTAGTCATTTCAATGTATGGAATCAAATTTGACATAAGATAAAAGAATTGGTTAATTTAATCTTAATCGTGAAGAAAAAGTTTTGTAAATTTGAGTTGTAATAGAAGAATATAGTAGTATGGGAAGTTACATCAAGAAGCTTTAAACTTGCCTCAAATTTTATCCTTTAGGATAATAACACATCTACACACATCAAGAATCTTTAAACATGCCTCAAATTTTATCATTTAGTATAATAAAGCATCTACACAAACGATACAGTTTTTTTTGACAAAGGTCTCACTAATAAAAACAAAGATATTTGTCAATATAGGAATCACACTGAAAACTTTATCATGTCCATGTTAGTTAATAAGTTAAAAAAATAAAATGAAAACAATTTTAAAAAACAAATATTAGAGCAAATTACCAACATACAGTCAATGAATGATACAAGAAACAATGGCTGATATCAAATTGAACTAAGGAGTTCATAACTTGTATGAATATATACCTTGGAGAAGGAAATAAATATATATCCAATCAAAATGTTGTCAACCAATAAATGGTCAAAAGTTGAAGAAGAAAAAGCATCCAAAACAAATGCACCTGATATGTGCTACTAGGAGAAGATGTTATTGTGTTTGAAGTAATGTTAGAGTGTAAATGTTTCCATTTTCCAAATTATAGAAGTAATAAATTCTAGTCATATGGGCTGGTTCAAATGGTAGATTTATTTTAGATTTATGTATGACTGTTCAAGTTGGTTGTATCTATTGTATGTTTTAATCATTGTTCCTATAAGGCTAAGCATTGTAATGAATGTAGATGGGGTTGAAATGGGTACCATTTTATAAATGTAGAGAAGTGTTGAATGATTTTTTCACAAAAAAATCTATGAGAGAAAAAATCACAAAAAAATCAATATGAAAAAAAAGCTATATCAAATCTTAATAATTCTATATAATATAATATTAAAATTTCTACTTGTTGATGGGTATAAAATTGGTACCATTTGCTAAATGTACATAAGTGTTGAATGATATTTCTCATAAAATTTCTTAGGAAAAAAAATTCACAAATTTCTCAATATAAAAAAGAACTGTGATATTAGATCTTAATAATTCTTTTTTTTCGAAGGAAAAAGGCGAAATTTTCATTAAAGATTTAATAAAATTACATGTATCATTCTAGCATGTATGAGATGCAATCTCAGTAATAGCAAATCATAAGTTTAGAACCCGGTTATAAAAATTACATCATAGATGTCCTAGTGATAAATTGCAACAAGGAAAATCAAAAAATACATAGGATATGTCCATAAAGTAACTATAACTGCAATGGATCAGAAAAAAGAAAAAGAAAAAAGGAGAGTGATCATGGATCAATCCAAAAGATCCTTGTGCATCTCTATGAATGACCTTTTGAAAAATGGTAGAAGATACCTTGCCTGAATTCTTGTAGTTCTCATTGTCCTCTGTTCAACTGCATGGCCTCTATGGAAAGAAGATCAACAATCTCATTCCTTTCCCTATATATGTGAGAGCATATAGGAAAATAAAATTGATCTTTTAATTATAAGATATCCTCCATTGAGTGTCTGAGTGTGTGCAATTGATAGTGGTGAACTTCATTAAACCAATTGATAGCGAGTTGTGAATCCCAGAAAATCTAAATCTTTTGGCATTTTTGTTCCTTCAGAAAAAGGAGAAGGCGTTTGAGACTATTCAGCTTGAAAAAATTATTGGTACCCCTGCCCAAACCAACTTGAATCTTGTAGGACACAATATTGTTGATGTGCAAGATAGTTCCTCCCCCGCAACCCTCAGCTTGGGCCAAACCATCAAAATATCCCCATGAGAAATTGAAGTCAATAGATCTAGGAGAGATAACCTGAGGAGGTTTGTCGTACGGATCATCTGGGATCAAATTGTAAATGTCTAAATTTTTTTTACAGGAAGTTAACCAGTTGACTGGGGCATCTAGGAAGATATTCCTATTTCTGTTGATCCAAATACCCCAACAAACAATCAACAGAATGTTTCTAGTTTTGTGAGTGATGGCCCTATTCCACCAATTATGCCAAGCCTCCCCAACATTTTTCCCAGACCAGACCATTGGCAAATTTAGACTTGTTGTAATACTAGCCCAGAAACCAACCATCACCAGACAGGACAGAAACAGGTGGTTTATGTCCTCTTCTTGCTCTTTGTAGAGACAGCATCTTGAGGGACCATGGAAGGCTCGATCTCTGAGGATTAACTCAGTTGGGGCTTTTTCTGAGAGAATGCACCACATGAACAATCTTGCTTTTGGGGGCCTTTTAATTTCCTCAGATGACATCACCACCAAATGCTATCACCCATTTCCTGAGTGGCCATAGCTGCCAAATAACCAGCTTTCGGAGTGCATCTACTGTGAGGGTTTGTGGCCCAAATGAGCACATCTTCCTGGTCATATAATCTTATATTGGCATCCTTAAGAGCCCCGATGAAACATTGCTAATCCACAATCCATCTATGTTAGATGTTTAAGTCCCAATGGTCCATCCAATGTTGGGGCATCCATTGATCATGACCTACAACAACAATTTGTGAGAGATGAGTGAAAACAAACCTTGAAAGAAGATGAAAAAGATCATGAGGAAGAATGTGGAAATTACCACATCCACCCCAGGCATCCAAGCCTAATCTCACCTGCGCGCCTTGACCAATTTTCCAAGCCATCTTATTTTTTATGATGGGAAGGGATTGGGTAATAGCATTCCAGATTAAAGAAGCACTAGTCAGGGGAAGGATGGGCCTATGGATCCAATCCAACATTGGTAGGGGGTGGATATATTTGAAATACATAAACTACTGCCAAGGGCTTTGAGAATTGTTAATATGCCAACCCATTTTTGTTGCAAGAGCCCTTCAAAATAACTGTATATTATTTACGCCCCATCCCCCCCAACTTTTTGGGCTTGGCAATCTAGTCCCAACTTACCCAAGAAAAAATATTCCCTATATTGTGCCCCCTCTAGAGAAAGAAGCAATAGATGTTTTGGATTCTTTTTAAGATACCTTAAGGGACCCAAGCCAGTGACATCTAGTAAATAGGGATAGCCTCCAGAACAATTTTTGTAAAGGTGAGTTGACCTGCTCTAGAGAGCCAACACTCTTGCCATATATTGATTCTGTTTTCGATTTTTGCTAGGAACCAAGCCCAGTCGGCAATATGGCATCCATTTGGCTTCACGCGGAAGCCTAAATATTGTAAACCTACATCCATATTGTGACAAACATAGGAATAGAATTGTGATGCGAATTTTTCCTCATTAGGAAGGCAAGTTTCAAATATAATCGAGGACTTCACATAATTTGGGTCCATACTTGTTGCTTTACAAAAGAGAGAAAGGATATTCTTGAACAATTGTGAGTCACGAATAGAGACATTAAGAAAAACAATTATATCATCAACAAAAAGAAGGTGGGAGAGAGTGGTCATGTTTGAAATTTGGACAACCCCAAATCTCTAGCCACACAAGCATTTTTAATCAGTCTGCTAAAATCTTCCATAATGAGGAAAACGAGTAAGGGGGAAAGAGGGCATCCCTACCTTAGCCCACATTCTGCATGAAAGAAATCAGAGGTAGCACCATTTATGATAACACTAAAGGAAACAGAAGTGAAACAACACATAATCCAGGTGACAAAAGGATGGGGGAAGCCTATATGAATAAGATTGAGTTGAAGAAAGGTCCAACTATTCCTGTTAAAAGCTTTGGAGAGGTTTATTTTGAGAATGATGGACTTTATCTTCTTCTTTTTGATTGAATGGATGGCTTCCTGAGCAGTTCCTATAGCTTCATGAATTTGGCACTGACTGAGGAGAGCAAACTGCTCCAGGGAGATCATCTGAGAAAGAAAAGGTTAATTCAGAAAGAGATGACCTTGGAAATGATTTTGTAGATACTATTTCAAAGGGAAATAGGGCGAAAATCATCAAAGGGTAAGGGGTGGTCTGATTTTGGGATGAGTGCCAAGAAGGTTGCATTAAAACTCTTAAAAATTCAGCTTGAGCTTCTATAGTCCTCTATGACCAGTAATAGATCATTGCCAATAAGATCTAGAAAGGAGTTGTAAAATTCCAGCTGCAACCGATATAGACCTAAACTTTTGTCCCTTTGGAAACATTTCATTAGAACCTTCAGTTCCCCTCTAGTGACTAGGGAGTTTAATGAATCTGATTCATCAGGGTCAACAAATCTGGGTAGAGCTTCTGTTGTTCGAAACATTTCTAGAAGGGTAACACCAATGGGGAATTTGAAATTTTGTTGAAATGAAAAACTCCCATGTCGTCCAACTACTCAAAATTATTAGCATTTTCGCTAGCCTAATCATGAAACTCCCATATATTGTTGATTTCTTTTCTCCCACAAGTAAAGTTGTGAACAAATTTAGAGTTTTCATCACCTTCTTGTAAATAAAGAGTTAGGATATTAAGCCTCTAAATGTCTTCTTCCTGTTGCAATAATCTAGATCTTTCATACTATAGATGTGTTAAATGGGCCTTTTCTCCCTCCTAAGAAAAACAAGAAATCTTGGATGCTTCTAGATTTTTGAGGGCCTCCTCAACCTCAAGGACATTGGCCTCATCTCTTCTTCACTTCTCCCTAGCCTAGATGATAGTTTTAGATTTAATGCAGGCCTCAGTCAAGGAGATATGATTAGCACGCTAACAGTGGATCCATGAGTTAGTGACTAATTTACAGAAATTTGTTTCAGGAAGCCAACTTGGATTGAATTTGAAGGGTGTCAGGGGTTTTAAATTGTTATCCCTGATCTCCAAAAAAATAGGGTAATGATCCGAAAATCCACCAGATCCCACCCACTGGCAGAAGAGGTTCAAGTTGGCAAGGAGCGGTTAATTGTCTTAAATGGGTTTCATCTTAAGTGGCCATTGTCTCAAATATAAAGTTGTCTTAAAATATTTTTGTCTCAAAGGTTTTTGTCTTCAATATAAAGTTTTGTCTTAAAATAATTTTGTCTTAAACTGTTTTTCTCTTAAATTAAAGTTTTGTCTTAAAATATTCTTGTCTCAAACTATTCTTGTCTTAAAATATTTTTGTCTTAAACTGTTTTTGTCTTAAATATAAAGTTTTGTCTTAAAATATTTTTGTCTTAAATTGTTTTTGTCTTAAATTTAAAATTGTATGCTAAAATATATTTGTCTTAAGTTTTTTTTGTATAAATATAAAGTTTTGTCTTAAAATAATTCTGTCTTAAACTGTTTTTGTCCTAAATTTTATATTTAAGACAATTCAATTGATATTAAATTTTAATGTAAAATAATTAAAATAAAAAGTGACTTTTTAAGGAAAAAGATTTCTTTTGTCTTAAAAAATGTCTTAAAAGTGCCCTTGGTTTAGTAGTGAATAGTTTTAGTTTATGATATAGTTTAATATGCATTATTTTTTTTGTGAACTCTCTGGTACACATGCATAGTTAACCATTATATCACACAGTATTTACATTATGTATATACTTATTATATTGGTAGAACTACCAAATGTTATATTGAAACAATTCTAATTATGGTGTAAACTAGATGGTACGGGCCTTGTCACTCTTAATAACCTACCAACTTAATTTCTTCATTACCACTTGCATGTACTTGATAATAACCAATCAATATTAGAATGATTTTCCTCCTGGTGTCACTCAGGGATGTACTTATTGTTTCATACTCCTAACTTAAATGCAACTAATCGAGAGATACTCTCACTCGTATGAACTCAACTTTATTAATTCATTATGGTTTTCCACCTTTCGGTTACATTGTTAAATATGTTATAAGAATAATCCACCCATTTTTTTCTCTATTTCCAACACTAATTCATATAGTAATTACTTTTGGTTTAAAACACAATTTCTTCTTTAAGCACAACACTATTTTCCTTTCAATTAATCCACTTAATGAACTGTATATTCTTATGCACCTAACTAATACTAAAGGAAATCATATAGCTAAAAATCATTCAAAGTTTCTTTTAGGATATAATATTTAATTCTCATATGAGTAATCCACCATTATTTCAATTGTTTCCCATTCATTATAATTCAAAAGAAATCTATTGTCCACATTCTCAGGCATCCGGATTTCAATGTTTTAATGTGATGTAATAGTGGAATCGTACAATTTATTTCTCTCATTTTTTTATATATAATTAGTTGACCACAATTTTAGGATATAATCTATATTTATTTGGAACTAACTTATTATTCTCATTATGAATTTCCCTACTAAGCATTACATGTTTTATTCAGATGAAGAACATTTGTACATAGTTCAATTTAGATAAAAATCACAAGAAATGTAAATAAAAATCACCAATATGTTGTGTGGAAAATTCACACCTTTGAATTTAAATGAAATCACCAATATGACACTTGGAAATTCACACTTGATCATGTAAATAAAATCACCAATATGACACTTGGAAATTCACACCTTCTCTCAACCCATCCTAGAATTGTTTTCTCCAGTTCACCCTAAAGCTGAGAGTTTCTTGCCTTCCGGGATCAAAGACTCAAATAAGGAACCCACCTCTTGATCCTTTTATAAAGTATTAAATATTTTCTTTTCATCATAAGGTATCCTTTTAGCGGCATCTCCCTTTTGTGGATACTTTTATCCACTTGCCTAGGCTTTTCCATAAAATCCAGACTTTCTCTCTCACGGTGCTTTTGCGCTTTTCTAGGCTTAGCATCTTTATCTAGCTAAGCAACTTAATGATTTTCCTCTACCATCCATTAAGATTATATAGAATTTTATTCTAGAGTACTTATCATGAAAGAATTATCAAATCTCTTTTATTAATGAAATTTTTATCTTTAATTTATTTTGGCAAGAATCCCGTTTCTAGGTGTCTCATTTCCAATTACATACATTCCATTTGTTTACTTATTAATAAACAATGGTTTACCTAATTATTCCAATATTCTTTATGGATTTTCCGCCATTCTCTTAATGTAGCTCAACTAATCAATGTTGAAATATGGAAACAAGAATATTCCAATTTAATTTGTCCTCGAATTAAATTGTGAATTAAAATAGAATTTAGTATTAACAGCTACTTGGAAATAATTAAGTAATTCGATTTGAATTAATTAGTTGGAGAAATTCAAGTTAGAAGTCTTTCTGAAGTCATGCAAGAGTTATCCCTTAAATTAAGGAGAAAGATTGAGTTATATTTGAGTTGTAATTAGTTAAATCATTTTACTGAGTTAAGTCCAATTAAATTAGTTCCAAACTATTTGAGGAACTAATAGAGATTTAACAGTCAGTTGATGCATGCATGCAATCAACTAGTGTACTCCAGTTAACTGAAGATTCCCTCATCAGAAACTCATGCATGTCTATTCTGAGAAAGACCCAGTTGAAATTAAAATCAAGGAAAATGTACTATTAGTTGCATGTGTTTTCTTATAAAGAAAAATCCTGCATGCAATCAAGGCATCATTCCTTGAGGATTGCGTAGTTTTGACAGTGTGTGAGAGAGTGTTCCACTTGGTTGAAGGTGAATCATCCCCGAGGAACAATGCAAGGAAATAGGAGCTTGGAGGGCAGAGAGGAAGGCTTGTGAGAAGCCAAGATTTCTTGTGAGCATCTGTGAGGATTGTACTGAGTGCTGGCTAGATGTGAGAGCTAAGGCTTTATATAATTCCTATGTATTTCCACCTTGTATGATAATACAAATAGTGGGGTTTTTAGCTGATGATTTCCCCAAAGTATTTTCATGTGTATTGTGCATTGATTCTTCTTCTTCTTGTTATATTGTTCAGCTCGATCTTTAAGCTTCCAAAAATTGATATTAGAAGTAGGTTAGAGTATTCTACTTTGATTTATATTGCATTATTAGGTTAACCTACATCATATTTTCTACATGGTGTCATAGCTAGATTTTTAGAATTTTCTATATGGTATCGGAGATGTGAACAATATACTGAGAGGAGAATTCGAAATTTGAAGTTCAGGGTTGCAGGTGCAAATCGAATTCATATCATACTTCAAGGTTGGCCAATGGAATTATATGGATTGAGACTTGAGTATGCCTTGGAAGGTAGCCCAAATTACATAGCATGGAAGGATAAAACGGAGGATGTATTAGAAGAGAATGGCTTGAAGGATTTCATTGATCAAGAAATCCCAAAGCTAGCTTCAACTAATGCATAAGAGTTGGCTGAGTGGAAGAAGTGTGTGGCGAAGGCAAGATGGATCATCCTTGAGGGAGTTCGAGACCATATCTTCTCATGTCTCCATGGGAAGCATACTCCATTTTCAATGTGGAAGACATTGAAGGACATCTACTAGAATAGTAGTGACCAGAGGAAATTGGCGCTCAAGGATAAGCTTCGAAGAATCAAGATGGAGAGATGAGCTTGTCAGTGTGGGAATAACTATTGCCGATTATGATATGGTGAGCCTCGCTCTCCTTGTCCTTCCGAAGAGTTGGAACAGCTACTAGGACTCTATGAATGGAAGGGAGAAATTGTCGGATTAGGAAAGAATGTGGTCAGATCTTATGCAGGAGGAGATCAAGAGGAGCAGATGAGATGGTTCTTCATCCAAGAATGATGATGAAGAAAATTTGGCCTTAGCAAGTTAGGCAAGGAAAGGGAAGGGGAAGGCTTCCCATTCCAAATTGAATTTTTCTCATGGAGGGAAGAAGGGTGACATGTCTAAAGTAAGATTCCTTAATTGTCATGAGATGGGACATTATGCAACTAATTTCCCATTGAAGAAGTCCAAGAAGGGATCCTCGAAAGGATCAGAAGGTGAGGCATTAGCCTCTTAGTTCGAAATGGACTTTACCCTCATCGCATACATCGTGTCATCAATGATGGGTTGTGTCTGGTATCTTGATAGTGGAGCCTCATTTCACTTGACCGGTGATAAAATTTTATTTAATACCTTGGAGGAGAAAAACCTCAAGATGCACGTAGAGATGGGTGAAGACGGAAGGTATAGTGCTTTAGAAGTGGGCACGGTTGATTTTCAGAGGGAGCATGGAGCTCCTATCACCTTGACAGATGTGAAGTATGTGCTTGGACTAAAGAAGAACTTGGTATCGGTCACGATGTTGGAGGACAAAAGATATGATGTTGTCTTCAGTAAAGGAAAGGTTTTTCTAAGACACATAGCCATGGGTCAGACCAAGAGTATAGGGATTCGAGTGAAGAATATCTATAAAATAGTGGTAGATGATTGTGCAACATTGAGTAAAAAAGAAAAATTGGCGCAAAGCCAAGACATGGGCGAGTTGTGGAATAGGCGGTTGGGCCATTTGCATCATGGGGCTTTGAAGATTAAATGAAAGAGATATCTAGAGGACTTCCCAATGGTAAACTTGAGTAAGTTGACACATGCAAAGGTTGTACCTTGGGAAAGTACACTAATTCTTCCTTTCATGATTGAGATAGTCGAACAAAGGCTATCTTAGAGCGAGTTCATACTGACGTGTGTGGACCATTCTCAACGACATCCACAATGAAGCAAAGGTATTATTTGATTTTCATTGATGACTATTCTCGTAAGTAATGGATTTATTCCATGAAGAAGAAGGACAAAAATTTCACAAAGTTTTGTGAGTTCAAAGAATTGGTTGATAAAGATTCAGGGAAGAAGATCAAGGCCTTGAGAAGTGACAATGGGGGAGAATATATCTCTCAAGAGCTAAAGGACTTTTGTGCAGTGGAAGGAATTAAACAAGAGTTGACGGTACCTCATAACCCACAACAAAATGGGGTGGTTGAGAGGAAGAATAGAACTATTGTAGGGGTAGCATGGGAAATGTTGCATGACTAAGGCCTACCACTTCACTTGTGGGCTGATGCATGCAACACAATGGTCTATTTGCATAATAGAAGGCCGCATCGCATACTTGGGATGAAGACACTAGAGGAAGCTTTCTCTGGTAAGAGACCAAATGTGGGTCAGTTTAGGATCTTTGTCTCATCGGTATATTGCGATGTGACATAGGATGCACGAAAGAAGCTTGAGCTGACAACAGAGTTGGAGATACTTGTGTAGTACAATGATACACCTCACAACTATCAAGTGTACTTACCTACCAGTCGAAGGATAGTGGTTCACAAAGATCTCAAGCTTGATGAGTTGAGGGCCACACGAGTTTGCCTTGAGAGGAAGCTCCATCTACTAGCTGTGGAGGAACTATTGGATCATAAGGAGGAGGAGCCTCAGACTGATGCGAAGTAGCTGCATGCAGAGGTTCCATGGCTGGAGACATCCACTTAGGAAGAGTCTTCTAGAGATGGACAGAAGCACACAAGAAAAGCTGCCAAATTGTTGAAGGATGTAAGGGAGAATGTGGGAGCACCATCTTCTTAGCACGGACAGAGGAGGTCACCTGAGAGGTACACTAGATACATGGCCCTTGCTGGGGAATGTGTTGAGACTGAGCCATCTTCCTTTGAGGAAGCAATGCAGCAGGCGATTTGGGTTGATGCTATGCTGGAGGAGTATGACTCCATAGTTTATAACAGTGTTTGCGACACAGTTTTGATACCAGAGAAAAAGTTAGTTATGAGTTCCCATTGGATTTACAAGGTAAATTAAGCTGCTGATGATGGGAGGATCATGTTGTTGCAGTATATTTTGATAGATGAGAAATATGTTGACATTTTGACAAAGGCATTATCAAAGTGTAAATTTGAGTTCCATAGAGACAGGATTTGGCTGGTAGACAATTAATTTCTTGTTGAGAGGGAGTGTTGAAATATGGCAACAAGAATATTCCAGTTCAATTTGTCCTTGATTTAAATTGTGAATTAAAATCAAATTTAGTCTTAACACTTGAAAATAATTAATTAATTCAATTTCAATTAATTAGTTGGAAAAATTCAAGTTAGAAGTCTTTCTGAAGTCATGTAAGAGTTATCCCTTATATCAAGGAGATAAGATTGATTTATATTTGACTTTTAATTAGTTAACTCAATTTATTGAGTTAAGTCCAGTTAAATTAGTTTCAAACTATTTGAGGAACTAATAGAGAGTTAACAGTTAGTTGATGCATGCATGCACTCAACTAGTGTACTCCAGTTAAGTAAAGATTCTCTCATCAGAAACTCATGGATGTCTATTATGAGAAAGACCCATTTGAGACTAAAGTCAAGGACAATGTACTATTAGTTGCATGTGTTTTATTATAAAGAAAGATCATGCATGTAGTCAAGGCATCATTCCTTAAGGATTGCACAGTTCTGACAGTGTTTGAGAGAGTGTTCCACTTGGTTGAAGGTGAATCATCCCAGAGGAATAGTGCAATGAAATAAGAGCTTCGAGGGTAGAGAGGAAGGCTTTTGAGAAGCCAATATTGCCTGTGAGCATCTGTGAGGATTGTACTGAGAGCTGGCTAACTGTGAGGGCTAAGGCTTTGTATAATTCCTATGTATTTCCACTTTGTATGATAATACAGATAGTGGGGTTTTTAGCTGAGGCTTTCCCCAAAGTATTTCATGTGTATTGTGCATTGATTCTTCTTCTTCTGGTTATATTGTTTGGCTTGATCTTGAAGCTTCCAAAAATTGATAGTAGAAGTAGGTTATAGTATTCTGCTTTGATTTATATTGCATTATCGGGTTAACCGACATCAGATCTTCTACAATGGTATTACTACAACTGAGGCATATTACATTAACACATCTCACATTTCTAAGATTAAAAAAATCATAAAACAACTAAAAACTAAATTTATTCTAAATATATATATATATATATATATATATATATATATATATATATATATATATATATATATATATATATATATATATCTAAGAAACTTTGTATTTCTACTACAAAAATTGACATAATCTGTGATTGTCTGCTTCTCATCTACCTAGTGGGAAATGAGACTAGATACTTAGGTTTAAAGCCTTGAGGCTATGTATACCTCTCATGACTATAGCATTTGATAAACAAAAGCAACAACACATAGATTGATTTAACTTACTTCCAACATACAATGATATAGCTAGAAGAAAACATTACAATAACTAAAAGCAAAAAATTGAGAATGCATAGACGCTATTGTCTTAGGTTGTCTAGTTTGGAGGTCTACAGTGTAACAACCTCATTCCCAAGGAATGGGTTGTTGGTGAAATTGTTGACGAGGATTCATATTTTACAATTAATTCTATCAAATTTCTTTTCCAATTCCACAAACTTGTAAACATTCTCCTGTTAGGCATTGTTGGTATCTAGGTTAGGAATTCAGTCTCTATTCTTGGCTTGAACATGGTCACCAAGAATATGATTCCACTCCTGCTAAAAAAAATCTTCTATATTATAAATTTCTTAGTGGACAAGATTAGGGATGAGCTACTGATAATGAACCATAGATTCCCTTGCTTGCGCATAATATTGCAATTAAGAAGTTGATGTCATATAGTTGGGGGTCGATGAAGAGATGGAGGATTTACCCCTGTCACTCCTTCTATGAGAAACCAAAAATATTCTGTAAGGCATTGTGATCGAGGGAAATATAGTGGCATGGGGTTGAAAATGAGGTGAATAATTAAGGATGGGAGAGATAACAAGTTGGTATTTTAGTGAGTCAACATGGATGAGAATAGATGAGAAAGAGTGATAGAGGCTAACAAGGGAGGAGATACAACATCAGTTAATGAATTTTGTTGAAATATTCCTAGGAGGGAAATTAAGGGGGTTGGGAATGAGCTGTGAGGGGAGAGTTAGAGAGGAAAAAGACAGTGAAGAGGGTGGTCTAAATAAAATAATTTGCCAAGGAGATACAAATCCATAGGCTAGAGAAACCATAGAATCAACCAAACGTAAGTTGATGTGAAGGTAGTAAAATTTGATTGGGAATAGGCTTACCCAGAATGCCAAGGAACTCACTATTGGGTCAACAAAAAGAACACTTAAATGCACCTAACTAAAACCACCATCAATAAGTGAAACAATTCCATGGTAATTCAACATGTTCTTGACATAGATTCAGGGGTGCCTTGGTTCGCTCAATATTTCCAATATCAAGGATGTCCTCATGGCCAAGCGTCTTAGCGCATCAATCAATGTATGCAAATGTTACATGTGGCCTTGAATTTCTACTTTGATTGTGTAGTGTTCCATTGATCATGTAGTGAAAGACTTCCATTATCGCCACTTTCTAGTTATATTGTGATTAAGTACTCTTACTATGAGTGTGATCCATCATGCCTGTATAAGCATTAAACATCACCACTAGCCACCATAAAACTAATCTATGTGACACGATACCTTCCTAGCAGATGACTTGATGATGGAGACCTAGTTTCATATTTGAGTGAGCCTCTAAGGTGCCCTGCGAATATGCATTTCGCTAGGTATCTTTCATGTTGTGGTGTCTTCTTTTATATGCAGTCATGATGTCACGGTGGGAGGGGAGGATCCACACTATCACATCCTTCTTATCCATGGAAACTACTACATATGACAATTCTTCATATGACATGTTTTTTAATTAATCAATTTGATTAAAGGAGAAAAATGAAATAAGTACTTTATAGATAAATTGCAACTTTGATTTGTGTATACTATTAAGAATATTTTAAAATATTTTGTGAAGGTTAAGTTTGTGTCATCCACCTAATAATTATTGATAATTAAATTTATTTTTTGGAAGCCCCACTCTAAAATAAACAAGTGTATCTACTTAATTAAAAAAACATGTTCTAAATGGGCATAGAATAGAGTGATGCGGTGTAGCATTAAGTTACTCTCGGATGTGAAGGGTCACTGGTTGGAAACTCCATGTATAAAAATCTAGCCATGTTAGAGGTTGATGTGGGCGGGTAATTTGCAATGATCGCACTACTGAGACGAATTGAAAAACATAAATAAAATATTTTTTTTAAAAGAAAAGGTCCAAAAAAAAACAGTATCAATACAATTAAAATGCATGGTTTTGATAATGGTTAAAAGAAAAACCTTCCAAGTTAAGAATCCTCGAGAGGAAAAATCATTAACTTAAAAAAGGAAATGCATGGTTTTGATAACAAAAAAGAAAAACATTCCAAGTTAAGAAGCCTCAAGAGGAAAAATCATTAACTTAAAAAAGTGTGGTTTATATCGCGATTTAAAATTAAAAAAGCTAAAAAGATATTAAAATTCAAGTTATAAAACTTCAAACCCCAAAATCCTTGGAAAAATTACAACGAAAGAAGTATGATGGGACGACATAGGGTTATAAGTTTTAAGCGAAGTAGCAACGAGAGTTCAATAGTGATGGGACTTATATTGCATTGATTGTGGAAGGAATCCAAAGGAGAATATTTCTTAACCAGATTGTTATCACTTAGGGATTTTAAAATTGTGAATGATCTTATAATGTTCTTGAATATAACAAAGTGTGTTTTGCTTCAAATGTGATGGATCCTGGCTGCAAGAATCCAGAATACAAGTGGATGTAGACTATGACTCTGGACAAGGGATGTATGGTGACTTTTTTTATTTGAACAACAACATAATAACTCAGGTAAGTACATGCTGGGATCTAGTACAAAGCCTGGAATTTTAGACATTCGCTAAGCTGGAATTTTAGACATTCGCTAAGGTGGAACGAAATCCGTGAAGGCCACTGTATATTAACCAAGTTAAATGGGACCTTGAATCGCATAATCATTATTTCGGTAGCTTATTTCAAATTATTGACTGAGATGAAAGGTGGGAATTATTTTGTAGAATGCTCTGAATAGATAGAGAGCTGACGATAGCAGCACCCTGCAAATTTGCATGTAGATTGCCTGACTTTTGTGTAAATTTTCAGTAAATAATCACTAATAATTAGAAATCCACTTATTTCTAAATAATGAGAAAAAATAAGAAATGATTGCAGATAATTTTACTGTTAAATAATAAAAAATTCAAAACTATGTCATGATACGATGAAATTACACTTCAAGATAAATGATAAAAAGTCATTAAAACGCAAAATGCGACGACATTTTTTTACCAAATAAAAGTAATATAAAACTTGAAATCCTAGTATAAAACCTTAATTCCTTAGAATGCCAGAATCGACAACACATTCATAGAAAGCCACAATGGTAATATAAGTCGCAAAATGCAAAGACACTTTTTAGCAAATCACAGAAATATAAAACTTGAAATCGAAGTAGTATAAAATCTTAATGTCTTAAAATTCCACAACAAAAAAACACATTCATAGAAAGTAAATGGTAATATAAGTAACTAAAATACACATAGAAAGTAACATTCTGTTATCAAAGTAATATGGTGACATTCTTAGATTTTAAGAATTCACATTACAGTTTTAATTATGTGTTTACTTTTTTTTACAAATTTGGAATTAATTATGGTCTAAGTAAAAGACCAAAGCTATGTGGTAATTTCAAGATGGTTCAAGAAGAAATGGTTTATAAAAAAATAAAAAAAGATTTTTGATATTGTTAAGGAATAAAATAAAAAAACCTCTAGATAATTAGGTCAGTTAGAACTCTTTTTCCTCTTAGAAAACAGGCAATTCCAAGAGGGCAGATTTTTTTGTGGGGAAAGAAAAATGAGCCGGAGGAAGAGAGGAGGGAAGGAACACTGTGTAGGTGAGCGGGATACTGCAACTGCTGAGGATTTATTGAGCTCTACTTGGGCCAGTGGAACCCTCAGTGAATTTTTGTAAGTTGGAATACAAATTGGACCAGAGGTCTTGAGGTTTGGAGGTTGGAAAATTTAAGATTGGCACCTATACTATTTGGACTAGCAGAAGCTCGGTCGAGAAGCTCATGGGGAGACTGGACGTTATTTCCAGCCTCACGGTTGGGTGGAGAGACTTCCTTATTTTTATTGGTATAGATAACATTTTTATATTGTTGTAGTTTCTATGTTTTCTTTTAAAGATTGACAACTATTATAGAATAGATGAAAGAGAAATGAATAGTAAATATTTCCATATAAAATAAAAAGTAGAACAATACATCTTATCCAGGAGATAACTGTGGAGTGTTGTCTCACTGTAGCTTGTATGTTTAGTCTTATGTATGTGCAGTCTTTTCTTAAAAGTAAAGAAATCGGGACTAAAAATAAAAGGATAACTCCCCTTTCTTGTTATTAAAGAAAATAATAATTATGTGCAAGATTAGTACTATAATGTGTGAAATAAACAAAAGAAGAAAAATAAACTGGAATTACCAGTCACTCTCTGCTCTCTTATATACTGACAGATTAGTTAGTCATAAATCTATGTAAAGAATAATTGCGCCCTTATGTAACCAGGAAAGGGTTCAACACTGTTTATCGATGTACATTTAGACAGTCCATACACGTTAAAAAATGAGACAAGGAATAGTAATGCATGCTATTGGAAAATATTAAGTAAACAAGTAAGAAGTCCACAACATCTTAACCGTGAGTCAGATTGGGAAACTAGCACATCTCGACCGTGAGTCAGACTTGGAAACTAGCTCCATTCACGATGCAAGCATGTAGAGAAGTTACTGAATAGATGAAAAACCTGGGAAAAAGAAATATATAAACCTTAGTAAAACAATGGAGTTAAATACAAGAAAACTTGAAATAAGATAAGAATAGAAGTTCTGCAAATATGGTGCATACAGTTAAATCTCGCTAGAGCCAAAATGATTTAAGGAGAAGAAAAACCACTATATATCCTAATTTAGTGACAGAACATGTAAATCACAATGTAATCAGAAAAAGGAATGTTGTATGGAGGCAAAACACATCAGCTTTCAGACTTAAGACAAAGACCAACTTAAATGAAAACAATATGTAGGCTTGATTCAGTCTAGCTACAGTCAAAACCTTCGAGTACTTACAACAATGATAGTACGAAAAATATTCACACCAATTTCATTTAAATGGTGGAGACCATAATTATAGCAATTCTAGAGCTAGAAATTTATGATAATCCACATTAAACAGCAGAGTCGAAGTCCTTAAGTAGGAGTAGTAATATACTGTTAGACCTCGTAAGAAATAACATAAAATTTCAAAGCTACACCCTTTATAAATTAAAGGCTACAACCTCAAACTCACACCCATCTAGCAAGGGAATTCATAGAAGTCGAATGACCTAAGTCCATCCTTGAGGAAGCAAGCATTCGGTCGACCCGAGAGAGAACCGAGAGGGTTTTCCATTATAATTCCCCCTCATTGCAGGCCCAGAATGGCAACAAGTCAAAACCTTGAACTGACCGAGAGGGGGTGTAGAAAGAACTTGGAAAGGAAATCACACATTCCGTGTTTGAGTGGCCACACACAAAACCTATTGCCAAGGGAAATGGAGAGGAGAGCTAACCTGTTTAGAGGAACAAAAACCCAAAATAAGAAAATCTATTCAAGCTATCCCATAACGTAGAAAACACAAGAATCCTTTGAGCCACAAGGGTTTACCTGTGCAGGGTGGAACTGTAAATTTCACCAGCATCAGACCTAAGATAAAAACCATCAAAGCCTATGTCAAAACCTTAGCAAAATAATAAATTTTCTTAGTGAAGAAGCAACTTCTATAAAAAAATAAAGTGTAGCCGGATACCTACGAAGAAATCGATGAGGGTTTCTATGATTGGAGGATATCACCATCGTTGGAGGAAGAAAGGAGCCTACAGGGCTAAATCTGAGTTAGTCACGGCACACATGAATGATTAACACCAAATGGAAGAAAACAAAACCCGACACATAACTCAAGAATTTAATCACAAATTACCTTTTCAGGTCAGAGAATGAAGGGATGCCCAGAAAGGTCTAACTGTTCGTTGAAGAGGCACCTCGCATATATCTTCTGTAACTTGGAGGACACATTTACCCTCAGCAGAAGAAGAATGAGTTACATTGTCAGAATTTCTGCATGGTCGAGAAAAATGGCTATTGCCTTAAGGGTTAGGGTGAAATTAGTTGTAAAAAGGAAACCAAGAAAGCTATCATCCATGGACATGAATATTAGAAGCGGACAATAGATGTATACCCAAATACATTGAGATGAATGTATACCATGTAAATATAAACTTAATTCCAAATTAATTGTTGTACTATTAATGCATGGTAAGTAGTTAGGACCTAGGGAATTGTAATAGAGCGCATCCATACTCTTGCATAGTAAACCATGTAAATTCTATATATTGCGATAAACAATAACTCTTAATAATGTGTTAAGTATGTTGACCTGATGACACATAACTTTCTTTTGTTAATTGGGGTAATTTTGTATGTGGCTACATGTTACAAATATATAAACACACCAGTTGGATTGGTGATGTCTATAAATTATTTGTAAATTGTGTGGTTTGAGGTTTAAGTATTATTGGTCCCTGCCATCTGGCGATGGCATGGGACTATAGTAACTGAAAATGATGTAGTTAGTATTAGTTGAGCTGTTTGCTAGTGACTGTTTGTTGAGTATAATCAAAGTTTTTAAGTGAATAGTGATTTGAGGTCTTATTTGGCCTCTTCCCAAGGTAGAAAGGCTCAAAGAATATACTATCTTGCCTTTGTCTATTCATTCTAGTTCATTCTTTTTGGAGTTGTCGATTAATGTTATCATTAATCCAGCTGTATGGAGGAATGCTAGCTCCCGTTTCCAGATATTGTTTTCTATTGCCTTTGTCTGCTCATTCTGGTTAATTCTTTTTGGAGCTATCAATTAATGTTAACATTAATCTAGCCGTATGAAGAAATGCTAGCTCCGCTCTCGGATATTGTTGCCTATTTATTAGTCTTTGAAGAGTCTTTGAAGTTGCCACCTGTTGCAATGTGTCTACGGTGCCTGTTGCAATGTGTCTGTTGCAATGTGTACTCTGCATATTGCCTACGCTGCATGTTGCTTTGGCACAAGTCCATCCAACCTAATACAAAACAAAAACCAGAACAAAACCAGCTAAGGAATATTGGTAAGATCAATATATACCTTCTCATTGAATTTCCGGTTACAGGCCCTGCAATTCTATGAATGGGCAATAATCCTAGAGCAAAAGCCCTACGATTCTCTAAATCAATAATAATCCTAGAGCGGAAGCCCTGCAATTCTTTGAATCGGTAATAATCCTAGAGCGGAAGCGTGACTGAAATTCAAAAGAAATTCGTAAAGAAGGTCCAAAGGGTGACCCTGTCCTGATGTCTAGCCCATGCACGAAGTGAAAGGGGTTGAGGCCCAACATACTCCATTATAGTTAGAGGTAAAGATGTTGGAGACATTAGATCAGTTCCGTTAGCTATATAGGAATTAGTTAGATAAGGAATTACAGTTGCCTTAACTACAAAGGAAGAGATCCCAGTTGCATACCAAGTGCTTAGCCAAAGAGAATAACAGGCCGTACTAAGAGCATGAGCTAAAATAAATAACAGTTCGTACCTGGAGCTGAGCCAAATATTCATTTCTTGCAGGCGAGCAGGGATGAAATTGAAAGGCCTCCTGCGCTATTTACTCTTCCCTTACTATGCTATGATATATTTTTTATTAGTTCCCTCAACCCATCTAGTTTGAGCAATCAGCCTTGGCAATCAAATGCTTTATGGCCAACCTGCATCCTATTTAACACTCATAATGTACTTAGAATGCTGATCGAGGATTATTTGATCATGGGTACTGTGTCTTCTGCCACAAATCGTTACTCCATCCGTAGTAACAGAATAGATGCTTGCCAGTTTCTATCTCCCTCTCCTGTCATTATGGTGTTGTTCTACAAACAAGTATTTCTCTTGCGATAGCAATGGAGTGGCACTGCAACTTTCTTAGGAAAAACTCTGATTGAATCGCTTGCATGAGGCCCATGGAGTTTTCCTCCATCGTAATGGAATCACACTATAACTCACTTAGAGAAAACTCGGATTGAATCACTTTCATGAGGCCCATGGAGTTTTCCTCCCTCGAAATGGTTGAGCGCTTGCATGAGGCCCATGGAGTTTTCCTCCATCGATATGGTTGAGCACCCATAAACACGCTGCTAAAGAAATGTTTATAACCTATCTGATGGGACAAAAGCTCCTCCAATGAGGAGGACAACTCCTACGATGGGATCAATCGGCGGAGGTGTATGATACAAGCTCACCAAATATCAAAACCACTACTACTTGTCACCGTTGTCCTGCTCTTCAGCCAGGTTTCAATCATGCATTATGATGCATTATGTTCAACCACGTGTCTTGTTATGTTCAAACTTTGCTTTTAATGGTTCAAACTTTTGTTACATTCAACCTTTTCTTTTAACGATTCAAACTTTTTCTCTGCAACTTTAATTTCTCTGTTATGCTCCTGAACATGTTTTTACCTTAGCGATGCTCAACTCTGTATATCTTTTTGGGCTTATCAAATTTCATAGTTTCTTTTCTTTGAAGTTCATATAGTGGACAAAGGGTATTTCAAGTGGCACAATGGCTAATGATAAGAATTTTTTTTTCCTTTGCTTTTTAATTTGCATGTCATCTCTCTAACTTTGAAATTTTACTGTTGGATCAGGAATAAATGGTTGAGTCTTGTACCCTCTCCAAAAGGTGAGTTTCTACTTTAATTTTTGTTCTTTATCCTTTTGTCCCTTTATCTCCGTTAAGGGTTTATAAAATTTTGTTTTCCCCTTTTTCATATATTTTCATTGTTTGAGCATTCTAATGCTACCCCTTGCATTGCAAGTTCAACTTTCTCTTCTACAAACTATAGGTTGGTTTTTTGTTTCATGGATTTCTTGCATAGAGAAACTGGCTCTATTTTCTTTTTTTTTCTGCCATTCATTCCATACCAGTGCAGAGCAGAGCAGAGCAAAGAAAATCATATAAAGCTTTGAAGGCTCAGAGGTAGAGTAGATAGAGCTTTGAGGGCTCGGGGGCAGTGGATTGCTGACCAATTTATCGAAGATGGCGGGGATTGTAGGTGTCTTGGTCTTGGATCCATGGCTCGAAAGTTAGTTCACAAATGTCCACCTCAAGGATTTGAAATCTCGTGTAAGTTTTTCAAACGAATTTAATATCTTTTTTCAGTTGGCAGTCGATGGTAATGGTTTCAAATCTTGTGGTTTCATTCATATTCTGCAATCCGAAAATGCAATATTTTAGACAACAAATTTTTTCTGAGAGGTTCTATTCCGAGGAAACCAAATGGATCTGGTATATAAATAGATCAATTGCATAATTGATCATGCTTTGCCCTGATCATATTAACTTTATCAATGTGAAGTTTATCCATATGAAAACCAACACGAGGACTGTCACAGTTGCGGATTTGGCGTCGGGGATGACAAAACATAAAAATTTTCAGGAATTATTAATAAAGAAAGAATTAAAGGCGATTCTTGAAGAATATTATGTAGATACAAAAGAAGAGATATATTTTGAAGCTTTTCTCTAGGTGAGTTATTCGCAACTTTATCTTATAAAAGTTTTTCTGCTTGCGAAGTGCAGTGCCTTGTCCGGGTTGATAAATATTCTTCAAATAAAAAAAATGTGAGGTGACATGTAAATGGAGTTGATGTGGTTGATTCACTGATCAGTGGCCTATAATCTCCTAGACCAAGAGGATTATTGAAGTCATCATTAGTAGATTTCTACTTTTCTTGAGGCAACTATTTGTTTTGTAAAGTCTTTATCATTATTGCAGAACCTAGCCACACTTAAAATCACAATAGCAAGCCTGAGTACACTAAATTTGTCACACATAATAATGAGAAAACTCATACAAGTATCTAATCTCTTGATTTCAGTGGTTAATTTTAAGCTGTCTGTGACTGATCAGAGGATTGATGTACATTTACAATGACTGATCCTAACCTACATCGAGTTCTTTTTTATCTTGGTAGTGGTATTTTGAAGTCTGGTATCAAAACTGTGCATTGGGTTTTCCTTTCAATGACTTTAGTTTTCCAAATTTTGAGTTGTGATTCAATACCTTTGTCAACCATCAATGTGAAGAAATTGTTAGCTCTATCCTTCTCCATTTAAGCCTATCCATGAGCACAATGTGCACAATCACCTTTTTGTTGCACTCATCCTGCAACTAAAAGCTTCATTGCATATCACCCTCCTCTGTCCAATAGTTCCCAAAACACATGCTCTGCCTCCTTAGTCATGGACTTCCTACTCAGTCCCTAAATTAATAAATCAACATGCTCTGTTTCTTCTTATAGCTTGTCCTTATACAAGCATGAACTAGTACCCAATTAAAGAAACCCTTCAAAATTAGAGAGAAGCTTCTTAAAAAAATTATCGATAGGTTTTTTTATTATGGTACTCACATTAAATGGACCTGGATATTCTCCTTATGATGAAGGAAAACTGAATGTACAAGAGCTTCATGGCCTTCGAATGTGTACTGCTTGGTGCCAGTTACAACATCCCATACTTGTTTAAGTCACTGAACACTCCTGAGACAAATCTATCACATCTGAAAATATCTATATTGTGACCTTTCGACTTCTCCACGAAGGTAAACAACTCGAGGATCTTTGCCCCCTGTCTTTTTACAACATTAAGAGAAATACCTCCATTGCTCTTACCCTTCGTTTGAGAGGGGGAACTACAGGACAGTCATCCTCAGCAGAGGCATTTTCATACAAGGACGCTGTCCATGCTAAGCTGCCTAAGAGAACAGCTCCACCTGCTCAAGCTCCCAAGCCTTTCCTGGTGGATAAACTGGAGGAAACCCCCTCCATAGAAGTAAAGCATCCAATGCTGGATGAGCAAGCCCAGCATTTTGCGGAACATGGCATTATCTACAGGTTTAATGGGCTATGGCCATGCACAACAAACCTCTATCAATGGATTCACTCTAATTGGACCAACAACTGCAAGGTTGTGTTATGCTCAAAGGGATTCTTCATCGTAGTGTTTGCCTTCGATGAGGATTATCAAAAAGCCTTAACTGGTGGCCCATGGTTCTGGGGTGCAGCTGGTTTATTCCTCACCCCTTGGTTCCAAGATTTCGATCCCTCTACAGCAGTCATCACCAAACTCCCCATCTGGGTCAGACTTCCAAACCTCCCAGCGCATCTATGGCACTTTGCTGTATTCCAAGGGATTGGCAACTCTCTAGGCCGCTTTTTAGACACAGACATCTCTAGAGGGGAAAAGGGCTTATACACTTTTGCCAGGATTTGTGCAGAAATAGACATGAGCAAAGGTCTCCCGGACCAGATCAATCTCAAAATTGGAGACTTCCATTGGACTCAAACTTTGGACTACGAGAACACCGCCTTTCGCTGCCGCAACTGCCATCTTACAGGTCACCTTCAGAGCTCTTGTCCCACGATACCAGCCCAAAAGAAGAAAGCTAATCCTAAGCAGAAATCCAAAAGCTGGAAGCCTCATGATCCTCCCCCCATGGAAGATTTTGATTTCAGCTCCGATGAAGAGGAAGAGAATAAGGAAGGTGTGGCAGCAGTGTCGGAATCGGATCCGTCCTCGACAGGTCCTGTGGATTCATCTGTCCTACTAGTCTCACAGAAAAGGAACCATGAATCCTCCACCTCAGACTCAGAAAAGGAGACCTCTCCGTCAGCTCATCTCAGTTTGCAAATCATGCCAGCTCAGCAAAGTCCTCTTGAGTGGGTCAAAGTAAGTAAAAAGAAGGGGAAAAAATGCCGAATAGTGGATTCTGCGCATGTTGGGTAGAATCCTCTTTTCAGTTCTTGCTCCTCTGTTCCTCTTGTTTCTTCTTACTCAGCTCTGCTCTCTTCTCTTTCTCTCTTAGGAGCCAAGGTGGATAGCCAATCCTTTCCAGCTGCCTATGTTCTTGCTTCTCTTGTTTGTAATCTCGTATTGTACCATACGTTCTCTTAATAGAATTAGTTTTTACTGAGAAAAAAAAAAAAGGTAACAATAGTTATTGCAATGCTAATAGAGGGGATAACAATATATGCAACACAACATGGGTAGAGTGAAAAACATATATTTATCACCAATAGGGTAACAAAAATATATACATTTTTAATGGAGGCAATATTAGGGGATACAATATTAACAAAAGAAATAGATCTAAAAGGGGTGGGGCAACAATGGTTAGGTTAAAAAGGAAGTAACAAGTGTAAAGTTATTGAAATGGGAGATGGTACTTATGTGTAGTGGGATGATAAGTGATAATAAATTATATTATGAGGCTATGGTGGGCATAGATCATGATAAATTAATGTTCATCTTTAGTGACAGTATATCTCAAAAGAGTTAAGTGAATAAAATACAAATAACATGAATAACAAACATGTTAATGGATGAATTTAACTTGTGAAATCCTAGGATGTAGGTTATGTTATACAAGTTATAATTTTGATAGCCCTAATTAAAAAAAAATCAATGTGAATGAGGAAAAAATAACATTATTCATTAAAAATTCAATATTTTAAATAAATTAATAACTTAAAAATACTTAAAAGTTTTAATAGAGAAATTAAATTGATATAAATTGATGGCATGAATTGATCATCAATAATGCTCCTCACATACCAAAATTAATGAATTTCAAGTTATTAAACAAATATAAATGATGAAAATAATATAGAATAAATGAAAGTAAATATAATGATAGGTGAAAAGTTAAATGAGAATCATGTCAAAATATAATGATTTCTTTTAATGCATCCTTCCAATAAAACATGTTTAAAAAATATTGATTCTAAATTATGGAGTGAAAATTAATTTAGGTAAATTGTATATATTTATTTAATATTTAAAATTGGTATTAAAAAAATAAAAATAAATGTAAATATTTCAAAATAATAAAAACATCTATGAAAATAATTATATTTATATAAAATAATAAAAAATCATACTAAAAAACTATAATATTATTATGGACTAAAATTGAGTTATTATAATACTTATTATGTTTGAATTATTTCATTTTAATAAACTACTAAATCATACTTTTATAAATTAAAAATATCATATTACAATAATTATACATATTAAATAATCATTTAAAAAAATTAATATTAATTTTGTAAAATAAATTTAAATTTAAATTATATAAAATTGTTAAAAATATATTTATATTATTTATAGATAAATTCTCATAAATAAAAACATATATAATATCATACGATCTCCACCTACAATTTATATAAGAATGAGAAGCACATAATCTCCAACTAGAATGCATGAAATGCCTTGATATCATCACCTGTGACATCAACTACCTAACCTAAAGGCTCTATCTCTTGCCCATCATTGTTAACATGCACGTTGTTGGACACCCCTAATGTGCTATGAGTACAGTACTCAATGTGTGGAGGTTTCATAAATATCCTTTACAATAAGGGATGGGTTAGCATAATGCATTGTTGGGGTTACATTTGATATTATGTTAATCTGAGGTGGACCTAACACTAAAGGTTTTATAGGAATATAAAACAGTTTTTATATGAATATAAAACAATAATATTAAATGTTCTATGTTTTCGTTTATCAAATTATTTTTATAGGGATATAAAACAATTTTATTTTACAAGTATGTCAATTCTGCTTTTTATTATTACGTTAATTTTTTCCCAATACTTTTAATTATACATCTATTTATTTAATTAATTAAAGATATATTAATTTATAAAATTTAATTTTTAATTCGAGAAAATTATTTAATTGGAAAATCATAAAAATTTAGAATAGTTTATGGAGGTCACATGTTTGCTTGGAAAAAATGAAAAATTTGATATAAATTTGATTAAATTTTATATTTTTTTTTGAAAAAAATGTAATTAACTATTTTGAATTTTTGAATATTGAATTTTTATTTATTATTAAAAAAAAATCACAAAAAAAAACTCACTTTCATAATCAAATATATTAAAAAAAAAATCACCAAATTCCATCTTCAAAACAAAATTATCACCTCAATGAACTTCTCCATATATATTATTATTTAATAGTGTTTGAATTTATTTTTATTATTAAAAAAAAAAAAAACTCAACACTCATAATCAAATATATTAAAGAAAATCACCAAATTAAATTATCACCTCAATGAACTTCTCCTTATATGTTATTAACATATAAATAACTCAGATTCATGATATTGATAAAAGGGTAATATTTCTCATACTTACAATTCCTACATTCAATAGCGCATCTTATATTTAAAAGTACAAGTTAATTCCACTTAGGCATAAACGCTACAAAGAGAATGTTTCAGTAATACAACCCTATACTCTGGACTCGGGAGTACAAGTGTTTCAGTAATACAACCCTATACTCGGGACTCGGGAGTACAAGTTAATTCCACTCAGGCATAGACACGGGAGGACACAGTGTCTCCACGGATTTAGCTATAACAAGATGTGGTAATTACATGCTTTCCATTAAATTAGATGAAATAGGAATCTAAATACATCAATGCCATTATTATTAATTTTAATGTGTGAATTCTTCCCCGTTTAAGATCATGCATTCCTTCTCTGGTAATATAGTTTAATTTAAATGGCCGATAAAGATCAAGAAACATTCAATAGAATAAATAAGTGATGACGAAATATTTAACATAGTTAATATTAAAAAGACATGAATTAAGATTAATATATATATATATATATATATATATATATATATATATATATATTATTCTATTATAAATATAGGAAGATGTTTTCATGTGTGAAGAGATTTTATTATATTATTATGGGTAAATGTCATGGGGTATTAATACAATATATCTATAATTTATAAGCTCCAAGGGATAGCTCAAATGGTCGAGTTCCCGTTGCTAATTACCTTCTCAGTTGGGAGGTCACGGGGTCAAATCTCCTTGACGCCCCAATCTCCTCGACACCCTTGGGGTTAGGTTAAGCCTGTTAAGATTGGGGTTAGGTTAGGCCTTGGGAACCACTCCTATATGGTATTTGTTTATATGATTTATAAAAGATGTATAATTTCAAACATTAGTTTCTAAATATTATTAAGAATATTTTATGAAAATTAAATCTTCTTTTTCATCTAATATTTAATATTATAAAATTATCCATTGGGGTTAGGTTAGGCCTTCGGGACCACTCCTATATGGTATTTGTTTATATGATTTTTAAAAGGTGTATAATTTTGCAAATAAATTTCAAACATTAATTTCTAAATATTATTAAGAATGTTTTAAAATATTTTATGAAAATTAAATCTTATTTTTCATCTAATATTTAATATTATAAAATTATTTTAAATGATAATTATTATCACTGATTGTCAAAAAAATATATATGGGTCTAATCTTTAAGAGTATGTGTTTCCTTTTAAAAGTCACAGGTTCAAAACCAGAGAGATAGAATATGTATGCCTTCCTAGACTTAACAGTTAGATAATTACACAAAAGTCTCCATAACGCATACAACACAGACACACACACACACACACACATATATATATATATATATATTCATTAAAATAATAATTAATTAATTAATTTTATAACAACTTTAACTAATAAAGAAAAAAAAAAACCAAACTAATTTTACATAAATTTCAATCATTTATACTAAATATTATTTCAAAATATTTTATTAATAATTAAATTGAAATTCTACAACATTATCCACCCGTTTAACCTTTGGATACCCTAGTCTTTAACAGAAAACAAAAGCACGAGGAAACCAGGAAGATCCCTACAATTATTATTGCGGAGCAAGAGGAAAAAAAAAATTATTATTCCCTTAGCTCTCCTCAAATATCCCCAAAGCACACACATGTTACTCTCGGCTCTAGCTGGAGAGAGCCGTTTCCTACAAAGAATACACCACCGATCTCACAATTATTGGAATCAAGATCCCAATTAACTCTTTTAATATACAATGGCATATCCCTTGAGAGGGATTCTTGAAGTTTCATAGCGCAGAACCCTAAAATCGATAGCTAACAATACGGAATAGTATAATCTGAGAAAAGATACGGAAAACCCTAAAATCGATAGCTAACAATATTTGCGCTTATCTCTGATTTGGCTGCGGTACTGAAGGATATACTATTATTCAACGCAGTTCTGTTAGCCAATGTCTGAAATTTCATAGGTTGTGTACCAGATGCGGTCATGCGCTTTTCTGATGTCCTGCAGTTTTCTTCAGAAGAAGACATCGTCCTAGCAACTAGGCTCTTTCCCTTCCGCCTGTATTCTTCGTTGTTGGATCGAGGCTCCACCACATCAGGGGCGAAACGGACTTTCTTTTTCAGCTTTGATTTTTTGCCTGCCAAAGCTTCTGCAGTTAGTTTCACTACCCATGCATTCGCATTCACAGAAAAAGACAAAAGGGGGAGTCATATACCTGAAGAACAAAGACATGAACGATAGGAATGCTCTTTCTCCTTTGGCCATATTTTACAAGAGGATTTCTGGAAGAGCAATTGCAGGTCATAAGCGGACAGGGAAGGGACACCTCCCCAGGCCACCACCAAAGAGAAGAGGACACCTGAAACTCCCATTGCTATCAATAAATTTCTCGTTTCCATTTTGTAGAACGTTACTAGATTATTCGTATTTTCAGAGTCTCTAGGCGATAGCAATATGGTTAAGAAATATTCTGCATGGAATTCATTCAACAACGAGTGCAAGACAAGCTAAACCTAAAAATACTGGTTCGACCTCGTCTTATCTTTGCTGCTCTACTTTTCTTTGCTTATAAATTTATAGTCCACTTCTTCTCCCAAAATAGGAAAAGGCCATTTATATAACTGGGCCTGCTAGGCCCATTTATAACTCGAGTTAGCTATTTTCTTGCAAGCTACATATTGCTATTTTCTTGCAATATGTATAACTCGAGTTAGCTATTTTCTTGCAATGTATATATTGCTATTTTCTTGCAATATGTATAACTAGAGTTAGCTATTTTATTTTTGGGAGTGGTTTAATTAGATGGAAGAATTGGTAAGAAATTGTAGGAATCTAGGTAAAAAAGATTCAAAAATTTTGTAGAATTTGAATAGTGTTTTTGATGGTAGAAATAATTCAACACTATCCAAAACATTAAAACATCTAAAATTTTAAAGTTTTACCACTATAACTTGACTTTACAAATTTTTTATAAAATTTTCTCTAAATATAATCAGAATTTCAATAACTTCCCAATGAACTGCGCGGCATCATTACACTACCCACTTTTCATTGCAACGTATATATCGGGCACTCGACCTATTTGTATATGAATTGGCGTCGCTGGCGACTTATCCAGCACGAAATCAATAACCTAACTTGGTCTGAACCGTGTCGCCCGTTCGTCTCGTTGTCGGGATGAAATCCACTCAACTGCATTCCATTCCATTCCATTGAAGTGATTGGCTGTCAAATGCAAAAGGCAGCGTTTAAAGCTCCACCTATTCATAATGCTTCGACTCTCGTTTAACTAAATAATTGTGACCGTATATGACCGTTACATGTCAATGAGTCTTCCGAAAAGTCGACTTCGCTTTTTTTTACCGGCGTCCGTACTTCCGGTTGCTTTTGTTTTACCATCTCTTCGACACTCGTTTAAACTAACCACTGTAACTTTAAAAGCTTACGTGGACCTAAACAGAACCATTATACATAAGTATAAACTTCTAAATTTGGAAAAAACAATATTAATAAAAATATCTATATATATGATTTGATAAATTATATATTTTTTATATATCAAATCATATGTTTTTAAATTTATAAAATTCTTAGAAAAAATAAAAATAGAAATAGAAATTAATAAAATTGATGAAAAGATATTAAAAAATTATATAGTAACTGAAAAATTAAAGAAAATATGGATAATTTAGAAAAGCTGATTTTGCCTTTTTATACTAATAACTTACTTCTTTGCATTTTTTTTAATACTAATAACTTACTTTTGGTAGCATTCGCTTTTTATATCACACTATAGCATAAATTCACCATTTTACTTCTAAAAAGTTAGGGTGGACTTGTTGATTAATATTTTGCTTCGGAAAATTCAAGTGTCAATGCAAGAAAGAAAAAATGAAATTTCAACAAATGTAAGTGAGTAACTTATCAAAATTTAATATAATAGATTTGACGAATAGCAACTATATAATTTCAAAGCATGAATTTTTAGGAAAAGCATTGTAAGTAAGGATTCAAATAAGATTTACAGATACTTATAAGATAAGTTTACCAATCATGAATAAGTTCATTATTAATAACTATATAAAAGTATAAGTGAGCTTAAAAGTCACACTAATTCCAAACCATGAATTTTTAGGAAAAGCATTGTAAGTAAGGATTCAAATAAGATCTACAGATACTTATAAGATAAGTTTACCAATCATGAATAAGTTCATTATTAATAACTATATAAAAGCATAAGTGAGCTTAAAGTCACACAATGATACAACGCTAATGTAAATAAAGTAGTTTACTAATATAAGCATAAGGTAAGCACATCATATACGATCTATTTTTTGCAAGAGATTTACTAACATAAGCATAAGGTAAGCACATCATATACCATCTATTTGTTGCAAGAGAAATCCGACAATGCATGAAGACACATGAATAAACGGTACACCAAAGTTCAGGGAACTTTTTAAAAAATTACGCTGAGAATATCAATGGCACCATCACACAAGACTTCCATCAAATCCATAAGTGGAAATTGAAAATTACTTTTTGCATTCACTAAATGATCCCTTAGTTCTCAAAACAATATGCACCAAACTAAGTCCAAAGCTAAAACCCCCTTTACAATGTGTCATGAGGACATATTTATAGAAAGAAGGGTGACTTTTCATCTACCGATGACTCTGAAGCTACCTCATGATGTTTCACTCTCCTATGAGACACTACTCTATTATAGTCTCTGTCCTACTATACATGTGCTACATGAAAGAAATTGTTCTATATTAATAATTTAACAATAGACAATTTCAAAACATATGCATGTAATTCTTGCAAGAGATATGAATGCGAAATCTTGTACTTTGTTGCTACTTTGACCACCTTCTGTTGTTCGTACACATGTATGTGAAGACACTATAGGGAATCTCGCAATAAAGTGTTCTTCTTACCCAGAATATGATTACACAAGGTCACCAACTTGGTATATATTCTTACCAGTTCTACCACATGGTAATTGTTTCTTTTGTTACCTATAAGTTTTCCATGGTAGTAAGATTGACTGAAAGGATGAAGAAATTCTTGAATTTCTCAGGGAACTTCTTCTTTAGTCCTTACTTCACCGAAAGATCCAATAGTAGGCACTTTATGCATCAGGATCATAGACTCTAGCTCACTCAAGAGATTCTTATATGAGGCCAGTAACCTATCCACATCCTTTTACAGTTTATCTCATGATTGGATCTTAACGTAGAATTGGACCTTGTCATTTTGAATAGTTACCCAATCTTTTATGGGTAGAGTTGCTTAGGCATCTATATATCTATCAACCCAGTCAAACATGTTATTTACAATTGTGGCTTCTTTAGGCATAACTATGTTCTCTTTAGTCTCGACTTGTATGGTTAGCAATGTTAATACCATTTAATGCAACCTCATCGTCTCTTGATAGACCAAATCCATAACATCTTCCAGTCTTTTTACTTCTTCTTGAATGGAAGCCTACAACTCCTTCCCGCTTGAATGGGCAAGGAGCAGAATCGGTTCTCCTCCTCAACTTGGGTATCTCTTTGTTCAGAAGCCTGTAGTTTAGTTGGTAGTTGAACAATCTGTTTGTTTAGACTACTCATGTTTAACTCTGTTTCAATGACATGTAGGTTTTAACCCTGTACGGATATTACTGGCAAACGAATTCTTAAAAGCAAAAAATATACAATGGCGAGAGCATAAAACATAAAACACATATACAAAGAGATTTTCCCCTAGATCCCAAAACCGGGACTACCAGATTGATTTTTCATTATATTCCTTTCAATGTTACAATACATATATACATGACGAAGCCTCCATAAACCCCAATCCATTAACTGTAGATTAGAACATAATCGTAGTTCCCTTGGTCGGATATACAACATACCATGGACAGAAAATCATCATGTAGAAAACCATGTGCAAAATCCATGAACAAAACCATAGGTATGTCTGCCCACCTAGTATAGGGTCAAAGAAAAAAAATCCTGGGGTGCTACCCTAGACCTTGTGTAGGTGGGCTATCACTCCCCTGCATACTCACAGTCAGGGGGGGCAACTGCCCCCCTTGTGACCCCCCCGGCTACACTCGATGCAATGTATAGTGGGCACTGCCACCCACTGTGAACCCCCCTTGCATGGGGTAGTCATGGAAAGAATATAACACACACCCAACATTCTCCCAATTGTTGTTTTCTTTCCCTAGGTGGTCACAGGAGAGCTTAGTCATTGATCCAGCCCTGCAATGCCCATTGTTTCTCTACACCAAGAGAACTTCTCAGTGTTGATAGACATTGTCAATGCATTTGTTGTATTCTTCAAAGTTTACACCTTTACCAGAAACACCTTTTTATACTCAACCATATCCCTCACAAAGTGATAAAGAAAATCAATGTGCTTTGTATTTGAATGATAAGTAGGGTTCTTTGCCAAGAAAATTGCACCTTGGCTGTCATAGTCTATCCTTATAGCTAGTTGTACTAACCCCATACTTGAAAACAATCTCTGCAACCAAACTGCTTCCTTTCCTCCATGAGTGCCTGCCATGTATTATTCCTCTATAGTGGATAGTGCCACTACAAACTGTCTCTTACTCATCCAACTGAATGCACCTACAAATATGTTAAACACATAACCACTTGTAGATCTTCTCTGGTCCAGATCTCCAACCTAACATGCAACAAAAAAACCACGAATTTTCAAAACTCAGTCTAATCCTGGTCTTCTTTGGTAGCACAAACCATAATCACTAGTGTCAAAAAAGTACCTAAAAACCCACTTCATTGTTGTCTGATGCTCCTTCCTTGGTTTTGACATAAACCTGCTCAATACTCTCACTGCATGTGCAATGTCTGATCTAGTATAGACCATTGCATACATCAGGCTACCAATTGCACTTGCATATGGAACATGTGACATGTCCCCTTCCTCTTCTAGTGTCTTGGGACACTGTCAACAAATAACTTTACACCTACACAAATAGGAACCTTCATTGGTTTATTATCCTACATATTAAACCTCTATAATATTATCTCGACATATGTCCTCTGGATTAACCATAGCTTCCTCTTTTCCCAATGTCGCTTAATTTCAATGCTCAAATATAGTTCTCAACACCGAGATCTTTCATATCAAATTTGGAGGACAATTAGGTCTTCAATTCTTGGATAATTTCTTTGTTTTCCCAATCAACAACATATCATCCACATACAAGACCAAATAAATAACATGGTCACCAATTAATTTAAAATACACACAATGATCTGCTTTGATTATGGTGAAGCCAAGTCCCTGTATATATGTAACAAATTTTTGATACCACATCCTTGGTGATCGTTTTAACCCATATAGAGACTTTTTTAACCTGCATACGAGTTCTTTATTACCCTTCACCACAAAGCCTCTAGGTTGCTTCATGTAGATCTCTTCTTCCAGATCACTGTGAAGGAATGTTATCTTCACATCCATCTATTCTACCTCAAAATAAAAAACAGTAGCAATAGATAAAAGTAATCTAATGGAAGCTACCTTGGCAACAAGAGAAAAAATATCACCAAAATCAATTCCTAGCACCTGGGAATAACCTTTTTCTACCAACCAAGATTTCTATTTCTCCACCATGCCTTCCACATCCATCTTCTTCTCAAATACCCATTTGCTGCTAATGGGTTTCCTTCCAGCCGAAAACTCCACCAAATCCCAAACCTCATTTTTGTGCAACGATGTAATTTCATTAAGCATGGCCTATTTATAGAGTTTTCCATCCTATGAATCTACTGCTTCCCTCACAGTTCTAGGATCATCATCAGTAATAGATTAAAAAAAAATTGAACATAAAGCAAATGGACTATACATTTCTAGCTTCGTTTTTTCTTGAACCAATCTTCTCACAACTGGAGTTTGTGACTCTTCATCTTCTGATTCCTCTTTTGCTGTAGAGTCTGATTGTTGCTCCTTTAGCTCAAACTCTATCTTCTCAGGTTCCTTTGGTAGGACTTCATGTTTAATAACATCTTTCACCTCTCTAAACACCACATCTCTGTTGTACAGAACCTTCCCCTTTTCTAGGTTCCAAATCTTATAATCTTTGAAACCATCCTTATACCCAATAAATATGCACCTTTTAGATTTACTATCCAACTTTGTTCTTTTCTCCTTTGGAACATGTACATATGCATCACATCCAAATACCCCCTTGTGGAGGCTTATCCTCCAATGCTAATGAAGGTAATATATTAACCAAGTAACATGTAGTCTCCACCGCCTATGTCCATAATTCCTATCCTAACTCGGCAGCACTCAACATGCTTATTGCCTTTTCCATCAATGTCTTATTCATTCATTCTGCAAATAAATTTTTCTGAGGTGTGTATGGAGTAGTCTTCGACTATGCTATACCACACTTCTTATAGAACTCTTGAAATTCCTTCTTGCAAAACTCTCCACTGTTATCTATCCTCAGCACCTTTATCTTCTTCTCTATCTAGTTTTCCACCAAAGCCTTAAATTCTTTAAATCTATCAAAGACTTCAAATTTATTCTTGAGGAAATATATCCATGTATTCCTTTGACTAATGTCTTTGAGATCCCTATAGTTAATTGGTTGAAGACTTGTATGAGAACTTTGTCTATTTCCAATATAGGAAGAGCATGTGGAGGCTTATAGGAGTCGAAGACTTTGACATAGGTGGATTTTCCAATGGGAAACTAGTCTTCCACCTTGCTAAGTGTTCCTTTAGCCCTTTTAGACATGCAACGGGGATAGTCTTTGAAGAGCATTGGGTATAAAGGAACAATAAATGATTCAAGAGTAATTTCATGCATACCTTTATAACCTGGATCCCATAAGATTTTATAGTGAATGTGTACAAGCTCTAGTATCTCTGGGGTCTATCTGTGACTCCACCCCTTAAAATGACATCTATAACATACAACATCTAGGAGGTATGACGTAATATAAAACTTGGATAGTTGACATTTTTCAGGGTTCTTTGTTGCCTATATATTTGACTTGAGTGATGATTCCAGGATGCTTGCCTAGTTGAAAGTATTTCCTATGGTGGCTTCTATGTACATAATAGGGACCTAGGTTCCTAGAAAAGTGTTGATATTTTGCTTGCCATACAATCTATTCATCATTTCTACCATGAGCTAATAAACCATTTTAGGGCCCTCCTTTATATACATCTAGTCTTCCTTGACTCTAAAATTGGAGGCTCTTGCCACCATGAATTTATAATGTCTTTGGTTGAATGATTGAAATATGATATCCACCTAGTGTTTAAGGATTCTTCTTTCTCTGGTAGCTTATATTAGGAAGCAATATCAATAGGAGTGAAACAATTTTACAACCCTAGGTTAAAAGTTTATGTAATAGAGGTTAATAAAGGAAAAATAAGATGAAGGTCATGGGACACGTATTCCAAGATGAATGTTGGGAAAATGCTATAGTGGGCATCACTTTTAGTTTATTAATGGTTATGGAAATTGGAAAATGCATTGGCAAAGGAGAAGATGAAATAATTCGAATTTTAATTATGAAGATAAAGAAAATAGGAGAAAATGGAGGTGAAGAGACAAATGTTTTCATTTTAAGGAAATTACAAGGAGAATTAAGGGAAATGAAGAAAAATAATACATCAATAATAAAAATGCATCATAAAACCAATTCACAACTTCTTGCACAACTTTTTTCATTTTTGGCTTTGATAAGTTTTGAGAGAGAGAGATATCTCAAGGAGGAGAAAACAAGCAAGCAAGAAGAGACAATTAAAGGAAACCAAAGGAAAGTAAGGAGAAGGTTTTATCACCAAATTTGGTGGGAAAAATTTGCAGGAAATAAGTTGCATGTGTGATTTCCTAACTGTGGTGTGAATGAATTATACACACATTTTCTTATTTCTGTCATTTGTTGTCATTGGCATGGGTTTCACCATGTTTTATAGTGGTTTCAACATTAGCTTTCCATTTCCCAGATAGACATGGTGTGATGGGACATTTTTTGGTTGAGATTTCAACTGTTGAAAGTTGTTGGAACTCAGTGAGGTGGTCTTAGGAAAATTTCCAAGGAATGGTGGTGGAGATGGTTTTCTCTGGGAAGCCCTTGATAGATTGGTGGATGCATGAATGGTGAAGAAATTTTAATGCATCTAAGCTTGGTTTGGTATTTTTATCTCGAGACCAGTTTAGGTAATATTACAGTAGTTTGAGGGTGAATTTTGTTTAAGCTCTAGATTCCTTTCATTTTATTTGTATTTCTTATCCCATGTGATCACACATTCATTCTTGGAATATGTCATGGGGGTGAGTAGCTGAAAGAAGGATTTGGTTCAACCCAATCTATGGTTGGGTGGTACAAGGAAGTCCTTGATGGCTTTTGCATAAGTTAATAGGAGATATTTTCCTATTGTGATTCATGAGTAATTGTACTTTTTATTATGATGATTTAATGGTTGTTCTTTCATGGTTAATATTCTTATTATATGCTATTTATAAGCATTATTTATGGTTTGTTCTAGTTATGGCTCTTATTGTGCTTTGATAAGTTATCAAATTCTTAATGAATTCATGGACTAACTAGTGTTGTGGCAACTACTTGAGAGGGTATTAGGTATTATCGATGATTTTAAGCTAAAGTACAAATATCTACACTCAGATATGCATTTATGACTTGTAGCATACATGTTTACCATATGTTTGACAAAATGTCTACTGTGTTATAGGTAGTCTAGGTCAATATTTTTATTAATGTTTGAAGGTTTAGCATTGTTTCCATGTCAAATGTGATTTTGGAAAGTTAGAGGAAGTTATGGGTAGTGGCCTAGATGCTAGCCTAGAAGAGTGGCTCATATCGCGAGACCATATGCACTAAACTTAGTAAATTAGGTCATAATCACATGGAGGAATGCATATGTATGTGGTTGGATACCTATAACCACACCCTTGACTTGTTGTGCATGTGGTTAGGGTATTAAGTTAGTGAAAAGGGGTCCAACTCAGGGATTGACCATTTGGGTTGGTGTATAGCCTTCTGAGTGTTGTGGGGTCTCTAAGGGTTTCCAATATTGTTTTAAGTTTGTTGAATCAACTTACATAGCTGGAACTAGGTGGTTGAGTCATGTCATAGTAGCACTCCACTTCAAATTTACCCAAAGGGATTGTAAAAGCAGGTAAATGTGGGGGAGGGGGGTGCATAAATAAATTAAAATTGGCTTATAGTTACAAATATTGTAGTAAATCTAAATAAAATCATTCTTTTGACCACTTATGTTATGTTTCTGGGCGTTTAATTTGTTGTATTATAAATTATGTGTTGAACAATTATCATTGTGTTTTAGCTACTAATTCTAATGTTATTTATGTATCATATTTTATTAACTATCTACCTTTTTCATTATATCTATTTACTATTAATCATTAGTTTTAGGTTTATTAGCAAGTAGTGTAGATTATGTACTAAAATTGCATTAGTTAACCTTAGATTTCAATAGATTCTCTTATTTGAAAAAGAAAGAGATCCAAAGGCCAACAAAGCCATAAAACCCATAGAGATTACCATTCCAAATAACTTGGCATGTCTAAAGCATTCCAATTTGGGTCACTTTCCCTTTGTTAACAAAAGTCATAAAACTCATGTCAACAGTTCGATAGACTATGTTTAACATAGTGACATCTGAATGGGGGTAGACATTCTATAATCTACTGCAATTTTCATAAGTCAAGAAAAATTTTAAGACGGGTTTGATAATTTATGTTTTGAATCCGCTTCTCATCAATCCTCATATGTGGTCATCAACAAGAGTAATACTAATTTTTGAATTAGATTTCATAAATTTTAATTTCTAAAAATGGTTTAAAGATGGATTTAAACATGCAAGAATGTTATTATTGAAATCTTTGCATTTTCTCAAGAGTATATGATTATAATATGGGAGCATATTTGATTATCAACCCTTCAATTGATATTTTTAATTGGAAATGGTTAACGTATTAACATCCAATAGGGATAGTTCCTATCAACTTAATACAAGGAGAGGCAAGGAAAAAATGAGCATATATAGAGAAGCGATTACATATGAAAATAGATATATTAATTAGAAACCTTTAAAAAATATGTCATATATTTAACTAAGCCAATTAGAAATGTAATACTCTATAACACAGTGTTGAGAACCCAACATAAGCTAAAACTTACCATTTTATTCCTCTACACTAATGAATAAACATGTAACAAGTATAAGAAATAAATTTTTCATTGGACGTTACATTCCATAATCCAATGTACCTTTTATAACTCCAACTATGTTCCAAGGAAGTTTTTATAAGCTATATTTTGAGTCCACTTCTCATCAATCGTGTTAGGTCCCTATACTACTAGTGTAAACCCTTATTGTTATTAATTCAACCCCCTTATTATATTATTGTACCCATATAGTCCCCTGTTTTTATTATTGTACCCCATAGATTACCACTATTGTTATTGTTGCACACCTACAATATTATTGTTATGTAGGCTCTTATTGTATTGGGACTTCTTAGACTCATATATATAGAAAGGAGGTCTTGTCATTTCTATAATGTAAACAAGGTTTCCCCCTCGAATAGGCTAATTTCTAAGTCCTTGATCTGTCTTTTTTGTCTTTTTGTGAGCTGATTTCATAACATTTGGTATCAGAGCTTTGGATTCTAGGGTTTTACTCCTCCAAACAGGTCATTGTGGAATTTTCAATATACCATTTTCTCTATGAAGTTTTAGTAGCTACAAGAAAAACATATTTGAGCTAAAATCTATCTGAACCTCGGGCCCAAATTTTAGAACTTGTTTCATAATATTTTCGGAGGTATGGTTCAAGACATTCATGGTTTTTGCAGGCTCCCAAATTACATCCCAAACAGGCGATCTTGGGAAAATCATCATAACCTTCTCTCTGAGTATCAGATAGAAATTTTGTAAGATATTACAGAAATAGGATAGATTATAGTTTTCTCAGCATTGCCTTTAGATCCGAAGGTTGAAATAGTGACACATGGAATTTCGTACAATTTCACTCTATTGAAAAGTGTATAATCAGGTCATCTTGGGAGATTGGCCATAACGCTTTCTTGGAGAATCCAATTTTGATCAGACTGGTGGCATTGTAAATATGACTCAAAGGGATACTACAATTTACAATCTCAGACCTTAGTGATCCGAAATTGCAGAGATACATCAGATTCAATATCGAGCTCCTACAAAGTGAAAGAATGTGTGTAGTTTTTTCAAATTTTGGATAAGTCTGGTTTGAAAAATTAGTTTGAAGGAATTCAAAGGGCATAGTGAAGCATAATTATCATTAATTGATGTCAAAAATAAATAAAATGGACACAACTAGGAAGGAACCTGAAATCTCTAGCAGGACTCATGAAGAAAAGGAGTAAATGCAACATGATATATGAAAATTACGAGACCAAGTGAAACAAATTTCACTCTCACAAAAAGTAACAAAATCTAAGATGGGTGGTTTAAAGAAAGGCATGGAAGCTAAGACAGAAGGTATGAAAGACAACATTGAAGATTGGAAGAAGGACATGGAAAGGTGGAAGGAATGTTTGACAAAGTTGCTACAAGAAATGTTTCATAATGGCAAAAACATAGCAAAGAAAACTCAGAATGAGAACAAAATAAATGTTAATCATTATTCAAAGAATGACAACATTAACGATTTGAAGAAAGACATGGAAGTTTTGAAGGAAGGTTTGACAAATTTGCTACAATAAAGGCTTCCTAATGGTGAAAGGTAGTAGAGAAAACTCATGATGAGAACAAAAGAATTGTTAATCATGATTTCATAAACTCTAACATTTGAACAAAGACCCACCACATTCTGAAGATTGATATGAGGAATTTTTATGGAAAGGATCCCGTAACATGGATACTACAGATGGAAGAATATTTAATGTGAAAAACACACAAAAGGTATGCATTTCCACTTTATATTTGGAACCCAATTAGTTTTTATAGTATCGACAACTTTTCTCCCATAAACAAATTGTCACTTGGTAAATTTTTACAGATGAAATGATAGCACATTATTTGGATACAAATAGAAAAACCTTCTTTAGCTAATTGATAAATATAAAATAAGCGGGTTTAGTGGAAGAGCACATTGAGGACTTCGAAAAATTGAATATAAGGGTAAATGATATTCGAGAGAAATAGAGGATTGATGTCTTCATAGGGAATTTAAAGGATAACATTCAACATGAGGTTTATCTTTGGGACCCTAATAAATTGAGGAAGCCATTCAATTTGGTCAGAAAAATAGAAAGAAAAATTATGGCAACAAAGAGTCCTGCCAGTCACAACTATAAATATGGAAGTGTTGTTGTCCCTAACCTTTCAAAACCTACAAGGCTGACACCAAAACAATTGGAAGAAACACGAGAAAAAGGGATTTGTTACAATTATGATAGGAAATACACTAAAGGTCACAAGTGTACTAAGAAGAAATTATTTTACATAGATTGTGAAGAGGAGGAAGAAAATGAACAAGAAATAACAAAAGAAGAGGATATACACCAGGAAAGAACCATACAGAAAGAAGAAATGAATCCGACCAAATCTTGTAATGCATTGGCTAGAATTACTACTCCTCAAACTGTCAAGATAGAATGACATATCAAGAAGAAAAAGGTAATAGTTTTGACTAATTCGTGCAGTACCCATAATTTTATTCATTGTAAGATAGCCAATGAATTGAATTGCTTCCTATATCCAGAACGAGAATGTCAAGTGATGGTTTCAAGTGGAGGAACCATAAATTGCTCTAGAGAGTTCCATAATATCAAGCTATCCATGGGATAATATGTGCTGAATAGACCAATGCTTTCCATTCCAATGGTTGGTGTTGATGTCGTACTAGGAGTCCAATGGCTCCAATCCTTTGGTACAATACCTTTTAATTTTCAAGAAATTTTCATGATTTTTTTGAGAAGGAAAGGAAGTTTAATTAAGGGGTATCGAATGGAAATTGGGAATAATATTAAGCTCTAATGGAATGATAAAGCTTCGAAAGAAACAAAAACAAGGCGTAATTGCACAATTATGTTCACTAGAGGTTCCCACATCGAAATCATTTATTTCTCCATATCTCAAAAAGTCTTGGACAATCATTTCAAGTTATTTGAGACTCCCAAAGGCATCCCACCTATTCATTATCATGACCATGCTATTCATTTGATTCCAGGAAGTGTTCATCCAAACATCAGAGCTTACCTAATGGGAAGACACTTCAAGTTAAAAACAAATCATGATAGTCTTAAATATATTTCGAAAAAAATATTATCTTCAGAAGAATAGAAAAAATGGGTCACAAAGATGTTGGGTTATTACTTTGAAATCATCTACAAAAAAAGGAAGAAATATGTGGTTGCAGATGCACTCTCAAGAAAGGATGAGGATGTTGAAGCATTGTTTTGTGCCATTTCTATTATCCAACTAGATTGGATAAATGAAGCAAAGGATGAATGGAACAATGATGAAGAAGTGTGGGCACTCATTCAAAAGTTGTAGAATATCCTAGTTCAAACAATATTACCAGAACTTGACGAAGAAGGAAAAATCATATTGGAACCTAAAGCAGTCACAGAAACAAGAAATCGATAGCTACAAAATTGATCAATTTTAGAGTATGAGAATTCCACATGGGAGGATGAGAATTTTATACAGAAGCATCCAAAACTACTCAAGCATTGAGGACAACACTTTTTGAAGGAGAGGGGCATCTTAGGTCCCTACACTACATTGTTATTAGTGAAGCCCCCTTATTCTATTATTGTACCCATATAGTCTCCATGTTGTTATTATTGTACCCGATAGAAACCCACTATTTTTATTGTTGCACCCCTACAATATTATTTTTATGTAAGCTCTTCTTGTATTGGGACCGCTTAGAATCCTATATATAGAAAGGAGGACTTGTCATTTGTATCATCTAAGAATTGTTCATTTGTGTAACATAAAGGAGGTTGCCCCTCGAAGAGGCTAATTTCTATGTGGTTCATCTATATTTTATATATCTTTGTGTGTTGGTTTCATAACAGATCCTCACATGTAGTCATTAATGAGAGGAACAGTAAATTTTGAATCATATGTTTTAATTTTTTTATTTTAATAATGTTTTGTAAATGGATTTAGACAAGAAAGGAATTTATTATTGGAATAACCACCAGTTGATTTTAGAGGAAACAATAATATATGAGGATCTTCATTTTCTAAACCTCTCGATTGAAATTTGTAATTACAAAATAATTAATATGCCAATAATTATAACAATAGGTATAATAATTTTAATTTACATTTTCCATATTCAAGTATGTATCTTTTTTGTTTTCTTGATTTGAAAGGAATTTGAAAATTAGATATCATGATTTATACAGTATTTTTTAATACCACGATCACCAAATGAGAAGCCCCCATTGGGTGATAAGAAGTATGTATTAAAATAAGAGTTAAATTTCTAATCTCTTTGGTTTTTAGGAGAACACAAAACTTAAAAATGGAGTAAAGTATTATTCAGATAAACACTCTTTTCACTATGAAATTTTTTAAAAATAAATAACTTTAATAAATAAATAATTGGAGTTTCAATATAGATTTTACATTCTCTAATGAAATTGAAAAAATAAACTAGTGTTTAGTGAAGTATTTCTATATTTTTTAGTATCATGTAAAATTACTTAAACTTTTATTTAACTATGTAATTAATATTTTTGTAGATAAATACAATATAAAAACCGAAAACCATTTACTTCGAGAAGAAATATAAAATTAGGAACTTTGAATTAATTATTGATAATTAGAAATTGGTAGTCATTTCCATGTATGGAATCAAATTTGACATAAGATAAAAGAATTGGTTAATTTATTCTTAATCGTAAAGAAAAAGTTTTGTAAATTTGAGTTGTAAAAGAAGAATATAATTAGGAACTTTGAATTAATTATTGATAATTATAAATTGGTAGTCATTTCAATGTATGGAATCAAGTTTGACATAAGATAAAAGAATTGGTTAATTTAATCTTAATCGTGAAGAAAACGTTTTGTAAATTTGAGTTGTAATAGAAGAATATAGTAGTATGGGAAGTTACATCAAGAAGCTTTAAACTTGCCTCAAATTTTATCCTTTAGGATAATAACACATCTAGACGCATCAAGAATCTTTAAACATGCCTCAAATTTTATCCTTTAGTATAATAAAGCATCTACACAAACGATACAATTCTTTTTGACAAAGGTCTCACTAATAAAAACAAAGATATTTGTCAATATAGGAATCACACTGAAAACTTTATCATGTCCATGTTAGTTAATAAGTTAAAAAAATAAAATGAAAAGAATTTTAAAAAACAAATATTAGAGCAAATTACCAACATACAGTCAATGAATGATACAAGAAACAATGGTTGATATCAAATTGAACTAAGAGTTCATAACTTGTATAAATATATACCTTGGAGAAGGAAATAAATATATATCCAATCAAAATGTTATCAACCAATAAATGGTCAAAAGTTGAAGAAGAAAAAGCATCCAAAACAAATGCACCTGATATGTGTTACTAGGAGAAGATCTTATTGTGTTTGAAGTAATGTTAGAGTGTAAAATGTTTCCATTTTCCAAATTATAGAAGTAATAAATTTTAGTCATATGGGCTGGCTCAAATGGTAGAGTTATTTTAGATTTATGTATGATTGTTCAAGTTGGTTGTGTCTGTTGTATGTTTTAATCATTGTTCCTATAAGGCTAAGCATTGTAATGAATGTAGATGGGGTTGAAATGGGTACCATTTGATAAATGTAGAGAAGTGTTGAACGATGTTTTCACAAAAAAATCTATGAGAGAAAAAATCACAAAAAGTTCAATATGAAAAAAAAGCTATATCAAATCTTAATAATTCTATATAATATAATATTAAAATTTCTACTTGTTGATGGGTATAAAATTGGTACCATTTGCTAAATGTACATAAGTGTTGAATGATATTTCTCATAAAATTTCTTAGGAAAAAACATTCACAAATTTTTCAATATAAAAAAGAACTGTGATATTAGATCTTAATAATTCTTTTTTTTCCAAGGAAAAAGGCGAAATTTTCATTAAAGATTTAATAAAATTACATGTATCATTCTAGCATGTATGAGATGCAGTCTCAGTAATAGAAAATCATAAGTTTAGAACCCGGTTATAAAAATTACATCATAGATGTCCTAGTGATAAATTGCAACAAGGAAAATCAAAAAATACATAGGATATGTCCATAAAGTAACTATAACTGCAATGGATCAGAAAAAAGAAAAAGAAAAAAGGAGAGTGATCATGGATCAATCCAAAAGATCCTTGCGCATCTCTATGAATGACCTTTTGAAAAATGGTAGAAGATACCTTGCCTGAATTCTTGTATTTCTCATTGTCCTCTGTTCAACTGCATGGCCTCTATGGAAAGAAGATCAACAATCTCATTCCTTTCCCTATATATGTGAGAGCATATAGGAAAATAAAATTGATCTTTTAATTATAAGATATCCTCCATTGACTGTCTGAGCGTGTGCAATTGATAGTGGTGAACTTCATTAAACCAATTGATAGCGAGTTGTGAATCCCAGAAAATCTAAATCTTTTGGCATTTTTGTTCCTTCAGAAAAAGGAGAAGGCGTTTGAGACTATTCAACTTGAAAAAATTATTGGTACCCCTGCCCAAACCAACTTGAATCTTGTAGGACACAATATTGTTGATGTGCAAGATAGTTCCTCCCCCGCAACCCTCAGCTTGGGCCAAACCATCAAAATATCCCCATGAGAAACTGAAGTCAATAGATCTAGGAGAGATAACCTGAGGAGGTTTGTTGTACGGATCGTCTGGGATGAAATTGTAAATGTCTAAAAAATTTTTACAGGAAGTTAACCAGTTCACTGGGGCATCTAGGAAGATATTCCTATTTCTGTTGATCCAAATACCCCAACAAACAATCAAGGGAATGTTTCTAGTTTTGTGAGTGATGGCCCTATTCCACCAATTATGCCAAGCCTCCCCAACATTTTTCCCAGACCGGACCATTGGAAAATTTAGACTTGTTGTAATACTAGCCCAGAAACCAACCATCACCAGACAGGACAGAAACAGGTGGTTTATGTCCTCTTCTTTCTCTTTGTAGAGACAGCATCTTGAGGGACCATGGAAGGCTCGATCTCTGAGGATTAACTCAGTTGGGGCTTTTTCCGAGAGAATGCAGCACATGAACAATCTTGCTTTTGGGGGCCTTTTAATTTCCTCATATGACATCACCACCAAATGCTATCACCCATTTCCTGAGTGGCCATAACTGCCAAATAACCAGCTTTCGGAGTGCATCTATTGTGAGGGTTTGTGGCCCAAATGTGCACATCTTCCTGGTCATATAATCTTATATTGGCATCCTTAAGAGCTCCGATGAAACATTGCTAATCCACAATCCATCTATGTTAGATGTTTAAGTCCCAATGGTCCATCCAATGTTGGGGCATCCATTGATCATGACCTACAACAACAATTTGTGAGAGATGAGTGAAAACAAACCTTGAAAGAAGATGAAAAAGATCATGAGGAAGAATGTGGAAATTACCACATCCACCCCAGGCATCCAAGCCTAATCTCACCTGCGCGCCTTGACCAATTTTCCAAGCCATCTTATTTTTTATGATGGGAAGGGATTGGGTAATAGCATTCCAGATTAAAGAAGCACTAGTCAGGGGAAGGATGGGCCTGTGGATCCAATCCAACATTGGTAGGGGGTGGATATATTTGAAATACATAAACTACTGCCAAGGGCTTTGAGAATTGTTAATATTCCAACCCATTTTTGTTGCAAGAGCCCTTCAAAATAACTGTATATTTTTTACGCCCCATCCCCCTCAACTTTTTGGGCTTGGCAATCTCGTCCCAACTTACCCAAGAAAAAATATTCCCTATATTGTGCCCCCTCTAGAGAAAGAAGCAATAGATGTTTTGGATTCTTTTTAAGATACCTTAAGGGACCCAAGCCAGTGACATCTAGTAAATAGGGATAGCCTCCAGAACAATTTTTGTAAAGGTGAGTTGACCTGCTCTAGAGAGCCAACACTCTTGCCATATATTGATTCTGTTTTCGATTTTTGCTAGGAACCAAGCCCAGTCGGCAATATGGCATCCATTTGGCTTCATGCGGAAGCCTAAATATTGTAAACCTACATCCAGATTGTGACAAACATAGGAATAGAATTGTGATGCGAATTTTTCCTCATTAGGAAGGCAAGTTTCAAATATAATCGAGGACTTCACATAATTTGGTTCCATACTTGTTGCTTTACAAAAGAGAGAAAGGATATTCTTGAACAATTGTGAGTCACGAATAGAGCCATTAAGAAAAACAATTATATCATCAACAAACAGAAGGTGGGAGAGAGTGGTCATGTTTGAAATTTGGACAACCCCAAATCTCTAGCCACGCAAGCATTTTTAATCAGTCTGCTAAAATCTTCCATAATGAGGAAAACAAGTAAGGGGGAAAGAGGGCATCCCTACCTTAGCCCACATTCTGCATGAAAGAAATTAGATGTAGCACCATTTATGATAACACTAAAGGAAACAGAAGTGAAACAACACATAATCCAGGTGACAAAAGGATGGGGGAAGCCTATATGAATAAGATTGAGCTGAAGAAAGGTCCAACTATTCCTGTTAAAAGCTTTGGAGAGGTCTATTTTGAGAATTATGGACTTTATCTTCTTCTTTTTGATTGAATGGATGGCTTCCTGAGCAGTTCCTATAGCTTCATGAATTTGGCACTGACTGAGGAGAGCAAACTGCTCCAGGGAGATCATCTGAGAAAGAAAAGGTTAATTATGAAAGAGATGACCTTGGAAATGATTTTGTAGATACTATTGCAAAGGGAAATAGGGCGAAAATCATCAAAGGATAAGGGGTGGTCTGATTTTGGGATGAGTGCCAAGAAGGTTGCATTAAAACTCCCAAAAATTCAGCTTGAGCTTCTATAGTCCTCTATGACCAGTAATAGATCATTGCCAATAAGATCTAGAAAGGAGTTGTTTCCAGCTGCAACCGATATAGACCTAAACTTTTGTCCCTTTGGAAACATTTCATTAGAACCTTCAGTTCCCCTCTAGTGACTAGGGAGTTTAATGAATCTGATTCATCAGGCTCAACAAATCTGGGTAGAGCTTCTGCTGTTCGAAACATTTCTGGAAGGGTAACACCAATGGGGAATTTGAAATTTTGTTTAAATGAAAAACTCCCATGTCGTCCAACTACTCAAAATTATTAGCATTTTAGCTAGCCTAATCATGAAACTCCCCTATATTGTTGATTTCTTTTCTCCCACAAGTAAAGTTGTGAACAAATTTAGAGTTTTCATCACCTTCTTGTAAATAAAGAGTTAGGATATTAAGCCTCTAAATGTCTTCTTCCTGTCGTAATAATCTAGATATTTCATACTCTAGATGTGTTAAATGGGCCTTTTCTCCCTCCTAAAAAAAACAAGCAATCTTGGACGCTTCTAGATTTTTGAGGGCCTCCTCAATCTCAAGGACATTGGCCTCATCTTTTCTTCACTTCTCCCTAGCCTGGATGATAGTTTTAGATTTAATGCGGGCCTCAGTCAAGGAGATATGATTGGCACGCTGATAGTGGATCCATGAGTTAGTGACTAATTTACAGAAATTTGTTTCAGGAAGCCAACTTGGATTGAATTTGAAGGGTGTCAGGGGTTTTAAATTGTTATCCCTGATCTCCAAAAAAATAGGGTAATGATCCGAAAATCCACCAGATCCCACCCACTGGCAGAAGAGGTTCAAGTTGGCAAGGAGCGGGGCCTTTATCAAAAACGATCGAGCCTACTAGCAAGCACCCCAATGCCGGTTCTTTTGTTTCTCCTAGTCAGGAAGATATTGGCCAAATCAATGGGAAGGAGATCATGTGAATTTCTCAGATTTTCGAAAAAAACTAACAGGTTATCACTTTGGGCCCAACAACCCCAAGATTAAGCTAATCCTAATGAAAAACTTAGATCTCCTCCAATAGTCAAGTTATCAGCTTGCATAAAGTGAGCACCCAAGAGACTATGCCAAAAATGTTCCCTATTGTGACATGGCCCATAAATTTTGATGAGCCTAAAAGGCATGTTCAACTCTGAGGAGTTAATGGCAACACCTAGAATTACCTCCCCTCCCCAAGCATTGTGAAGAAATAGGGCTCTTTTGTTAATACCCAAAACCCAGCTTCCAAAACAAACTCAAATATCCAGGAAGTGGAACTCCCAATTAGGGAGGAAGCTCATAAGCAAAGAATTGACCAAACTCCCTTCTCCAAGGGTTTCTTGCAAGAAAATGACATCGAAACACTCTGAGTGATAGAGCCTTTTTAAAGCCAAGTTTTTCTCTAGGCTAGCTAAACCCCTATAGTTGAAGGAGAGGCACTTCATGGGAGATCAAAAAGTGGTTTACCTTTTGCTCTAAGGACCCAATCGATGGGATGTTGCACTCTCGAAGACAATTCCACATTGGCCCTCTTAATGGCTTTGGATATTCTAGATTGTCTACCACAGGGTGGTTTTAAGGGCATGGGAGGAAGGGGATCAACTTTGAGACTGAATGTCAGGGACTGAGAGGCAGGAAGGGATCATCGAAAATACTAGTGAGAGCCACTGGAGGTTGGGCTAACTCCTTGATTAGGGATGGACATCATTGAGCTAGTTGCAGGTGATGATTCTGGGAAGGAGGGAGGGTCCAGGAGAATAAGACACACTATGGAGCATAACTCGTTACACTCAAGGAGTAACCCAGAACATAAAGAAGTAGAAACAGAATCAAAAACCATACAAGCAATAGTAAACAGAGGAGAAGGGGGGGAATAAGTACCTGCAAAGTCTGAGTTACGAACCCGGGGGCTAGACAGTGCAGCCACAGTAGTGAAAGAGGATGGTTGAGAGGTAGGTACCTGGGCACCCAGCATTTGTGGCTACATCACCACGAGTTGCACCTCTTGAGTGGGGAAGTCCCAGTCCACCGTTTGAGTGCTGGTTGAGACAAAATCTTTGGGTGACTCGTGTTGTGCCCTAGACAGAAGAGGGAAATCCTTCTATAAATGACCCACCTCATGGCATCTTCGACATCGAAAAGGGATGCCCTCATAATCCAAAATCTGCCTGCACGTAACATCCCCCATTTGAAGTAGGTAGCTCTCCACCAAGCCCTCTCTGGTGTCAAGATGTACCAAAATGTGGGCCAAAGCCAAGCAACCTGTATCGTGATAAGCCCGATCATGATCAAGGTATACCCCTAAATCATCACTAATGACTCTCAAGAACTTGTATGCCCAAAACTAGAGTGGTAGACTCGGCAAACAAACCCAAATTGACCCAACACCCATATTTTCTTTGTCCAGATCAAATAGTGGAGACTAATGCTTTAGCAACACCGAAGCCATTTCAATGTGCCAGTATCTAGTGAGCACCGAATTGACCTGAACATGTTAGGCAAAAATCAGGGCGAACCATCCTCGTGACAAGGTGATGATACCAGGAAGTTGATCTAATGGATTTCCCCAAACCTCGAAAGTCCATTTCTGCAGCCGTGCTGGAGTGTAATTTCTTCCTCTAACCCTACCCACAAGCATTTTTCTTTCTATAAGGGAAACCTGAGCCATAGTAATGTTAGCTCCAAAAACTAGTCAGCTATTTCTTTCATGGATGGGGCGCTCTCCTTAGGAATGTTGTCGTCATAGTTTAAGGACCCAATCTCCTCCATTTTTATACCAGTCCTTGAAATACCGCTAAAAAACCCTGAGGGTAGAAGCAAGACCGAGGGAAGGTGAGTTGAGCTTGTAGGCACCAAGTCTAGGGGTCCACCCTGAGCGTCAAAACCTTGCGAAGCAAGTAGAGAAACACTAGGTGCCCCCACCGAGATACCTACACCACCATGAGGGATTGAGAGAGTTGGGAGAACCTGAGACCACTCTTGGAGCTCAGAGGGATAGGGAATGGAAAGGAAAGGCAATTCAACACCCTCGACTGAACTAAAAATAACTCTAGACGCAGCCACCACTAGATGAGAGTTGTTGAAATGTTGAAGAGAGACCTCCATATCGAAGAGTGAGGTAAGTTCCATTACTTGAGGGGCCGGTAAGCAATTACCTTCCATTGTAGACTCGACAGTTGATGAGTGTGAGTAGTTGACCTAAATGTCCTCTAGAGCTAGTGAGTCTGAAGAATAATCAATACGTTTTTCTTTCATTGAACTAAGAGCTATCGTACATAAATATGCGGGGTCATTCTGAGAAAGCCGTAGAGGAACCCTTGAGCCCATTGACTAGGGTTAGAGGGTGACCCTAAACTGAAAAACTTTTAGATGAAACCCTGTGAGGGGAAACCGTAAAAAATGGAATGAAACCCCATGGAGGAATAGCTTCAACCGCTGACAGTGCTACCAAAACCCATGACAACCTAAGGTAACCACCCAAGCAGCAAGGAGTAAAGAACGAAAAAACCCTTGAGAGGCCACAAGGGTTAGTGACAAGGAATACCATAGATGAGGAGTGAAATAATATAAAACCATCATCGAATAACCCCGAGGAAAAAGGGGGAACCAAGTGATAGACAAATTGTGAGCAATACATGCTTGGTTAAAAATTGCAATAAAAAAACTTCAATGAAGACCACAACCCACCATCAAGCCCATCATCCTTTGTTTCCATCGCTCTTGCATTTTTTTCAATCATCTAAAAAAGTTCTTATGATCAACTTATTCCCATTATTTTTAAATCTTAATAATTCTATATAATATAATATTACTATTTCTATATTTAGTTTATATTATTTTTTATATTTGAATTTTCAAAATTTGAAAAAAAAAGAATCCAAAATTCTATTATTTTCTAATCAAATCCAATTATAATTATAATTATATTTGTAAATATATTTTATAGTTCTAAATTATTTAATTAAATAAAAACATAAAAACCATATAACAATACTAAAATTTATATAATTTTGATAAATTATTTTATTGTTTTGGTTTATCTTCACCTTAATTATTTTTAAGAAAGAGTTATATGAAAAGTGACATTTTTTTTAAGAAATTAAATTCGAAATTTTATTGTTTCCTATTATAGGTCTATTGGTAAAGGTATTTTATAATATTTATTGTTTAAACAAATAAAAACACAGACACCGTTTATGAGAATTAAAATCGATATAATTAGCGTGGAAGTCCATTTTTCCGCACATGTGACGGCTTCCCTCTGAAAGAACGAAGAAGACAAGTGATTTCTTCTTCTTGATAACAATGTAATAAATCAAATAAATACAACGTTGTGAACCAAATTCTGTGCCACTGATATAATACAATTTTCAGAATGAATTTGAGATCGAGATTAGAGAAATAATATTCGTCTCCAAAAAAATGTTATTATTGGAAGTAACTTGGACTTATTTCTATTGGTGTAATAAAGATCCCAATTAATTATGTTAAAATGAAATGGTAAGGGATTTAGTTCCACCTTACTGTGACCACTCTGTACTATATGGAACTCCAAAGGCTCACGAAGTTCGCTGGAGGGTTTGCAATTGGAATTCCCATTCACTGCCCATGCATTCCATTCACATGAAAAGACATCAAGAACACATATTTTCTGGAATTTTGATGGAAAGGATCCCGTAACATGGATACTATAGATGGAACAATATTTTGATCTCCATAATGTGAAAAACACAAAAGATACGCATTGACACTTTATATTTGGAACCCAGATAGTTTGTATAGTATCGACAGCTTTTCTCCTGTAAACAAATTGTCACTTGGTCAATTTTTACGGACGAAATGATAAAGCACATTGAGGATTTCCAAAAATTTAATATAAGGGTAAATGATATTCGAGAGAAGCAGAGGATTGATGTCTTCATCGGTACATTAAAGGATAACATTAAACATGAGGTTCGTCTTTGGGACCCTGATTCATTGAAGAATTCATTCAAGTTGGAAAGATAAATGGAAAGATAAATTATTGCAACAAGGAAGCCTACCACTCACAACTATAAATATGGAAGTGTTTCTGCCCCTAGCCTTCCACAACCTACAAGGTTGAAAACAAAACAATTGGAAGAAGCATAAGAAAAAGGGCTTTGTTACAGTTGTGATAGGAAATACACTAAAGGTCGTAAGTTTGCTGAGAAGCAATTATTTTACATAGATTTTCAAGAGGAGGAAGAAAATGAACAAGAAACATCAAAAGAAGAGCATATACAGTAGGAAAACACCCAACATAAAGAATAAATGAATCCGACCATATCTTGTAATACATTGGCCAAAGTTACTACTCCTCAAACTATCAAGATAGAAGGACATATCAAGAAGAAAAAGGTATTAGTGTTGATTGATTTGTGTAGTACCCATAATTTTATTCATTGTAAGATAGCCAAGGAATTGAATGGCTTCTTATATCTAGCACGAGAGTGTCAAGTGATGGTTCCAAGTGGAGAAACCATAAATTTCTTTGGAAAGTGCCATAATATCAAGTTATCCATGGGATAATATCTATTGAATAGACCAATGATTTCCATTCCAATGGTTGGTGGTGATTTTGTACTAGGAATCCAATGGCTACAATCCTTCAGTACAATACCTTTTAATTTTCAAGAACTTTTCATCATTTTTTTTAGAAGGAAAGGAAGTCTAATAAAGGGGTATCGAATGGAAACCAAGAAAAATATTCAGCTCTAACGGAATGACAAAGATTCTAAACAAACAACAATAAGGTGTAATTGCACAATTATATATTTCTCCATATCTCCAAAAATTATTGGACAATCATTCCAAGGTATTTGAGACTCCCAAAGGGCTCCCACCTATTCATGATCATGATCATCCTATTCATTTGATTCTAGGAAGTGTTCCTCCAAACATCTGACCTTACCTAAAGTGAAGACACTTCAAGGTAAAAAAGGATCATGATAGTCTTAAATACTTTTTGGAAAAAATATTATATTCAAAATAATAGAAGAAATGGGTCACAAAGATGTTGGGTTATGACTTTGAAATCATCTACAAAAAAGGGAAGAAAAATGTTGTTGCAGATGCACTCTCAAGAAAGGATGAGGATGTGGAAGCATTGATTTGTGCCATTTCTATTATCCAACTAGATTGGATAAACGAAGCAAAGGATGAATGGAACAATGACGAAGAAGTGTGGGCACTAATTGTTGGGCATCGAATCCCCCCAAGGCATGTTTTGGGGATCAAAGCCCATGTTTTGACCCAGTATTGTTGTAAAGACTACACGAATTATGGGCAAGGAGCGCGAAATGTATGATAGAGTCAAAGGGTTGTCCGCCCTAGTTTTGTAATGTAATGTCGGCCTACCCATGGTTCACGAACCATGGGATTGTATAAATAGAGTGAGGCTCTAGGTGTAAAACGGAAGAAAGGAAGCAAGCAAGCGAGAAGAATAGTGTCTAAGTGACTAAGCATGTATTTGAGTCGTACCACAGGAGAAGGCTCTGCAGCTGAGTGTGCAGGGTGGAGTTGAGTCTGTAACTAAAGAAAGAAATAATACAGAGAATTTTTATCATATTTTTGTACATCTGTTATTGGGTTAATGCATGCTTGTTATAAATTGCAAATACGTTGTTTATTTATTACGCTCACATGTATGAATGATTTATATTATAGATTAACGTATATAAATAGGCTAAATTAATCAACTAACAGTGGAATACCAGTAAGGACTTGGGTAATAAAAACATTTGGGCCTCAAGTAGGGCTGCGAAAAGGCAGCATTGCAGGTTTCAAGGTACAAGAAAGTGTGCGTAGCAACGTGCACACAGGGTCGAACTGCGGACCTCTTGAGCTCATTATAGATCTCTAGGGTGTGGAAACCTGGTTCTAACACCCTCCCACACTACTTCGGGTGAGACCTCAGTCCCCACCCTGTAGACTGTTGTTGAAAGGGTTAGTGGTACTAGGATTTGTTTGGCTAAATCACCTCTAAACCTGGATCAGGCCCCAATAAGACAAAAAATGGTTTCATTGCCGGGACCAAGATCTGCATAAGAAGATGTCTAATGTCGTGTCACTAGAATCCGACAAAGAAAGAAATTGAAGGGTGGTTGGACAGAAATATTCACGAGTTCATAGTGCAGGAAAATAGGAATTCATGAGTGTTGAAGGAATAGTGGATAGAGCGCTACTTATATATGGAAATCCATGGGATGTACTTTGCATCCTTGCCCTCTAAGTTGTATGAGTGGATTGTAAAGCTAGCAGTTAGTCAGGGAAGGTGTAGGCTTGAAAAACCTATTGTGTGGACTCTGGAGTTGGTTCATAGACTAGAAGCATCAGGAGATAAGATCGCGCATGCTATGGACCATTGGCTTGATCAAATTATATGAGAGTTTATCACCAAATTCGCAGTATACATGTTAGTCAGCTACAGCGAGGCAGAATGACGCTTCCTCAAAGGACCACGGGGTAAGTACATTAAATATTTTAACACTTGGATTAAATTGCGACAATGTGAAAAGCGGGTTATGTGAATAAATTGATGTTTAGGGCTATGCGAAGTGGGAGGATCTACAGAAATGAAAGTAGCAAAGAATTAGAGACTAGTCCCTTGATTTCACCTCCGCGAGAAAGCGAGGAAGAGCTCGCGAAAGTTTCAACGAGAAGTGAGATCAATCTAATAAGGTAGCAAATTATGGCATACCACCCCCATCTACACCACCAATAGTTTCACCATCTTCACCCCCATCTTCACCCACACCACCTCCACCACCGCCACATTTCAATATGGCGAGCGCAATAAAGTTGCCGATATTCAAAGGAGTAGGGAATGAAGATCTAGACCAATTTTGCTTCGTAGTAAAGGTTGTACGGAAAGCGCAAGGAGTCATGTATGATAATATCAAGAAGGCGACACTAGTTAGCGCCTTGCAGGATCGCGCACTGACGTGGTACATTAAGCATTCCAATGAAAATCCAAACGTGGGGATTGCGGATATCCAAGCTGCGCTAAACAGGGAATTTAGCAGGCCAAAATCAGAGACACAGTCGATTATCAGATTTAAGGAAATCATGATGCTTCCAAGTGAGACCCCTTGGGATCTAGATCTGAGACTGAAGTGTATGATTCATGAAGCCAACATGACCTTGAAGGATGGGCAACACCATGCATGGTTTGTAGCATTGCTAACACGGCATCTAAGGAATGTGTTGTCACGACAAAAGCTGTCAAGTCAGGTTGAGGCTTTGGATATCGCAATGAGACTGCATGAGACACTGATAGAAGATCCTAATTTAGGAGTCCAATAGATCCAAGCGTAGTTGAAAAACCTTTGTCTTGAGATGTAGAGCTTGAAACAAGGCAGGACAGCTCGCCAAGAAGCACATGAGGAGGTATGGTGCATAAAGTGCAAAGGCTAGGGACATGACAAGGACCATTGTCTAGTCTTCGCAAACCACCTAGAAGGAGAAGGGCCAATTCCATTGAGACCAGAGGCACAAGCAGGGCTGAGCGTAGTGCCTAAGTTATGGTGTGCGATTTATCAAATAGGAGGGAAGCATGCTAAAAATAACTTTCATCTCTTACAGAAGTATACCCAGATGTCCCAGGAGTTACTCTATAATTTCTTCAGGTCAGTAGGCCATGATGAGCGTACATGTAGGAGTTATGAATTGATGATGGATCAGACTCCTACCTACAGAGTTCAAACCGAAATGCGAGCCCTCGATCAAAACATAGGGATGGCACACATCGGGTTTCATGGACGTGGACGAGGTCAAGGTGGAATGGGACCAGGAAGGGGTTGAGAACAACTGATCTGTTACAATTGCAGAGGGCCAAGACATTATGCCTGCCATTGTACAGATTTAACGAGAGCGTCATGTTTATATTGTACCCAGTTTGATCATGAGATAGAGGACTACCCCACAATGATAGCGAGGTTGCACGATAAAGTAACACTCCAGCCTCCCTTGACTCAAAACCTGCAAATGATGAGGTCTACGCCACGCGAGGAGGACCTGAATGTAAACATCATGCTCTGAAGTGGTATCACAACAGGAGATGACAACGGAAAGTAGCCCAAAGAGAGTGCTTGGGTTCACAAGGCTCCAACAAAGGAACCAGAGTTTGATTTGGAGTGCGTGAAGGATGCATTCATGGAAGCTAAGAAGAGCTTCAAAAAGGCCTCCACTTCAGGTAGTAAATACAAACTAGCACTAGATATGGACCCATCAATGCTCACTACATTTCTGGAGACATGCATGAAGCTAATGCGTGATAGAAAAGTGGTGAAATGGCTGCAATAACTCGTCACTAGATGTATGGGAGCCGGAGAACTGCATGTAGTACGGAAGCTATGAAAGCACGCAACATGAATAGGAAGGGAGATGAGATTGACTGGGAAAATAGGGGAATATGAAATGGATGAAGTAATTTTGGATCTAGGATCGGATGTGAAAGTTCTTCCAAAGTAGACATGGGAGTGCATAGATAGTCCCATGCTACAATGATCTCCAATCCAAATGCAAATGGCGAACTAGCAAAAGATCCTACTCATGGGAAGATTGCAAGGAAAAATGGTAGATATTGAAGGTGCGAGTGTGCTTGCAGTTTTCAAGGTGATAGAGATTATTGATGAAAACAATCCCTATCGTGTGCCACTGGGAATAGATTGGGCCACTGATATGAATGGAGTGATAAATCCAAAGAAGCGCAAAAATGATTTTTGAGAAAAAGTAACTACGCGTAGTGGTAACTTCAGACCCTACGGAAGGATCGCGCTACACAGAGTCGGTGCGCAATTGCGACAACGATGATGATCTATACTATATTTACAAGGTAACCGCTTGGTAGCAGGATTGGGTTAATCCTACAATGGATGGCAAGATTTCGTGGGAGCACGAAAGCTCCTACACATCAGATTCGGACGAGGAAATAGAACGATGGTAGAATCAGTTACACGAGGTAACCACACTCAATTGCAACATGATGATAAAGTCACTACGATGTGTAGAAATAGGGGCAAGAGATCTACCTATGTATGATAGAATAACCATGGTAGATGATTTCCTGAACAAATATGAAAGAGAAGTACTGGAACAACAACATTTCGATGCTCTAAAATGGGAACTACACACTACACCCACAAGGTGGTGGGGTATGCACCAAAAGAATTTTGTGGACTGTCTGGAATGTAGAAGGATGATGCTCATACAGTTTGGAAAGCCTCAGATGTTAATGAAAGCCGGATATGATGGACAAAACAGCCTGCGCACCCACCTCTATCCAACTATTTTCTTTTCAACATTCTTGCTGGTTATAAAGCTCCATGGGTAGTATGTTTTTCTTTTCAGCATTCTTGTTGGTTGTAGGTGCCATTGAACACTAAGAATGGTGTTCCCCTAAGGGGAAGGGGTTTGTAATAGCCTCAAGATAAAAATCCATGTAATAAAATTGATAAAAGAAAAATCAGACCAAGGTCATGGGACACATATTCCAAGTTGAATGTTGGGAAAGACATCCTAGTGGGTGTTCATTTTGTTTATTATGGCTAAGGGAAATTTCCAAAGACAATGGAAAAGGATTTGGAAAGGAAAGAGGCATTAACTGAAATTTTATTTATGAAAATAAATGAAATTAGGAGAAAAGGAAGGTGGATGGTCACATGTTGCATGTGAGGGGGAAAATGAATGAAAAATAATGGAAATTGAAGAAAATACAGGCCTCATTGATAAAAAGGATTATGAGGATCAACTCACATCTTTTGTCAGTTTAGTTTTGCAGCTCTCTCTCTATTATCTTTACTCTCTCATACTCTTGCACACTTAGAGAATTCTTAAAGAACTATAGCATTGGAGGAGGGAAGGCAAAGGAAGGACAAGAAAGAAAATGGAAATAAAATATCAAGAAAGGAAGAGTGGGATCAAGCAGCTACAATGGAATTACCTACACGTATCGAGTTTTGTGTATGATTTCCTTACTATTTTTGGAATGCATGGTACATGCATGTGTGTTTTTGGTTCTTTTGTTGTCACTGGCATGGTATTTTCCAAGTGTGACATTTGGTTTTAACATTTCCTTTCCATTTTCAGATAGTCATGGTGTGATTGGGGTTCTCTTACTTGATTGAGTTGGATTTTTGGATGGTTTCAAACTGAGTGGGGTGCTCTCAGGAGAAAACACAAGGCCTAGGAATCCCTTGACCGATGAAGGTGGGATTGTGGTAAAGCATAATTGTGTATGCCCTCGTTGGACCTAGGAATCCTTAACCAATGAATGGCGGGATATAGGGTAAAGCCTAGACGGTGGAGATGGAAAAATTCCTCACATTTTTAGTGGAGAGATCCAGAGGCATCCATGCTTGTATAGGCGTAGTGATCCCTGGACTCTTGGGTCTTCATTTTTAAAGTTTTTTGTCATAAACAATTTTCGTAATGTGATGCTTGAAATATTCTGAAAACTTGAGGTTTTTTTGTAGTCATAATATTTGGTTATAATTGCATGGTAAAAAAATTGTCAATATTTTAATGTTTTTCTAAGTCATGATATTTTATCTTTAATGTTATGGTTGAAAACAATTACAGTTTCAAGTTTTTCTAGAGTCAATATATTTTATCTTTAACAACATGGATGGAAATAGTTGGAATTATTAGGATTCAAGACGTGATATTTTATCTTTAACATCATGTCCGAGAATTGTTGGAATTTTACAATTTTTCGAAGTCTGGATATTTTCTCTTTAACTCCATTGCTAAAACATGTCAAAATTGTAAATCGAATTATTTTTTTGTTATTCCAGAATAAACAATTTTTTTAAGGGTGTTTTTTTCATCCATTTAAAAAAAGGGGTGGGGTGGGGGGTGGGTCGGGGCGCCCTGTTTACATCCATTTAAAAAATATGTTGAAACTCTACCCTAAAAAAACATCGTTCTGGAATAAACAATTTTCCTTCTTTTCTTTTCATGTTCTTTTGGGGTTTTTGGGCTCGAGTACCCATTTTGAGATAAAAGTTCCCATCTTATCCATAACTATGTTTCTAAGTTTATCAAACAACAACAATGATTTTGTGACAAACTAAGCTTAATGTAGGAACAACATAAATTAAGCTTTAAATTAATTTAAGAATTGGTTGACATGGAAATTCAGTATGGCAAGGCCAAGTGCAACATAAATGATCTCTTGGATGACAGGTAAAGAGGAAAATAATGCAACTAGAACAACCCAGGATTGATGAAACACACAAGTTCATGAATCTTGGAAAATGGAAGTTTATAATTTTTTTAATTAGAAAGTTGGTAAATGATATGAGAGAGCTCTCATGCTCCATTTCTTTGTCCATCACCCAACCTCTTTTGGAGGAAAATTTCATTTCATATTATAAAGAAGATACATTTCCAGATGTTAAAATGTTACAAAAATATTGGTCAAATGGAAGCACAAAGTTAGGGAAATGAAATGTGGTCAAAAAATAATATTGAGTTGAATTGGTATTTTTTAATCAAGTCTCATGATCATTTGAAAGTTCTAAAAACACTCATGGAGTTAATAACTCAAATGATACCACTTCTTCAAAATTTTGTTTTCAACTATTAGCTAAACATGAGACCATGATCTCCACAAGAGCTGCCACCCCTTCTAGAAGTATATCAACTATGGCAACAAGTTATTGGCTCATCTTCTGCTTGAAGTTTCTCATTGGATTTTATTTTCAAATGTAATCTATTTTAGTGTTTTATCCATATTTTGTTTCCCTTTAGTTGATAGAATATCAAAGGATTAGTTTCTCCATTTTTCTTGTAAGAGAAATTATAAATAAATCTCTTGAATCCATGCAAAGGGTTCTAAATTTTGGAAAAAAGGGCTTTAGTTGCAATATTGTACTCAAGTTTATTTTATTAATATATCTAAACCATTTTGATTCCATTATGAAAATGAAGAGAGCATAATCAATACTTCTATCTCTTGTATTTTCAGTTTATCTATAAAGGGAATCATCTATATCTATATTTCATATTTAAATAATGTTAATATTTGTATTGTGACTTTCTCAGATTCAAGAATAATCATTACTGATATGTGTAGATCTTTTATTTTTTGTACATTTAATAACTAATTTGTGTATATGTGATGAGATTATAATTGATTTGATTAACTATTTAATCAAATTAATTCTTTTATTGATTTTAACAACGTTAATTCGAGGGAATCTCCATTGTCATGAAGCAACGTTATTTTTCTAGCACATATAACTTAATATACCAGGGTAATTAGAATAGATTAGTTTTATTTTGTATCAGTAATTACATTAGTATAGAAGTTATGATAACCATACACAATTAGTTTTCATAGGTAACTAGACCCATAATTCCAGTTGAAGCCATCAGTTCCAATGGAAAAGAGTCTTATTTTGGGCTTTGAAGGGGTGGATTCCGAAATGTTGATGCAGTAAATTTTGGCTATTAACATTGATAGTCTATCTAATGTCGCAGCAAGTTTAACACCTTTGAGGGATGATATTTCTATTGAGATTATTTATAAACATGTCATCCCAGATAAGATAATTAATCTTCATGTTTTCAATGATGATCAACATATATTATAATTCATGGCTAACACAAATGTATTCAGAGATGTGGAAATAATCAAGGAGGAACATGATAGAACCTTACAAGAATAGGTTGATGCATGCAAAGGAAATACCATGCCCAAAGTTTTTATTACATGGAGAAATTATTTGACTTGCAGAACTGGTTTTGGGCACCCCCAAACACTAAGACTCAAAATTCCACTCTATCACATGAGAAAATAAATCTTGGGACAAAAGATGATCCAAATTTTATCAATATCAGTATATGTTTTACCCCTATAGAAATGCAAATATTTTATTGAGTTATTCAAAAGGTACCAACATGTTTTCACCCAGACATACAAGGACGTTAAAACATATGACACCCACATCATTCAACATGTGATACCAATAAAGGATGGGTTAAAAAAAAATCAGCAAAAATTAAGGAAATTCCACCCAAATTTAGAACTTCTTATCCAAAAGGTGAGAAAAGTTATTAGAGCTTCGGATCGTTTTCAAATTAAGACACTCCACTTGGGTCTCGAAATTAGTCCCTATACAAAAAAAGTCTGTTGAGATCGGGTTATTGTCGACTTCTAGAATTTGAACCGGGCTTTAGATAAAGACAACTACCTTGTTCCTTCTATGAAGAAAATTCTACAAACAGGGTCTAGATCTAAAATGATTTCTTTCCTTGATGGATTCTCTAGGTATAATCAAGTTTTGGTGGTTGAACCAGATCAATTAAAGATGACTTTTAGAACTAAGTGGAAATATTTTTCCTATCGACAAATGCCCTTTGGCCTCATTAACACTGGATCCACCTTCCAAAGAATGATGGGAATTGCTTTGAGAGGGCTTATTGATAAAAGCATGTTAATATATTTGGATGATGTGATGGTGGTTTCAAGGAGGAGATCATATCACCTCCATGATCTAAAGAAAATATTTGAACGTTGCAAAAAATATAGGATATCACTTAATCACAAGAAGAAGATTTTCGCAGTGTCAGAAGGAAACTTTCTTAGGCATATTATAACTAAAAGTGGCATCACCATTGATCTCAAACATGTGAAGGCTATTGCGCAAATCCTGCTTCCTAACAGTAAGAAGGTTATGTAGTCTTTCCTGGGTAAGAACGACTTTCTTCATAAGTTTATTATGATTTTGCTCAGATAATGAAACCATTAGAGAACATGATAAAAAAGGATGCAAGTTTCAAATGGAACTAAGAAGAGAATTCATCTTTTGAATATATCAAGAAATCCATTCTTAAAGCCCCTTCTTTTTACAGTGCTGATTTTACCAAAGATTTTAGTTTGTATACCTTTGCTTCATGTTCCTCGTTAGCAGTTGTGCTAACACAGAAGGATAGTATAGGTGTCGAGGATCCCATATATTTCATGAGTACCATTCAGCAAGGTTCGTAGCTCAACTATCAGGACATGGACAAACATGAATATCTCGTTTACAAAGTTGTCAAACATTTTCGGCATACATCCTAAAAAATCACGTGACAGTGTTTGTACCTCACCCAGTCGTAAGGTAATTGTTTTTCCAACATGAATTGGGTGAAATAAGAGCTCATTGGATGACATTCCTCCACTAATATGACATGGAGTTCAATCCTTATCACACATTCAAATGATATGGGCTATGTAAACTAGTCGTTGAAGCATCTGACTAGCTAGACGAAGAACTAGAAGGGTGGGATTAGTAAATTGAAATGTACCAGAATGATTTGATGCCACAACATGGTTCTTCGTCATCTTGTTATATTGATCTAAATTAGTATCTAGGACAAGGAACCTTGTCTCCCTCCTTGTCTGTGAAGCAGGAAATAGTTGTAAGGCTTAAGGATGCATCCTATCAGCTAGTTCAATGTAATATTTTTCATAAGAAACACAATGGCATATTGCTCAAATGTTTAGAATCTAATGAAGACCAGAAGGTGTTGAAAGAGATAGATAATGGGCCGACAGCTGAGCATTACATTGGCGATACCGCAGCGCATAAAATCATCAAAGCCAGTTTTTATTGGCCCACCCTATTTAAGGATGCCCATCCATACATGCGTAAATGCTCTATTTATATAAAAAAATCTAGAAGGGAATCACAGTTTTTGGCCCCATTCCATTCTACACCAGTTAAAGAATCTTTTCAATAGTGGGGACTGGATGTCATTGTATAAATCATGCCACATTCATCAAAATAACATAGGTACATACTGTTGGGTCCCTATAATACTAGTAATTACCCCATTACTATTGTAGTTATACCCCTTATTTATATTGTTGTGCTCCCATTGCCCCCATATTGTTATTAATGTGCCCATAGAATCCCTCTATTGTTATTTTTGTGGCTTTATATTATTATTGTTAGGTCGGCTGGATTATATTGTGACTCCATAGACTCATATATATAGAAAGGAGGTTTTGTCATTTGAATCATCCAAGAATTGTTCATTTATGTAATGTAAAGGAGGTTGCCCCCTTGAAGAGGCTGAATTCTAAGGTGTTGATCTATCTTTTCTATCTTTTCTTGGGCTGGTTTCATAACATTTGGTATCAGAGCTTTGGATTCTAGGGTTTCGCTGCTCTAAACAGGTCATTGTGCCATTTTCACTATAAAAATTTTTCTGTGACATTTCAGAAGTTGCAAAAAAAAACCCATTTGCGAAGAAATTGCGCTGAACCTTGGGTCGAAATTTCAGAGCTTTTCGCGCGATATTTTCGGAGATATGATCTCAGGAAGTTGGTCTTTTTGCAGACTCCTGAATTACATTCAAAACAGGTGACCTGGGGAAAATCGTCATAACTTTCTTTCTGAGCATCGGATTGAAATTTCGTAAGAAGGTACAGAAAGAGGACGGACTGTAGTTTGCTTTTTTATATTTTTTAGAGTCATAGGTTGAAACAGTGACACGTGGAACTTCATACAATTTCGCTCTACTGAACTAGTCTATAATCAGGTCACTGCGGGAGATTGTGCATAACTCTTTCTTGGAGAATCCAATTTGGATCAGACTAGTGGCATTGGAAGGACGACATAGAAGGATACTACAGATCACAATTTCAGAACTGGATAATTCGAAATTACAGAGATACATCAGATTCAATATCAGGCTTCCACAAAGTAAAAAAAAAGTGTGTAGTTTTTATTTTTGATTTTTGCATAAGCTTGGTTTGAAGGAATTCAAAGGGCATAGTAAAGCATTATTATCGGTAACTGATGCCCCGAGGAAAGAAAATGCAAACACCTAGTAAGGAACCTGAAATCTCTAGCATGACTCATGAAGAAGAGGAAGAAATGCTACATGATATATCAAAATTACAAGAACAAGTGCAACAAATGTCACGCTCACAAAAGCTAACAGATGCTAAGATAAATGGCGTGGAATCTAAGATAAAGGGCATGGAAGCTAAGATGGATGATCTGAAGATGGATTTGAGGACAGATTTGAATATAGACATGGCAGATTTGAAGACAAATTTGACAAATTTTCTACAAGAAATACTTACTAATGGTGAAAAGGTTGTAAAGGAAACTCATGATGTGAACAAAAGAAATGTTAATCATGATTCCATAGACTCTAATGTTGGATCAAAGACCCACCATATTCCAAAAATCGATATGAGGAAGTTTGATGGCAAGGATCCCGCCACATGGATATTACAGATGGAGCAGTTCTTCGATCTCAATAATGTGCAAAACACACAAAAGGTACGTATGGCAACTTTATATTTGGAACCAAATCAGTTTGTATGGTATCAATGGCTTTGCTCTCGTAAACAATTTATCACTTGGGCAATTTTTACGGAAGAATTGATAGCACATTATGAGGATACAAAAAGCAACACTTTTTTTAGCCAATTGATAAGTCTCAAACAAAAGGGTTCAATAATGGAGCACATTGAGGAGTTCCAAAAATTGAACATAAGGGTAAAAGATATTCCAGAGGAGCATAGGATTGATGTGTTCATAGGGTCTTTAAAGGATAATATCCAACATGATGTTCGCCTTTGGGAACCTGATTCATTAGAGAAGGCATTCAGGTTAGCAAGAAAAATGGAAAGCAAAATTATGGCAACCAGGAAGCATACCACTCACAACTATAAAGACGGAAGTGTTGTTGCCCCTAGTCTTCCACAACCTATAAGGTTGACACCACAACAATTGGAAGAAAAAAGAGCAAAAGGGCTTTGTTACAGTTGTGATAGCAAATACACTAAAGGTCATAAGTGTGCTGAGAAGAAATTATTCTACATAGATTGTGAAGAGGAAGAAGAAAAGGAGCAAGAAAGGTCAAAAGAAGAGGATATACTCCAGGAACAAAGCCTAGATGAAGAACAAATAAATCCGACCATATCTTGTAATGCATTGGCAGGAATTACCACTCCTCAAACCATCAAGATAGAAGGACAAATCAAGAAGAAAAAGGTAATAGTGTTGATTGATTCAGGAAGCACCCACAATTTTATTCATTGTAGGGTAGCAAAAGAATTGAATTGCTTCCTATATCCAGCACCAGAGTGTCAAGTGATGATTGCAAATGGAGGAACAATAAATTGCTCTGGAAAGTGCCATAATATCAAGCTATCCATGGGAGAATATGTATTGACTAGCCCAATGCTTTCCATTCCAATGGGAGGTGCTGATGTTGTACTAGGAGTCCAATGGCTACAATCCTTGGGTACAATAGCTTTTAATTTTCAAGAACTTTTCATCAAATTTTCTGTGGAAGGAAAGGAAGTTGAATTAAGGGGTATTGCAGGGAAACCAGGAAAGATAATCAGCTCTAATGGTATGACAAAGCTTCTAAAAAAGGAGCAAAGAGGTGTAATTGCACAATTATGTTCGCTAGATGTTTCCACATTGGAATCATCTATTTCTCCAGATCTCCAAAAAGTCCTGGACAATCATTCCAAGGTATTTGAGACTCCCAAAGGTCTCCCACCTATGCGTGATCATGATCATGCTATTCATCTGATTCCAGGAAGTGTTCCTCCAAACATCAGGCCGTACAGATATCCCTATGTCCAAAAAAGTGAAATTGAACGTATGGTTGCAGAAATGCTAGAGGCTGGTATAATTCAACCGAGTCAAAGTTCTTTCTCTGCTCCAGTAGTATTGGTGCACAAGAAGGATGGATCATGGCGCATGTGTCCGGATTATAGGGAGCTCAACAAGCTCACTATTAAAGATAAGTTCCCCATTCCTGTCATTGATGAATTACTGGATGAATTGCATGGATCAATTTACTTCACCAAGTTGGATCTTCGTTCAGGATATCATCAAATCAGAATGAAGATTGAAGACATTCCGAAAACGGCATTTAGAACTCATGAGGGTCATTATGAATTTTTGGTCATGCCTTTTGGCCTTACCAATGCACCTTCAACATTTCAAGGTTTGATGAATTCAATTTTCAAACCATTCCTTAGAAAATTTGTGTTAGTATTTTTTGATGATATACTAATCTACAGCAAGTCTTGGAAGGATCATGTTGAACATGTTGACAGGGTGCTACAACTATTGGAGGAGAAACAATTATATGCAAAAAGATCCAAATGTTTCTTTGGAGTCCAGGAGGTGGAATATTTGGGTCATATTGTATCTCATGAAGGAGTTAAGGTAGACCCTAGCAAAATTAAAGCCATTAAGGAATGGAAAATCCCCACATCCATAAAGCATCTGCGAGGATTTCTTGGGTTGACAGGGTATTATCGCAAGTTTGTTAAGAATTATGGGAGAATAGCAGCACCTCTAACAACATTATTGAAGAAAGATGCATTTTCATGGACTCCGGAAGCAACAAAGGCCTTTGAACATCTTAAAGAGGCAATGTGCCAAGCACCGGTCTTAGCTACACCGGACTTCACAAAAACCTTTATTGTGGAATGTGATGCTTCAGGAAATGGAATTGGTGTTGTTCTAATGCAAGATGAAAGACCCATTGCTTTTGAAAGTCGTCCAATCAAGGGAAAGTTTTTAAGCAAAGCTATTTATGAGAAGGAAATGTTGGCAATACTCCATGCACTTAAGAAATGGCGACCCTACCTAATGGGAAGACACTTCAAGGTAAAAACGGATCATGATAGCCTTAAATACTTTTTAGAACAAAGATTATCCTCTGAAGAGCAACAAAAGTGGGTCACAAAGATGTTGGGTTATGACTTTGAAATCTACAAAAAAGGGAAGCAAAATGTGGTGGCAGATGCACTCTCAAGAAAGGATGAGGATGTGGAAGCATTGTTGTGCGCCATTTCTATTATCCAACCAGATTGGATAAATGAAGCAAGGGAGGAATGGAAGAATGACGAAGAAGTGTGGGCACTTATTCGAAAGCTACAACAAGATTCCAGTACGTCTGATACATTTAGCTGGAAAAATGATTCGTTATGGTACAAAGATCGCTTATACCTCTGTAAGAATTCCCAGCTAAAACAAAAGATTCTTATGGAATTGCACACTTCTCCCTTAGGAGGGCACTCAGGATTTTTAAAAACTTACCACAGGGTTAAGAAGGAATTTTTTTGGGATGGCCTTAAATCAGATATTCAAAAGTTTGTGGCGGAATGTTTGGTTTGCCAACAAAATAAAGTTGAAACAATTAAGACACCGGGTCTATTACAACCTTTATCCATTCCAAGCCAACGTTGGGAGGAGGTTTCAATGGATTTTATCACAGGTTTACCCAAGTCTGAGGGAAAGAGTGTCATCATGGTGGTAGTTGACAGACTTACCAAGTATGCACACTTTTGTGCATTATCACATCCATTTAAAGCCAGTACAGTTTCTACTGCATTTATGGAAACAATTCAAAAGCTACATGGAAACCCAAAGATTATTGTAAGTGACAGAGATCCCATTTTCACTGGAAATTTTTGGACAGAATTATTTTCTTGTCTTGGTACTCAGTTAGCTCATAGCTCATCTTATCATCCTCAATCTGATGGGCAAACTGAGATAGTAAACAAATGTTTGGAAGGATATCTTCGTTGCTTTGTATCTGATAAACAGACACAATGGGTCAAATGGTTGCCTCTGGCTGAATGGTGGTATAACACTTCCTTCCATACAGCAACAAAAATGACCCCATTTATGGCACTTTATGGGTATCAACCACCATCCATCACATCATATTTAAGAGAAAATTCTAAGGTTCAGGCAGTGGAACATCACATCGAACATCAACAACAAGTCCTCCAACTCTTAAAGGATAACCTCGTGTTGGCACAAAATAGAATGAAACAACAGGCAGATCAACATCGCAGTGAAAGAAGTTTTGATGTAGGTGATTGGGTATTCCTACGGCTACAACCATATAAGCAAATGTCCCTCAAGCAAGCTAAGAAGGATAATAAATTATCACCAAAGTATTATGGTCCGTACAAGGTGTTGCAAAAGATTGGTACTATGGCATACAAATTGGAGCTTCCTGCAGCTTCTCGATTGCACCCAGTTTTCCATGTTTCATGTTTAAAGAAGGTTATAGGCGACAAGCTCCCAGTTCAAACAATATTGCCAGAACTTGACGAGGAAGGAAAAATTATATTGGAACCGGAAGCAGTCACAGAAACAAGAACTCGAAAGCTATGAAATCGATCAATTTCAGAGTACCTTATCAAGTGGAAGAACTTATCCGCTGAAGATTCCACATGGGAGGATGAGAATTTTATGCAGAAGTATCCAGAACTACTCAAGCGTTGAGGACAACACTTTTTTGAAGGAGAGGGGCATGTTGGGTCCCTATAATACTAGTGATTACCCCATTACTATTGTAGTTATACCCCTTATTTATATTTTTGTGCTCCCATTTCCCCCATATTGTTATTAATGTGCCCATAGAATCCCTCTATTGTTATTTTTGTGGCTTTATATTATTATTGTTAGGTCGGCTGGATTATATTGTGACTCCATAGAATATTATATATAGAAAGGAGGTTTTGTCATTTGAATCATCCAAGAATTGTTCATTTATGTAAGTAAAGGATGTTGCCCCCTCGAAGAGGCTGAATTCTAAGGCGTTGATCTATCTTTTCTATCTTTCTTGAGCTAGTTTCATAACACATACTCACAACCACAGATTATTTTGCAAGAGGGGTGGAAGTTGTGTCATTACGACAAATCAACGACTAGGACGTAATTTTTTTCATTAATAAAAACATGATAACCAAGTCCAATGCTCCTACCTCTCTCAGAATTGTTAATTCTACTTACTTCTCATTATTCAAGTTATATGATTTTTCCTTAGAATAAGGGATCGTTCTGAAATGTTTTGCTAATTACTAACCCAAAGGTAATGGCCTACTTGAGTCCACCAATAAGAACCTAATCATAAAAAATACCTTGATTTCACAACAGATAAATTGTCACAATGCCTTAACCAATTCCTTGTGGGTTAACCGTGACACCCATAAACAATCTCTTAGGAATTTCCCTCTTTCCTGGTGTATGGGAAAGAGGAAATCTTGCCACCAAACATATACGTACCTACCCTTATGTTATCACAAAAGAATCGAGGTACACCCTATCCTACCATGCAAAACCAAGTTGATGCCTTACTTAAAATTGAGGAAGAGAGACAAAAGGGTAGCAAGATTTTTTTCGTACACCAAAACCGAATCAAGAGGTGGTTAGATAATAAATTTTCAAGGGGTAAGTAATTTAGTGTGGGTGACCTAGTCCTAAAATGGGATAAAGCACATTAGGATAAAGGAAAACATACCCAGTTCCAAGCCTTGTGGATTGTTACTTTTTAGGCTAAAGAAAAACTTAGTCAACATACTTATCACTTCCAGACCCTAGACAGGAGGATTGAACCCCTTCCCATAGATGGACAGGATCTTAAGTTTTACTTTACCTAGTAGCTCTTGTAGATGCCCACTCACCCTTGTACATATATTCCTTCTACCTTTTAGGTTTTATGTTTTGAATTTAGTCTAGTCCCCCGCATCCCTTTCATATCGTGTGTATCGTAACAACCCTATCTATGAATAAAGTGTTACACTTTGAATGAATTACTCTCAAACATAACCTTAAACCAACTTTGTTCCATAGTTGGGGTAGCCTCTACACCAATGGATAAGTTTTGTGCCTCATGTCTATGCTTTCTCTTGACTATATTTAAATTTGAAACCTTGTTGTGATGCAAAAACCAACTTGGGAGGGGGACCCTGATTATACATAATACCCTACTTTAAGTAGGAAATCCCTTGCTCTTAACTTGGATTCAAAGATTCAAAGTTCATTTTACACCTACTAAGTAAAAAGGGAGAAGGAAAATTTATGATGAGAAAACTACTTTTAGAAAAATAATAGTCTCTGGAAAACCAAAAACAACCTCTCTTACATGTAAAATAAGTCGGGATCCTTGATTCACCCTAACAAAATAAATTCCTACTAAAGGATTCCAATGTTCACATAAGATATAAAAATAAAATAAATGGTAAAGGATTGATAAAGGCTTCTTGTGCAAATAGGTGACAAGATGACTTCAACGGGTACTAACAAGGCTCACTGGTAGCAGAGCAACACAAAAGATCTAAATCTACAATACTAAAATTGATAGCCCCTACATTATTATCTGGTCCCCTATTTGAAATTATTGGGAAAAATCTCTATTGTTGTCTTTCCATAAGTCAAATCGAGGTGTTGAGGTACTTTTTATGTCAGTTTTAACCCCATACATAAATTACCTGCATACAATTTCTAAAACATAGAAAATAAATAATGTGAGAGTAGAACACATAAAAACACATATACACAGAGATTTTCCCCTGGATCCCAAAACCTAGACTACTAGCTTGATTTTTCTTTATATTCCTTTCAATGTTACAATACATATTTATACATGCCAAAGCATTCAATACCATGGACTAAAAACCATCGCGTCCAATACCATGGACCGAAAACCATCATGTCCAAAAAACATGTGTCAAAATCATGCACAAAACCATAGGTGGGGCTGCCCAACCTAACATAGGGTCCAAAACCAAAATTTTTCTGGGCGCTACCTCAAACCCCATAAATTAGGGTTACGAGTTCCCTTCAAACCCCCTATTAACTACATGGAAAGAATATAACACAACCCAACATTCTCCCACTTGTTGTTTTATTTCCACAGGGGGCCATAAGAGAGCTTAGTCATTTTTCTAGCCCTGAAATGCCATTGTCCCTCTTCACCAAGAGAACTTCTTAGAGCTCACAGATTTTTTCAATACACCTGTAATATTCTTCAAGGTGTCCACCTTTACAAGCTACACCTTTTTGTCTTCTATCATATCCCTCACAAAGTGATATTGAACATCAATGTGCTTTGTCTTTGAATGACATGCGAGGTTCTTTGCAAAAAATTGCACTTTGGCTATCACAGTCTATCCTTATAGCTCCCTGTACTAACCCCATACTTGAACAGAATCTCTGCAACCAAACTGCTTCCTTGCTTACATTAGTGGCTTCCATGTATTCTAGCTCTATAGTTTATAGTGCCACTACAAATTGTTTCTTACTCATCCAACTGACTATACCTCCAAATATGTTAAACACATACCCACTTGTAGATCTTCTCTGATCCATATCTCCATCCCAGTCTGCATCAACAAAGCCATGAATATCCAACACTCTATCCAATCCTGGTCTTCCTTGGTAGCACAAACCATAATCACTTGTGCCATGAAAATACCTAAAAACTCGCTTCATTGTTGTCCAATGATCCTTTCCTGGTTTTGACATAAACCTGCTCAATACTCCCACTGCATGTGCAATGTCTGGTCTAGTATAGACCATTGCATACATCAAGCTACCAACTACACTTGCATATGGAACATAGGACATGTCCTCTTCCTCTTTTTGTGTCTTGGGACACTGTTCAATAGATAATGTCATGCCTATAGGAATAGGAACCTTCACCAGTTTACTATCCTGCATATTAAGCATCTGTAGTATTGTCTCAACATACTTCTTCTAGTTTAACTAGAGCTTCCTCTTTGCTTGATCTCTTTTAATTTCCATGCCCAAAATTTTCTTTGCAGCACCAAGATCTTTCATGTCAAATTTGGAGGACAATTGGGTCTTCAAATCCTAGATAACTACCTTGTTATTTACAACCAACAACATATCATCCACATACAAGACCCGATAAATAATACAGTCACTAATTAATTTAAAATACACACAGTGATCTGCTTTGCTTCTGGTGAAGCCAATTCCCCATATAAATGTATCAAATTTCTGATACAACGTCCTTGGTGATTGTTTTAACCCATATAGAGACTTCTTTAACTTACATACCAGTTCTTTCTTACCCTTCACCACAAAGCCTTTAGGTTGCTTCATGTAGATTTCCTCTTCTATATCCTTGTGAAGAAATGTTGCCTTCACATCCATCTATTCTACCTCAAAATCAAAAGCAGCAGCAAGAGATAAAAGTAATCTAATAGAAGTTACCTTGGCAACAGGAGAAAAAATATCACCAAAATGAATTCCAAGCACCTTGGAATAACCTTTTGCTACCAACCGAGCTTTGTATTTCTCCACTTTCCTTCTGCATTTGTCTTCTTTTTGAACACCCATTTTTTGCCAATGGGTTTCCTTCCAGCTGACAACTCCACTAGATCCCAAGCCTCATTTTTGTGCAAAGATGCCATTTCATCAACCATGGCCTCTTTCTAGAGTTTTCCATCCTCTAAATCCACTACTTCCTTCACAGTTTTGGGATCATGATCAGTAACAGACAAAGCAAAATTTGAATAGAAAGCAGATGGACTATACCTTTTTGGCTGGCTTCTTTCTCGAACTGATCTTCTCACAGCCAGAGTTTGTGGCTCTTCATCCTCTAATTCCTCCTCTACTATAGAGTCTAATTCCTCCTCCTTTAGCTAAAACTCTATCTTTTCAAGTTCCTTTGGCTGGACTTCATGTTTAATAACATCTTTCACCTCTCTAAACACCACATCTCAGTCGTACATAACCTTCCTTGTTACTGGGTTCCAAAGCTTATAACCCTTTAAACCATCCTTATACCCAACAAAGATGCACTTTTGAGATTTGCTATCCAACTTTTTTCTTTTCTCCTTTGGAATGTGTAGATATGAATCACATCCAAATACCCTCAGATGTGAAAGAGATGGTTACTTACCAGTCCAAACCTCTTGTGGAGTCTTATCCTCCAACGCTGATGAGGTTGACCTGTTGACCAGGTAACATGCAGTATCCACTGCCTCTACCTAGAATTCCTGTCCTAACCTGGAACCACTGAGCATGCTTCTTGCCGTTTCCATCAATGTCTTGTTCATTCTTTCTGCAAATCCATTTTGCTGAGGTGTATATGGAATAGTCTTCCACCGTGCTATACCACACTTTTTGCAGAATTCTTCAAATTCCTCACTGCAAAAATCTCCACCATTATGTATCCTCAACACCTTTCTCTTCTTCTCTGTCTGGTTTTCTACTAGAGCCTTAAATTCTTTAAACCTATCAAAGACTTCAGATTTCTTCTTAAGGAAATATATCCATGTATTCCTTGAGAAGTCATCCATAAATGATACATAGTACACAAACTTACCCAGTGATGGAACCTTCACAGGTCCAAACACATCACTGTGCACAAGCTCTAATATATGTTTCGCCCTTTTACCACCAAAGGGGAAACTCAACCGATTCTACTTCCCGTATACATAATTTTCATAAAAATCAAAATCCAGAGAGCTATTACTCATACCTTCTGCCATACCTTTAGCATGAAGTATTCGAACGCCCTTCTCTCCAACATGCCCAAGCCTTTGATGCCACGACATGGTCTTTTCTCCAAAGGAAACTAGATTTTCTACTCCACTTTTAGGAACCACAGAACTATTGCACCCATCAACAATAGTTCTACCTTGTATCTTGTATAGAGCTCCAATCCGAACTCCCCGCATCAATACTAGTGCTCCCTGAACTATCTTGCAAGTATCCTTCTCGATCACTATTTTTACACCTGAATCATCCAACTTACTAATAGAAATCAGATTTATGGCTAATGCAAGAATATGCAGAACACCCAGAAGTGTTATAACCCTTCCACCTTGCAGCATCGACTTTACTTTTTCACGACCAATGATTCTAGCCTTCTTGTCATCCCCCAATATTACATCACCACCATCGTATTTTTCATACTCACAAAACCACTCTCTATGGGGAGTGAAGTGAAAGGATGCACCTGAGGCAAACAACCATGCCTCATGATCTACATGTGTACTTGAAGAAGCTAAGTACACATCACCACTTTCATCTAAGGTGGTTTTTGCCTCTGCAGAAGGAGCCTCATCAAATCCCTTTCCTTTATCAGGAGCTTTATATTTACAGTCCCTTTCGAAGTGCCATTCCTTTCCACATTTCTAGTACAGCACCTTTACATGTTTTCCTGGAGATTTAGATATCCCTCTAGATTTAGATCTCCCACTCGATGACTTATTTTTGTTTCTGTTCTGGGTCCGCCCTAGTATAGACAAAGGCATCACCATTTTGGCTCTTCATATTTTTTGGTCTCATCTCCTCCGTCAGCAAGAATGAGACTGTTTCATCAAAATGCAAGGTAGTTGTATTGTTACCTATTGCAATAACCAAACTATCCCATGAATCTCGTAGAGAACACAACAAATTGATGCACTTATCTTCATCTCAAATTTTAATATCAACAGATGCTAACTAACTAACCACAGTATTAAATGCTGTAGAAATTTTGAATAATATGACACTTATTCACAGAGATTATCCCGATTATACACTATTGTAGAATACATGCATAATACATAACCTCCTCTACGTTGATCATCAATTTAGCAGCATTAAAAACAATGAAACATCAATCGCATGGACACATTAACACAGTACGTAACCCGGGGAAAGCATACAGCTGAAACCCCACACTATCTGTATATTATAATGATTGAGAAGATGTAACAATACATAGTACAAAACTCCTCACAAGTACACAGTACTATCTCCACTTGTTACACACAAACTAGCTCAGATCTGAATCAATCATAGGTTCAAATCTCCTCCGTTGCTTTCCTGCCTCCACTGTGCAATCCTGCAAGAGAATCAATCACTCTGTGAATTCAAATTCCTTTTGTTATACTACGGAACCCTCATGGGAAATCTCCATCCATGCATGTGAAAATCTCATGCACAACTATAGTCACAACTGATAGCAATCTCAACCTCTAACACCTGTCTCCATTAAACTATACATGCAATGATTAACTGATGTATTCTTTAGTTTCTTTATGAGTTAATAATTAGTGAATTAATTAACAATTAATTCACATCACTCATCACTAGTGTATTTGCAGTTAAACTAAATACCACTAGTTTAACCAAGTCAAACTGAACACAACTCCATCAACTCCACTGAAACTCCACTGAAACTCAACCACATGAGTTCTAACTGAAGTCCTGCATGCAATAGCTCAACTAACCCACATGAAAAGTGTATTTCCTTCTGACAGCTGCATGTACCACATATGTAGCTCAAACTGAAGTGCTCCAAGAGGATAAGATAATGTTTATAGTCCAATTATTATTATGAGCTAATAATATTCGACTATTCTATTTTTAGCCTGCCAGTCTAAAAAAAGAAACTGCCCATATGTCTAAAAATAGAATTCAATATATTTTTACCAACATGACCAATCATCCACAAATAGCATCCTAAAACTCATAGACCATGATCCATATGTCTAAAAATAGACTTTGCGCCAAAAATAGCCTGCGGGCCCACTTAGTGAAGGCAACTTCTTTTCACTAAGCTCCATCATCTTGTTGCATTTTCAAGAAATGCATTCAGATGCTCTGTCAACGAGTCTCCATCTTTCATCCTCAAGTTATACAACCTTTTTCACACGAATAGTTTATTCACTAGAGACTTAGATTGGTACAAAGTCCCTAATTTGTCCCACAAAGCCTTCGCTATAGCTTCCCTTGATACATTTATCAATACTGAATCTGAGACACACAATCATATTGTGCTCTTTACCTTTTGATCCAACTTCTTCCATTCATCAATGGACACTCCTGTTGGTTTATTACCCAGATCTACCGCGATCCACTGACCTTTATCCACCAACAGATCCTCCATCTTGAGTTTCCACAACTCAAAACTCTGACCATAAAATTTCTCGATCTCTATCTTTCCACTGCTCACCATCTTCTTTCACCACCAGAATCGATCTCATAGATCTCCCACTGAACAGGGTCTACCATAAGCTCGAGCGAAACCCCTCAGCAATAAAGGCATCCCCTTGAAGCCAAAACAGCTCTGATACCAAATGTAGGTTTTAACCCTGTACAGAAATTACCTGCATACAAATTCTAAAACACAGAAAATAAATAATGTGAGAGAAGAACACATAAAACACATATACAAAAAGATTTTCCCCTGGATCACAAAACCGGGACTACCAGCTTGATTTTTACATTATATTCGTTTCAATGTTACAATAAATATTTATACATGCTAAAACATCCAATACCATGGACCGAAAACCATTGCGTCCAATACCATGGACCTGTTGTGACCACCAAAAACCCCCCTCCTTCTTTAGTATTAGCAATAATGCTAAAGAAGTGGGGACCCTTAGTAAAAAAAAAAAAAAATCCAATAAGATTTTATAAATCTTTTTGTATTATACTCAAAAAAAAAAATGCATCGCACGGAGAAGAGTCAAGCATTCCTTTATGAGCACATTAAAACAACACGAGATTCATCACATCGCATACATTGAGAAGTGCCCATAAATGAATAATCTTAAGAAAATCTCCGATGGCCGATATGTGATATCGCATATCGCAACGTCGCATAAACAACACACGAATAACTTGACAAATTGTAGCGATCTGCGATCTGCTATCTGCGATGCCGCGATACTGTGATAAAAGCGATTTGCGATAAAAGTGATCTGCGATAAAAGCGATATGCGATAAAAGCGATCTACGATAACTGCGATCTGCGATCTTCGAGTCGCAGAAATCACCCATCGCAAATTTCCCTAGGCTCAGCACCCAAGAAAAGTTGTCCCTAAACCAAAAATTGAGCGCACGACTTAAAGAAAATTAATGAATGTATGCCACGTTATTCATGTAGGACAGTTTTGTGTTTCTCAAAGAGTCAGTTCACTGTGGGTGTCATGATTTTATGCATTCATAGAGCTCAAATCTTTCGTGTCAAAATTTACTATCATTACTCTTTTTCCTTTGCGTGAACTGCAGGAATAAAAAACAAGGAACAACATGAAGCAATGTGCAGGAAACATCTAAAGAAAAAGGGAAAGCGTCAATGCTCAGAGAACAGAAAAGAGATGCCCTCATACACGGATGCCGCATGCAACAGAAACACAGATTTCAGAGTGTTACTGAACAGATACTGATATCAATAGGCGATTCGACACTCAAGGTCAAGAAACTCACAAAAACAGCATGTTTACAAAATTCTGAAGCTCATGCCCGGTAAAGGAAAAAGCGCTAAAGGCGGAAAACGCACCAGAAAGTCCCGGATCAAAGAACGGAGGCATTTTTTGATGCGCGATTAGCGCCTAGCGCTAATCACGCATCGCTAAGAAAATTGTTCAGAAAACAAAGTCCCTGGCTTGCTTAGTCATCCACGAGTCTGGAAGCCGAGATAGCAAAAGCAGAGGCAGTTGAAGAAGAATCTGGGTTGTTACTAAGCATTCACGCAGTGAATTTGCCCAACCAGAAGATGATTCTAAAAAATATCTTCTAGTTTACTAAAAATAGGTGCCAGCGCTTGCCATTTTTATTTTCGTAGCTCAAACAAAAGCAGAAGACGACCAGTCGACTCTTCCCAGGAAAATGTTGCATGCTCACAGCACTAAGGAGAAAATGCAGAAATAGTTAGAAATTAGATTCAATTTTTAGAAATCAGTTTTCTTAGATAAAGGGCGGTCATTTTAAAACCGTATCTAAAATTTATGTAATTAAGTTATTTAGTTAGCAGTATTTAAACCCTTCTCATGCATTTGGAGAAGGGTCCAGAAATTTGTCAAAAACTTGTCCTCAAAACATGCACTTCTGCACCCTCAGAGGAGGTTTTGATAAATGAATGGATCAAGGTTTATTAATTTTTGCATTTGATATCTGCTACTGATGTTGCACTTCTGTACTCTTGGTAGATATCAGAGCAAGGAGAGATAAATCATTATTACTTGAAGCTTATGAGTAGGACCAGTCATAAATCATAGTTTTATCTCTTGGCCATTTCTGCTTATATTCTTGAAGTGATATACAGTTTTTAGTTGTTTATATGTTATTGCATGAATGTGTGAGTTACCATTTGGCACTTTTGTACGGTGGAGTCATTTATTTATGTTTGATATATGAATAACTTATTATGCGATATGCTGTTCACAACTATTTTGCCTAACTTTTTATGCAAATTGGTTCATCTTAATTGATTTATATTCTTATGATAGCTGAATGATCTTTATTACCAGTTATTGTCTGAAATCTCTTTAGATCGCATAATAGAAGAAATACATCTCGGGTTAGCATAGATTAGATGTGTTGTTTTCATTAAATTACAATATCATAGAATTAGCTTAGATTAGAACTTGTAGATCAGCATTCTCCAACTCTACACACACACACCCTTAGATTGGGAAACTAGTCCCATTACCGCCAGTCGGACCCGCTATACCAAACGGATAAGGAGCTGCCAACCAAGGTCCGGACTGGGTGGGTATCCCCCTTGTTGTCGACCCGATTTTCGGGGCTTCAACATATTTGGCACTAGAAGGAGGGCCTGACTATGAATGGCACTTAAATCAAAATCTAAATACCATTCTGAGAGTAAATCGCCCTTATCATCTCCCCCGACTTCTCCAGTATATTTAAATCCAGAATCGGAAGTCGCTCGAGTATCAATCGCTGCTGCACACCTTGATATTTCAGACCAATTTACCATTAAACCTCTTGAAGTAGAATCTTTGATTCACAAACTTTAGGGATTTTCCATTTCTCCTCAGAGGTCTGATAAATCTCAAAGCAGTGTGAATTCGCAGTACAATCCTGCTCATCCCCTAACGAGATTGAAAAGTGGAAAATTTGGCATCCAGCCGACTAAGTTGCCTCTTCCCACCAGGAAAAGAGTGAGGAAATCACCACAAGAGTCTGACAGTGAGATTCTTTCGTCTACATCACCCATTTCAACTAACTCACTGCGAAGTCAACCACCCACACCTCCATTCCAAACCATCATTCATCTGTCTACCACAATCCCTCTTCAATCATCCATGATCATAGTATCCTCATCTTCCCAACAGCAGAGATCATCTCCTGCAATTTTCTCTACTAGCAGCTCAACGATGGCCCAATCTCCATGGAACAACCCTGGGGCAGTCTTGATGCCTTCACCCTTGAGCCCAATACCGGCCCATCCTGAGAAATGGCTGGCTAAATTCAATCCAGAAGCAGGCATGCTAGTAGAAGAACACATAAACAATTTCATGCTTTCTATCAATCTCAACGGAGTTACTAATAAAGATGTTGTTGTTCGGCTTTTCCCATACACACTGCAAGGAACAGACGGGTCATGGTGTTTTTCATTACCTTCCGGGTCTATCACAAGTTGGGATATCTTCCACAATCAAATCCTTATCAAGTTTGGTGATGACATGTCAACAGCAACATTAATCAATGACCTATCCAATCTCAAGGCCCAAGCTAAAGAACCTATCAAAGATTTCGATTTACAGTTCAATAAAATTCTCAACAAAATTCCTACTGCTTCCCAGCCCATTGAAGAAGTACGATGTGAATGGTATATTACTGCTTTACCATCAAACATAGAAATCTTCGTGGATAGAGCAAATAAAACAAATTTAGTTGAAAAAATGATAGAGGTGATAGTAGTAGAGAAACGCGTAATATCCCTGGAAAAGAGATCCGCGATAGAGGAACGAAATTCTAAAAAAGTCACCTTCAAGGAAGACTCCAAGAAGAAACAAACAAAAGACCCTTTCGATTTGGAAGTATTGCAGAAAGTATTAAAGACCATGTCTAATGAGATGATTGACATAAAAAAACAAGTAGTAGAAACTTCTTTAAAAAAGCCCTACAGAACTTTTAAAAGAGGTCCTTCAACGGATACAAAACCACCCAATGCCATCTCCAATGCTGAAACTGAGGAAGAGGAAGAAGAAGAAAGTGCCACTGAAGGGCAAACCGATGACGAAGAAGTTGTGGAATTACAAGAAATGTGGGATTTCATCCTCCCACAAGAAGATGATCAAGAAATATTTCCGGTTAGCACACGAAGCAAAAATCAGCTTGATCCTCCCCAAACTACCCCTAAGCAGAAGGGCGCAAGCCCTACAAAAAAAGATAAAGTCGCAACAAAGAAAGCAATAACTAAAGCGACTCCGTCTAGCCCAGTCCGAGTAGATCAAACAACTCCATCAAAAACACTAATAGTGTCGGATGAAATGGAGTACAATATTGTTGATGACATGAAAAAGACTAGGGCTAATATTGCCCTTTATGAATCGACCAAATTGAAGCATCAACAGAGGATAATGATGAAAGAATTACATGTTGTGCCTATTGTACCTTTGCCTGCCGCTGTATTCTCTCAAGCTCCCCATAACATGGGGAGACCTCCAACTAACATGATCAATAAGATTGATCCAAATGATATCGCCTTAATCGGAGGAAGATCAAGATCTCACACTCCCTTGTTTCTTCTCACTTACGGGATTTTCAACAAAAATGTGCACAATTGTTTGGTAGATTCCGGTGCTTCTTCAAATATTTTACCCAGATCAGTATGTGCTAAGCTAAATGTTCAACCACAAAAATCCGCAGTGCATATAGTTCAACTTGATCGATCTCAAGTCAAAGTGATTAGTGAAATTAATCAAGTAACCATAAGATTGTCATCTAACCTGAAGGTATGTCAGGTTATTGTCATTCTAGTGTCTGATATCCTAGAATTCTATGGATTAATTCTTAGCAGGGATTGGTCCAAGAAACTCCACGGATACTTTGCAACCGACTGGTCGCACATGTGGTTACCCTATAGTGGTAAACCGAATCAGATAAAGGTTGAACGAGAGTTACACCAGAAGTACATGGTAATGGAATTAGAGGGAGAAAATGAAGCAGTATCATATAACAGCAGTATCATAGGCAATTACTCGGTAGATTCTTTTCTCGGTAATTTCAATGTTCACCCATCACCTTACTTAGAAAATTCAGTTTTTTCCCAAGTCGAAATTTTTTCCCAAACTGATAGTTCAAAGTGTGTTAGTTTTGTAGATGAACTTGTAAATACATCTTTGTTTTGGAAATTATATTTCGATGGCTCTAAATCTAACGAAGGAGTAGGAGCAGGATTCATTCTAATTAGTCCAGAAGGAAACAAGACCATGCTTACGTGCAGACTCGAATTCAATTACACAAACAACACAGCAGAATATGATGCCTTGGTGCAAGGCCTATACAAAGCAATCAGGTTAAATGTCAAGTATCTTCAGGTCTTTGGAGACTCTGAGATTATCGTCAAATAGGTACATAACACTATACATTTCCTATCAGGTCATTTAAAACACTATCAATCTTTAGTACAAGATCTGACTGAGCATTTCATAGCATTTAATATCTCTTCAATCCCGAGACTCCAAAACGCGAGTGCAAACCTTTTGGCTAACGTTGCCTCTAGGCTTATTCCCTCCGAAGATTTTAGTCTAGATAGATTCTCAATAGAATTAATATTTAGACCATCCATCCCTGACAACATTACAAATTGGAGAGTATTCAATAACAATCCTGATATTGTTAATTTCCTCACTTCTGAAGGATCCTACTCCAATCAGATAATTGACGAAGACCATCACAATCGACAAACACAACAAAATAGCACTGATAATGCTATACCTAAATCGGTGGTTAAGTTAGAAGACTTGTACAATTTGAAAAATTGGTTTAAAAGGTCTACCAATTCAAAACTCTACAGTTCAACTCTGAACTACGAATTAGTAAACCTAGGAACCGATGATAAACCACAAAACATAATCTAGGCATCGGCCTGGCCCCTGAAGAAAAAATAGCGTATATTCATCTTTTGAGACAATATAAAAATGTTTTTGCCTGGAATTATGATGAGCTGAAGACATACGACACTTCTATCATTCAACACACTATTCCTATGATTGACAACGAAAAACCTGTCCAACAGAAACTGAGAAAGATCCACCCCAATTTAGAAAGTTAGATAAAGACTGAGCTAAATAAGTTATTAAAAGCCAGAATAATTTTCCCCATCATACATTCCAAATGGGTCTCCAATATGGTACCCATTAGAAAGAAAAACGGAGACATTAGAATCTGTATCGATTTTCAGAATCTTAACAAAGCCTGTCAAAAAGAAAATTTTCCTCTTCCACCTATGGAACAGATATTACAGGCAGTAGCAGGCTCAGAACTGATGTCTTTCTTGGACGGATTTTCAGGATATAATCAAGTGCTGGTGCATCCCAATGATCAATTGAAAACCACATTAAGAACTAAATGGGGCACATACGCATATCAGAAGATGCCATTTGGTTTGATTAATTCCGGCGCTACATTTCAAAGATCCATGGGCATCGCATTTAAGGGTTTAGTCAACAAATCTGTAGTGATTTATTTGGATGATATAACAGTGTATTCCAAGAAGCGAAGCGACCATCTCAGAGATTTAAAGCAAAATTTTCAACGATGGTTAAGGTATGGGATTTCACTTAACCCGAAGAAATCTTTTTTCGGATTAAGTGAAGGAAAACTTCTAGGATTCATAGTGTCAAAGTCCGGTATTCACATTGATCCTGACAGAATCAAAGAAATCTCAGAAATATCCCTACCTCATAATAAAAAAGACATGCAATCTTTCCTTGGTCAAATCAATTTTGTAAAGATATTTGTCCGAGATTTTTCACGAATTGTGTCTCCTTTGCAAACCATGATTAAAAAGAATTCAACTTTCAAATGGGGTCAAGATGAACATGAAGCATTCAACCTAATCAAACAAGCTATTATTAATGCTCCATCTTTAGCAACCCCAAATTTTTCAGAATCTTTTGTTTTATACACATTTTCCTCAGAAAAATCATATGCTGCAATTCTAACCCAATCAAATCAAGAAAAAACAGAAGCTCCAATTATGTTTTTTAGCTCAAATCTACAAGGTGCTGAACTCAATTATTCAGATGTAGAGAAATAAGCCTATGCTGTTTTCAAAGCAGTTAAATATTTTAGACCTTTCTTACTCAAAACCCATATTAAGATCATAGTACTGTTTCCAGCGGTAAGAAATCTTCTAGTACAGAAGGATATGGGCGAGAAAAGAGCGAATTGGATCACTGCTTTACAAGAATATGATCTTGAGATCAAACCAGCAAACATTGTAAGAGGTCAAGGCTTCTGCAAGATGTTAGCTGGAGCATCGAAAATCCCTGAAATTTCATCCGAAGAGGTACAAATGCATGAGGTAAGCCTGAACGATGCAGAATCATTGTATGCTGATATCATTTATTATCTTAAGGACGGGTATGCTCCATCACACCTAGATCACACTAAGAAAAGAGATCTGAGATTGAAAGCTAAACAATATCAGCTCATAAATGATATTCTCTTTAGAAAGAATTATGATTATGTTCTTCTTAGATGTCTTGAAAAAAACTGAAGCCAAAAAGGTTTTGCAGGAACTCCACGATGGATCAGTAGGTAGACACTATGCTGGAGATGCTACTGCACACAAAATTTTACTTGCAGGATATTACTGGCCTACGCTGTTCAAAGATTCACACAATTACGTGAGGAAATGTCAAGTCTACCAAACTACTGCTGGAAAACAAAAGAAGCAGTCCCTGCCACTACAACCGGTAAACATCGAGCAACCATTCAGCCAATGGGGCTTGGACATAATAGGTGAGATCGTTCCTCACTCTTCTAAGCAGCATAGATACATCCTCACAGCAACAGATTATTTTACTAAATGGGTAGAGGAAGTTCCTCTCAAGACAACCAATTCTGAAATTATTATCGAATTCATAGATCAATTTATAATCACTAGGTTTGGATTGCCAATGGCTTTAATATTTGATAATGCATCATACTTTTCTGGAAATACAATGACTGAGTTTGCACTTAAAATGGGATTTAAACTAAAATATTCAGCCAATTACTATTCACAAGGTAATGGGTTAGCTGAGTCAACAAATGAAAACCTAATCAAGATTATTAAAAGAACAGTTCACGAGAACTAAAAGAAATGGCATAAAGCTTTGATAAATGCTTTATGGGCAGATAGAATAACAAAAAAAGCTTTGATCAGCACTTCCCCATTTAATTTAGTTTATGGGAAAGTAGCGGTTCTTCTAACTCACTTAGTCATTCCCTCTTTGTCTTTAATACAGTACATTGATGAAGTACCTACTTCCTCCATACAGCTAAGAAAAATGGAAATAACCAAATTAGAAGAACAACGAGAACAAGCTAAGAGAACCCATGCTCATCATCAAGCGCTAATAAAACCCTCTTTTGATTCAAACAAAATGACTAGAAAAAATTTTCAGATGGGAGATTTAGTTTTAAAATGGGATAAAGCTCATGAAGAAAAGGGCAAACATACAAAATTTCAAAAGATGTGGCTTGGTCCTTTTCAGATTTTTGAAGTCATAGGTCAATCAACGTTTGTCTTATAGGATCTAGCAGGTACAAGGGATTGTTTTCCTATGAATGGTCAAATCCTTAAAATATATTTTCCATAGAAGATTATTCTTCTATTTTGTAGAATAGTTTTGTTTTTTCTTTTTCTTTCTTTCATAATAAAACCGGTTGTTAATGGTTACTATTGGTATTCGCGAAAAGACACCAATTCTCTTTCAGATTTTGAGCTTTTCGCTTGTATAAATAAAAAAAAATTGAAAATCTGATCTTTATTATTGACAGATACAGTTAAAAAACCTTCGCCTAGATATGAAATTAGTTTCAACTTCAAAAAAAATTTGATGAAAGCAACCTTTAGCGAAGGAATTGTTTTATATCAGCACAATGAAAGGTATCAATAACAAAATAAAGATTTTCTGTGAAACTGCTGCTTTTTTTAACTCTATTATTGTCGTCCAGAGCTTTCTTAAGGAAAGCGATGATATCCTCCCTGTTAAAGAAAAACGCAGCATTCAGAGAGCCAATCCAAGAAACACTATATCTCGAAGAATAAGAGGTCTCACCACGAGCCGACTTATCATGATCACAAATATTATAACTTTGCTTACTTTGCCAAACACTGTCCATCAAAATAGGGCAATGACTCAAGATTATTGAAATCAAAAGACAAGGGGTCTCATCACGAGCTAGCTTCTTCAGCAAAAGTGTAAATCAAGTGAATGGCTGTGTCATAATCTAGCTACCAAACCAAGACATTGTTCTTTAAGAATAAAAAAGGAAAAAGTGTCAAAATGGATTTTTCTTTGAGAGTTGTAAGTAACCTTAAACAGGTTAAAGGATCATTGCTGGGTAACAGGTAACCCTGTCGAGGCTATGGACGCCTGCTGGCAGTAGAGGCTCTACCTATGGCAAACGAGCATATTTTAAGGCTAGCACACAGAGAAGACTTTATTTTATCTTTACATGACCTAGTAATGGCTGATGTAGATACAAAGACAAGCCTGAGGAAGCAAACGATTAGAAAAGAAAGAAGTTGAAACAAAATATCATTGATAGAATAAGGCATAATATACTCTATCTGTCCATAACAAAGTTTAGATTTATGAATTTTTTTTTTGTTTTGGAAGTTTAAAGAATTCAATAGAAAAGCAGAGATAACTGGTTCTTCCAAGTGAACCACCATTGTTGTGACCACCAACAACCCCCCTCCTTCTTTAGTATTAGCAATAACGCTAAAGAAGTGGGGACCCTTAGTAAAAAAAAAAAAAAAATCCAAAAAGATTTTATAAAATTTTTTGTATTATACTCCTTAAAAAAAAAATGCATCGCACGGAGAAGAGTCAAGCATTCCTTTATGAGCGCATTAAAACAACGCAAAATTCATCACATCGCATACATTGAGAAGTGCCCATAAATGAATAATCTTAAGAAAATCTTTGATGGCCGATATGTGATATCGCATATCGCAACGTCGCATAAACAACACACGAATAACTTGACAAATTGCAGCGATCTGCGATCTGTGATCTACGATGCCGCGATACTGCGATAAAAGTGATCTGCGACAAAAGTGATCTGCGATAAAGGTGATCTGCGATAACTGTGATCTACAATCTGCGAGTCGCAGAAATCACCCATTGCAAATTTTCCTCGGCTCAGCACCCAAGAAAAGTTGTCCCTAAACAAAAAATTGAGCGCACGACTTAAAGAAAATTAATGAATGTATGCCAAGTTATTCATGTAGGACAGTTTTGTGTTTTTCAAAGTGTCAGTTCACTATGGGTGTCATGATTTTATGCATTCATAGAGCTCAAAGCTTTTGTGTAAAAATTTACTATCATTACTCTTTTTCCTTTGCGTGAACTGCAGGAATAAAAAACAAGGAACAACATGAAGCAATGTGCAGGAAACATCTAAAGAAAAAGGGAAAGCGTCAATGCTCGGAGAACAGAAAAGAGATTCCCTCATACACGGATGTCACATGCAATAGAAACGCAGATTTCAGAGTGTTACTGAACAGATACTGATATCAATAGGCGATTCGACACTCAAGGTCAAGAAACTCACAAAAGCAGCATGTTTACAAAATTCTGAAGCTCATGCCCGGTAAAGGAAAAAGCGCTAAAGGCGGAAAAAGCACCAAAAAGGTTCGGATCAAAGAACGGAGGTAGTTTTTGATGCGCGATTAGCGCGTAGCGGTAATCGCGCATCGCTAAGAAAATTGTTCAGAAAGAAAAGTCCCTAGCTTACTTAGTCATCCACGAGTCCGGAAGCCGAGATAGCAAAAGGAGAGGCAGTTGAAGAAGAATCTAGGTTGTTACCAAGCATACACGTAGTGAATTCGCCCAACCAGAAGATGATTCTCAAAAATATCTTCTAGTTTACTAAAAAGAGGTGCCAGCGCTTTCCATTTCTATTTTCGTAGCTCAAACAAAAGTAGAAGATGACCAGTCGACTCTTCCCAGGAAAATGTTGCATGCTCACAACACTAAGGAGCAAATGCAGAAATAGTTAGAAATTAGATTCAAATTTTTAGAAATAAGTTTTCTTAGATAAAGGGCGGTCATTTTAAAACAGTATCCAAAATTTATGTAATTAAGTTATTTAGTTAGCAGTATTTAAACCCTTCTCATGCATTTGGAGAAGGGTCCGAAAATTTGTCAAAAACTTGTCCTCAGAACATGCACTTCTGCACCCTCAGAGGAGGTTTTGATAAATGAATGGATCAAGGTTTATTAATTTTTGCATTTGATATTTGCTACTGATGTTGCACTTCTGTACTCTTGGTAGATATCAGAACAAGGAGAGATAAATCATTATTACTTAAAGCTTATGAGTAGGACTAGACATAAATCGTAGTTTTATCTCTTGGCCATTTCTGCTTATATTCTTGAAGAGATATACAGTTTTTAGTTGTTTATATGTTATTGCATGAATGTGTGAGTTACCATTTGGCACTTTTGTACGGTGGAGTCATTTATTTATGTTTGATATATGAATAACTTATTATGCGATATGCTGTTCACAACTGTTGTGCCTAACGTTTTATGCAAATTGGTTCATCTTAATTGATTTCTATTCTTATGATAGCTGAATGATCTTTATTACCAGTTATTGTCTGAAATCTCTTTGGATCGCATAATAGAAGAAATACATCCCGAGTTAGCATAGATTAGATGTGGTGTTTTCATTAGATTACAATATCATAGAATTAGACTAAAGTAGCTTAGATTAGAACTTGTAGATCAGCATTATCCAACTTTGCATGCACACACCCTTAGATTGGGAAACTGGTCCCATTATCGCCAATCAGACCCGCTATACGAAACGGATAAGGAGCTGCCAACCAAGGTCCAGACCGGGTGGGTATCCCCCTTTTTGTCGACCCGATTTTTGGGGCTTCAACAGGACCAAAAACCATCGCGTCCAAAAACTATGTGCGAAAATCATGCAAAAAACCATAGGTGGGTTTGCGCAACCTAACATAGGGTCCAAAACCAAAATTTTCGAGGGCACTTCCTTGGACCCCATAAAGTAGGGTTACAGGTGCCCTTCAAACCCCTTATTAACTACGTGGAAAGAATATAACACAACCCAACATTTTATCACTATTAGATGGTAACTAGGAGACAACAGTGGGATCCATGAGATTGGGATGATATACTCACAAGGGGTGATAGCACTATCAATAAAGAATAGGTAGATACTCTGAGGTTTTTCCAGTGAATCACCAATTATTATCGATGCTACAACAACCCCAAAATTTCACCGACTTCCAAATTTTGGATCCCCTCCCCTTCTCTCTAAATGTTTGACCTTCACTTCCATTTTGTTTAGGTTTCACACTCATCAAACTGAGAGATTTTTTCCTCCAGTGCTTAAAATATTTTTAATTTACAAGTTCCATCTTAACTTTCTCCCCAAAGTCGCAAGTTGTATCTGCAAGCCCTACCCTCAATTTTAAAGATGTGACCCTAAACACATTGTTCTGCCCAGATCACTAATTCACATAGTCATTAGGTTGTGCAACTCTAAATTTCATAAGTTCATGGACTCTATGACCTGTACTTCTCAATAAACCTCAAGTCACAAGTTTTCCTAGTCACACAATTCTTGACGCTATCATTTGTGACCTAGAATTATCTACAACCTAGCAACCTTGATAGCACATTTAGCCACTTGGTCGCATGGTCGCTAGGTCACACCTTACGAGGTATTCTCACCAATGACCCTCCTTAGCTTATAATTCAACGATCTCCAACCCCACAAGTGCGACCTTTTATAAATAGACTCCTCACCTCATATGTCACTCATTGTCTTATTGGAGTGCTTTAAATAGGAGATTTTTGTGACTTTAGAGGTGCGTGACTCTTATCTTCAGTTTAGTGACACTTCGCCTACTGTGTAATCATTATTTATTCCATGTGTCTTCCTCTCCCCACCTGACGTTTCACCTGCCATGTCAACTAGGAGTTACTCGCCTCAACGAGCCATTTCAAAGGTGGGCTCTTCTTAAACCTTCCAGACCTCCATCCATTCACTCAATGTTGTGTTCTAGTGTCCCATTCCTTATTTCAAGAATAGTACCTCGCTCATTGATTTCCCCTTGATCCCTTGTGCTCTTTTGAGTTTGCGACAAGCCTTGGAATCCTCCTTTCCACCTAAGATGTTACATTGTTGCCCCAACCATCGAGAGAGGCTAGGTCACACTTTTGAACATCATGATATCCTTCATCTTATGACCTGGTGATCTAATTGCCATAGTGGTTGATTAACCCTTATCATGAGGTCGTAGAGTCATATCATGAATCTAGACTCAATCCTACGACCTTGTTACCCTACAACCCTACAATCTCTACTTTCTACTTGGTAATCCTTTGAAACTATGAACTAACGACCTTCATCTCTTCAAGGTCCCAAATCACAAAGTTGTCATTTTATTTTCCTTTTGATTTCCAACCCCTTTATCTTATCCAAACCTGAAACCTACCGCTAAGATAGTTTTCGACTCAGGTGCTTTCCCTGTACCTCACACTTTTGAAGCCTGGTTTACAATTTTTCGCTGTAGCTAATATTATTTATGTTGTTATTTTCATCTTGTGATTGTCTGTTTGAAATTCCAGGCAATATTGATTTGTATTGTATATCAATATCATATTTCTCTAGATACATGGCGCCTTCGGTAGTTAAATAATCCCACAAGAGTGTCGAAAGAAACATCCAAGAGATCGTAGAGAGTCAACCTCCACCACCAATCTACAGGGACATACCTTGTAACATCAAAAAAACACTAAACTTACATGGTGGTGCATCTACTCAATGTTCACAAAGAAGGAAATCCCTAAAGGCCAAGGATATTTCAAGGTGTACATGAATGTTAAGAGTTCTTGGCTTCATAAAGTACTTGTGCACCCAACAATATTTTCATGTGTAGGGACCACTGAATGGATAAGATTAAGTGATCCATAAAATTTTGTTGAGAAGATATTGTCTGAATCCCAACCTTCCAGAATCCAGACTTCAAATCGAGGTTATGTTCCCCCTGCATCATTATTTTCAGTAGAAGCACTAACGAGTCAATTCAAGAATGAAGAATTTGGTGAAGATCTACCACAAACATTGCCTCATATGCATATGGCTATTAAAGAACTGAGGAAAACAGTAAAAGAAAATAAAAGACTATGCGTAGAAAATCATAGAGATCTTTCTGTCAAATTACTTCATGCAAATACAGCTTCTACTTCATATTTTAAACCAGGTCCTGAAATGAAAGATTCAGATGATGAGTCTGAAGCAAAAAGATCGGGTTTGAGTTGTCACTATGTAAACCAAGATGTAATGTACTGTGTCAAACTAAAGGTACAAATTGGAAATCACACAGAGTTTTGGAAATCTTTGATGGACACTGGATCTCACCTAAACATTGTCAGTGATACAGTTGTTCTAGCACATCTAAGGAGGCCTACTGAGTGTCCAAAGGTGATAACTGCCAGTGGAACTATTCCTACAAAGCATGAAGTAGATGTAAATATCTTTTTGACAGAAGCCACTGGAGTTCATATTGTCTCTCCAATAGTCTCGACAATAGACTATGCCATGTACCTTGGGACTCCCTTCTTCCAAAATTTTGAGAAACATGGAGCCAAGCTAGATCCAGCATCACGAAGGTATGGTTATTTTGTTAGCTTGGATGAAAAATAAATTTTCTTTCCTTTTATTAATCCTAATTCTCCAAATAGAATATCTAGGATTGAAAGGATGGAACACATCTTAGCTAAAATGGAGGTGAAGAAAGAAGTTATAAAAGCATAAGAACTTCTTAACAATTTTAAATACGCCAAAAAAATTGCAGATATAACAGCCAAATTCAAAGAATTTTACTCTGATGATCCGAATGCATTCTGGCATAAAAAGAAGCAAGAAGTAGAGCTGCCACTCAGGAAATATTTTAATGGCAAGCTCAGAAGATCTAAAGCTGTTGCTATGAATGAAGAACAACTAAAGACATGCAAAGCAGAAATCAAATATCTCTTAAAAAATGGGTTAATTAGGAAAAGCAAGAGCCCTATAGCTTTCTTTGCATTTTATGTAAATAATCATGCTGAGCAGGCTCAGAGTAAACCAAGACTAGTTGCTAATCATAAGCCCCTGAATTCTATTTTGGATTATGATGCTTATCCATTGCCCAAACCATCAAGCATTATGGGACAAATTTCCAAATCAAAAATCTTTTCTAAATTCTATTTGAAGTCTAGATTCTGGGAGGTTGGGATCAAAGAAGAAGACAAATGGAAGACACCTTTCTCTATTCCTGAAGGAAATTTTGAATGGAACATTATGCCATTCGGCCTGATCAATGCTCCATCCGCCTTCCAAAGAATTATGGATGAAACCTTTGAAGGTATGGACGAATTTCTAAAGAAGTATATAGATGATCTTCTGATTCATTCTGATAACATTCTTGAACATATCAAGCATCTAAAGATCTTCTATAAAAGAGTGAAAGAAATGGGAATAGTCCTTTCTGCATCCAAGATGAAGCTTTTCAAAACCATGATAGATTTTCTTGGATAAAATATTCAGTATGGTTCCTATAGTGTGATACAAAGGAGTCTCAATTTTGTTGATCATTTTCCTGATGAGATAACTGAAAAAAATCAGTTACAGAGATTCCTAGGCAGTTTAAATTATATCTCAAAGTTCCTTAAACATTGTGCTCATGAAAGAAAGTTGCTAAATAAACGTCTACAGAAAGATCCTATTCCCTGAAATAAAGATTGCACTGAAGCAGTCTGAAGAATTAAAGAAAGAGTGAGAAATATACAACCCCTTTCACCTATAAGAGAAGAATAGAAAAAGATCATAATGACGGATGCAAGCCATGCCGGCTGGGGTGCAATCTTATGTCAGGAAAACCCCACAGATAAAAAGGCACTAGAAGTTTGTCAATACTCCTCTGGTCTTTGCGCTAAGAACCAGTTGAACTGGTCTAGCCTTAAAAAGGAGCTGCGAGCAGTATGCCTTGGAATTTCCAAGTATAAAGACTTTGTCATTTACACACACTTTATAGTAAGAACAGATTGTCAAGCCCTGAAGTTTGCTATTCAGAAGTGTGAGTTTGAAGACACAACCATGGTGCGCTGGGTAATGCAACTCAGCCAATATTCTTTTGATATCGAGTTTTTCAAAGGAGATAAAAATAGCTTTGCTAACATGCTCTGTAGAGAATTTCTTGAAGAACATTCAATGCATGCCTTATACCTGAATTTTATCCGAGGAAATCAAGAAGAAGTAGAGATTGAAACATCCACTAGATGGGTTTCTTTCAACTTACAGAAGAGTCTATTTGACCATGAGGATAACTGGATCCCAATCAAAGAAGTCAGACAGAGAATTGGTATACCATACAAATGGACAGATCCACTTCAAGATGAAATGAATGAAGAAGCTTTAGAGGCTCTTGATTATCTCAAACATATTGGAAGCATAGCCTATAGGCTAGAAAGAGATGAAGAAGATAGTACACGGATCACTAGTTGCCACATTACTCTAAGAAGATTCTGCAACTTTCTGGATCGAGACAACTTTGATGAAGAACGGCAAGAACAGACATTCTACACAGGTATGGGATTACAAAATTTTGTAACTAATTTATTTTACTCTGTGCAGTTCTCCTTTTGGTATGAGCACATGCCAGTCGAAGATATGGAAGAAGAAGAACCACTTACAGAATGGTTCTTAGATTGGTGGAAGATTTATGGATTATCTACATTAACCTTAAAACCACATTCCTTCACCTTATTAAAGATTCCTAACTTCACCCCGCAGACACCATGCCTGACAGATGTCCTAAGAAAAACAATCAATGACCTTGTAAATCTGAGTGATCTTGATTTTCTACAAGGAGTACGAAGATGTGGCCATATATGCTGGTTCGTAATGAATCACTACAAAGAAAGAATACTTTACACCAGCAATAATTCCAATTATGAAGATTTTCATGAGCAGATAAGTCCATAATACAATCCTTATCTTCATCTTAGCTACTTGGAATTACCAGATCCCCATGACACGAATATTTGGGAAACAGAGAAAGAGATATGGGTCCAATATTATTCAAATTACTTGATTGAATGGTGGAATCTCCAACACTACATCTGGCCTCAAGTAGATTACTATACCATGATGTAAAGTCTGTCCAACCGACAATGGAGTTGGACGGGTCTTGCGTAGATTCCCCGATCAAGAATATCTATTGTGTAAATAATGAGATATGCAAATCTCATCTTTTCAATCTTTCGAGGGTTCTCTTGTACGAATCTCCTCTGTGTAAACATAAAGTAAATCCGGTCCCCATATGCCTCTGGCTTTCCATCTCGGAATGGGGATGAGATAACATGAGTGGTCCGCTCATGCCCGGATTTGGTCCTTTTAAAGAATCTTTCTTTTGTCAGTCTGTACATCCTACTGTCAGTAGAAGCATCTTGCTATCTGTCAATCTTGTCGATGACTCATGAGATGCTTGAGTCCTATAAATAGATGAGACGGGAGGATGGAGGGGGCATTCAGGTCTGAAGAGTTTAGAGTCTTGTTAGTCTAGAGTCGAGTGATTTTCCTGCTCTGCATCTGCGGACCATAGTGTTTGATCTTCTTGCATCAGGAAAAGTTCACTCTGGTCTTATAGTATTGGTTTGGAAGCCTGCGCATCAATGTGCTCGGCACTGGTGAGAACCTAAACTAGCTGAACCATAGGAAAAGTCTGAAAGTCTGTCATAAGATTTCTGAGGAAGAGTCTGTCCATTGCCAGGTAGCTTCCGGTAATACTTGTTCCCAGCGAACGGTATCAAGTCTGGTAAAAGCGATGACAGTCGATCTCTGTAAAGAAATAATCCTTCTGTAATATCTGAATCCTATTTCTCATAATATAAATCAAAGCCTCTGGCTATCTTCATTTACTTTCCGAATCTGTGTTGTTAAAGGTCCTGTTGTTAATGGTATCAAAGCCTGAGTTGTTGTTAAAAAAATTTCTGTTGGGAAGATATTGTCTGAGTGGAAAATTATTGGTAACATATCTTCTGAGTGAATCACTAGTTTCATTGAGACTGAGTTCCATAAAGACTGAGTTAAATCTGAATACTATGATGACAATTCCCATGTTTGAAATTTGCCATATACAAGCAGCCCGCAAGGCAGGTTATCAGTATGACCATCTAGGGATGGTGAGAGTCGATCTGAGTGCACTCCATCGAAAAGGCCAAAAAGCCTATGTCTTCTCAGCCCTCTTTGATAATAGATGGATATCCTTTATACAAGCCTTGATAGGTGGAATAGAAACAAGTTTGTCCGATGGCCCTGTATAGTATGATGTTTTTCCAGTTTTTTCTGTTGCACTTGATGATGTAAATATTCTACAGTGTTTGACTCTTGGTATACAGACACAAGGCTATGAGAATTTTAACTCTAAATCCAAAAATCTAGCCATATTTTATATTACTTGTGTTCGGTTTTACAATACAACTATTCCTGCAGTCTTGCATACTCCAAGCAAGGATGATGGAAAATTTACTCTTATTCAGTATGATTCATCCTGTAACCCATTTGCCCCAGTTTCTATTTCAAGAAAACGTCTGTGTCCTCTAGATGATTGGGTTACTAACTGGAAAAAACCTGCAAAAAGGACAGTACATGCTGCTCAATCTGTAATAACCGAGATGGATGACAAAGTTGTCACAAGATTTCCCAGATCAAATCCTTCTGACACTATTGTCACTTCTATTCCTACTGTAAATACAAATCCTTCAAATATCATTCCTTCTGTACAAAGTCCTCAGCAGATTGTCATTGACCCTGCTGTTTTTGAAGCTTTAAAAAATTTGTTCAGCAATCCATCTTCTTCTCCTAATGCCTTATCTTCAGTTTGCAATCATCCTCACTGTTCCAAGACATATTTTCGGTTTTCAAATGATCCTCCTAACCCTCATGGAAAGTCATCTCAAGACTTTCATATCAATATGATCAAGTTTATAGCAGCTGAAGGCTTTGCTTGTCGTGAAAAGAATTATACTAAAGTTGCATTCTTCAACCCTTGTGAAGAAGTGCTTGTTCAATCAGTCAGCCCAACTTCTACTTCAGGATTAGGCTTCGTACATTCTTCTCAAATTCCATAATATAGAAGACATCCTATACACAAGATTCCAAAGTCTGTAGTGATTCCCTCCGATGAAGAAATCCTCTCTTTTCTGAAAATCTTTAAAGGAATTGGCCGTTATGACCCAGCTGATCCTTGGAAAAAGAAAATGTTCCATTGGGATATTTTTACTCATGAAAAAGAGCATCTCTATATGCAAGAAATGTTGCTACAAGAGAAAAAGGATTGCAGGAAATTTAATGAGCAAAATAGTGAGTCATGGAAAGCCTGGATGGCTATTAATAATCAGTGGATATCATTCTATGAATTGTATTATCCTTCAATTAATCAAGTAGAAGATGCCTCGATGAAATCTTTCAGAAATCAAGTAAAGAAAAAAAGATTAAGTGATCCAGAAAATTTTGTTGATGAAAAAATGGCTGAAAATGTTGTAATAATTCCTTCTCCTCTAACAATTCCAGAGTTTGATCCAAAAGTTCAGAAAATGATAAGTAAACCAAACACCCCTAGAAATTTGGTTTATATGAGAAAAAAGGGAGAAGAACTAGTAATAGAAGTTTGTTCTAATCTTAGAATAAACATGATAAGATCAGGAACCACTGCAAAGCATAAATGGGAGCTCCTTGATGGAAATATTTTTGAGACAGAAAATGATTTTCCTCCTTGGAAAAATTTGGTCATGAGAGGACAAGATGGGAAATTGTATAAACTTTTGCCTTCCCATCCATATGATCCAAATTCTTCAACCAAAGATATGATAGCTGCTACTAATTGGACTAATATTTCTCTATCTAGCTTGGAAAGATTTGCTAAAGCTAAATTTGATAATTTAGAAAAGCAAATAGTGAAATGAAAGCAACTTTGGATAAAATTTTGCAAAAGCAAGATTACAATACTATGTACTTAAATGAGCATGTAAAGACCTTGGCTAAAAATGATCAGAATATAGCACAGAGTCTTGATAAGTTGTCTTTAAAGACAGAAAAGCAGATCCATGATGTATCAATTACTCATGGACGAGAAATTGTTAGAGTCAATAACGATCTAGATTTGATAAAAGGATATGTGAAAACTGTTTCTTTAGATTTAGGTACTTTAAAGAAGAAGCCAAATTCTGAAAGCTATAAATCTGCAACTTTGTTTTCCAATCCAGTTACTACTGTTCCTTATTCTATTTCTCCTTCTGTGGGAAGTTTAATCAAAACTCCAAGCATTATAAACTTTCCTCCTCCCACTTCTTCTAATCCATATTCTCTATTTGCTAATCCAAGTTTCTTTACACCACTTCTAAAGCCGGTCCCTAAAGACACTCCTGGTTCAAAGAAAGAAGAAGCAAAATCTAAATAATTCAAAGGATGTTTTTCAGAGTTCTTTGCTTCATCTAGTCATGATGAAGAAGAAGAAAAATCAGATGCAGCAATTACTAGTATCAATAAGATAGATGATACACCTAAATTTGAAGAATTAGAAAGCTACATAAATAATTTTTCTCAGCAGGATAAAGAAAAATTTGGTATTTCAAAATTGGATCCTTCTAAAGAAAAGGAGACTTCTGACATTGACCAGCAAGTCCATGCTACTACCTCTAGATCTACTTGGACTTCTACTTGGAACCCTGCTCCTGACTGTCGTGATTTAATGAAATCAGAATATCATAAGGATTGGTCAGCAAGTTCCACTTATTCATGGAACATTGACAACTGTACCAAAGCCGAAGTAATGTATGTTCTGTATTCTATGCTTGGACGTTATCGTACTTATCTTGCATATGAAATTGGTCCAATAAATGCTACAAGAAGAATAATAGCTGGTTTTGAAGGTACATTAGACTCTTGGCTTAAAGTTGAGACTTTAAAGTTACCTACTCTGCTTTCAAAATGGGAACAATCAGTCATTCTAAATGCAGATGGCACTACATACATGGACCCCATCACTACTCTCCCTGTAAGTAATATGATAGGCTGTTTGATTTATGGCATCACAGTTAATTTCATTGGATTTCCTCAGATCACTAATGATATAACTATCATTACTTTGCTTGCAATGAAACTGCACAACATGCAGCACCTTGATGAATATTTCAATGAATATCTACATCGTCTGCATACTCTTTCTCCTGATTTAATTCTTGAACCAAAATGGAAAGAGTTTTTTGTTTCCTCTCTACCTAACTGGGTTTCTTCAGCAATTGTAGCTAAACTCCCTGGCAAAATTGGAGACTACAAATTTGGCATTATTCGTCAAGCAGTTAAGGCAGTCATTGTTGAACTTTGCTCCTAGATGAAGATTGCACGTGCCGCCACTAATCCTAAGAAGCCGCATGGCTATTAACAGCTATGTAAACAATGGCATTTGGGCAAAGCTGGCAATTCTGAAAGGGTGAGAAGAAAGAAAAAGAGATCCCCCAAGAAGAATTCCCCACTTCACCACAAAAAAAGACGATCAGCACAGAAAACCAAAGCCATACAGAAAAACAGAAATTTTTTCCAGAGAAGTAATTTGTTACAACTGTTAGAAGAAAGGACACATTGCTAATAAATGTCCTGAGAAGAAGAAAGAGTTCTCTAAAAGGAAAATTTATTATAAGAACAAAAAGGGTAAAGTAAATTACTTTGACCTTCCCAGCAGTTGTGATGAGCTAATCTCCTCTGATTTAGAATCAGAGAATGAATTGAACTTTGCAGATGAATCTTCCTCAGAAGAAGAAGAATACTACAGAGACCCCTATTGCACAAATTGCAATGATTGTAACTGTACCGACCTTGATGTTTGCAAGTGCAATATGATAAGTATGATGAAAAGTGGAGATGATGAGATTAGCAGAAATCTTTTCACTCAGATGATGGCAGCTAGTGATCAATAGCTAAAAGAAATGTACAGATCTATGCTAACTGATCATCTTTCAAAGAAAACCTCAAAGTCATCTTCAAATCGAGGTTATGTTCCCCCTGCATCATTATTTTCAGTAGAAGCACTAACGAGACAATTCAAGAATGAAGAATTTGGCGAAGATCAACCACAGAGATTGCCTGTTATGCATATGGCTATTAAAGAACTGAGGAAAACAGTGAAAGAAAATAAAAGACTATGCATAGAAAATCATAGAGATCTTTCTGTCAAATTAATTCATGCAAATACAACTTCTACTTCATATTTTAAACCAGGTTCTGAAATGAAAGATTCAGATGATGAGTCTGAAGCAGAAAGATCGGGTTTGAGTTGTCACTATGTAAACCAAGATGTAATGTACTGTGTCAAGCTAAAGGTACAAATTGGAAATCACACAGAGTTTTGGAAAGTTTTGATGGACGCTGGATCTCACCTAAACATTGTCAGTGATATAGTTGTTCTAGCACATCTAAGGAGGTATACTGAGTGTCCAAAGGTGATAAATGCCAGTGGAACTATTCCTACAAAGCATGAAGCAGATGTAAATATCTTTTTGACAGAAGCCACTGGAGTTCATCTTGTCTGTCCAATAGTCCCTGGAATAGACTGTGCCATGTACCTTGGGACTCCCTTCTTCAAAAATTTTGAGAAACATGGAGCCAAGCTAGATCGAGTATCAGGAAGGTATGGTTATTTTGTTAGCTTGGATGAAAAAGAAATTTCTTTCCTTTTATTAATCCTAATTCTCCAAATAGAATATCTAGGATTGAAAGGATGGAACATATCTTAGCTAAAATGGAGGTGAAGAAAGAAGTTCTAAAAGAAAAATAACTTCTTAACAATGGAAAATATGCCAAAGAAATTGTAGATACAATAGCCAAATTCAGAGAATGTTGCTCTGATGATCTGAATGCATTCTGGCATATAAAGAAGCAAGAAGTAGAGCTGCCACTCAATATAGATTTTAATGGCAAGCTCAGAAGATCTAAAGCTGTTGCTATGAATGAAGAAAAACCAAAGACATGCAAAGCAGAAATCAAAGATCTCTTAAAAAAGGGGTTACTTAGGAAAAGCAAGAGCCCTATAGCTTGCTTTGAATTTTATGTAAATAATCATGCTGAACAGGCCTGGGGTAAACCAAGACTAGTTGTTAATTATAATCCCCTAAATTCTATTTTGGATTATGATGCTTATCCATTGCCCAAACCATCAAGCATTCTAGCACAAATTTCTAAATCAAAAATATTTTCTAAATTCGATTTGAAGTCTAGATTATGGCAGGTTGGGATCAAAGAAGAAGACAAATGGAAGACAACTTTATCTGTTCCTGAAGGAAATTTTGAATGGAACATTATGCCATTTGGCCTGATCAATGCTCCATCTGCCTTCCAAAGAATTATGGATGAAGCCTTTGAAGGTATGGATGAATTTCTAAAGAAGTATATAGATGATCTTCTGATTCATTCTGATAACATTCCTGAACATATCAAGCATCTAAAAATGTTCTATAAAAGAGTGAAAGAAATGGGAATAGTCCTCTTTGCATCCAAGATGAAGATTTTCAAAACCATGATAGATTTTCTTGGATACAATATTCAGTATGGTTCCTACAGTGTGATACAAAGGAGTCTCAATTTTTTTGATCATTTTCCTGATGAGATAACTGATAAAAATCAGTTACAGAGATTCCTAGGCAGTTTAAATTATATCTCAAAGTTCCTGAAACATTGTGCTCAGGAAAGAAAGTTGCTAAATAAACGTCTACAGAAAGATCCTATTCCCTGGAATAAAGATTGCACTGATGCAGTCCGAAGAATTAAAGAAAGAGTGAGAAATATACAGCCCCTTTCACCTATAAGAGGAGAATGGAAAAAGATCATAATGACAGATGCAAGCCATGCCGGCTGGGGTGCAGTCTTATGTCAGGAAAACCCCACAGATAAAAAGGCACTAGAAGTTTGTCAATACTCTTCTGGTCTTTGGGCTAAGAACCAGTTGAACTGCTCTAGCCTTAAAAAGGAGCTGTGAGCAGTATGCCTTGGCATTTCCAAGTTTAAAGACTTTGTCACTTACACACACTCTACAGTAAGAACAGACTATCAAGCCCTGAAGTTTGCTATTCAGAAGTGTGAGTTTGAAGACGCAGCCATGGTGCACTGGGTAATGCAACTCAGCCAATATTCTTTCGATATCGAGTTTGTCAAAGGAGATAAAAATAGCTTTGCTGACATGCTCAGTAGAGAATTTCTTGAAGAACATTCAATGAATGACTTATCCCTGAATTTTATTCGAAGAAGTCGAGAAGAAGTAGAGATTATAACATCCACTGGATGGGTTTCTTTCAATTTAAATAAGAGTCTGTTTGACCATGAGGATAACTGGATCCCAAGCAAAGAAGTCAGACAGAGAATTGGTATACCATACAAATGGACAGATCCAGTTCAAGATGAAATGAATGAAGAAGCTTTAGAGGCTCTTGATTATGTTAGACATATCGGAAGCATAGCCTATAGGCTAGAAAGAGATGAAGAAGATAGTACACGGATCACTAGTTGCCACATTACTCTAAGAAGATTCTGCAACTTTCTAGATCGAGACAACTTTGATGAAGAACGACAAGAACATAAATTCTACACAGGTATGGGATTACAAAATTTTGTAACTAATTTATTTTACTCTGTGCAATTGTCTTTTTGGTATGAGCACATGCTAGTCGAAGATATGGAAGAAGAAGATCCACTTCCAGAATGGTTCTTAGATTGGTGGAAGATTTATGGATTATCTCCATTAATCTTAAAACCACATTCCTTCACCTTATTAAAGATTCCTAACTTCACCCCGCAGACACCATGCCTGCCAAATGTCCTAAGAAAAACAATCAATGACCTTGTAAATCTGAGTGATCTTGATTTTCTATAAGGAGTACGAAGATGTGGCCATATACGCTGGTTCGTAATGAATCACTACAAAGAATGAATACTTTACACCAGTAATAATTCCAATTATGAAGATTTTCATCAGCAGATAAGTCCAGAATACAATCCTTATCCTCATCTTAGCTACCTGGAATTACCAGATCCCCATGACACGAATATTTGGGAAACAAAGAAAGAGATATGGGTCCATTATTATTCAAATTACTTTATTGAATGGTGGAATCTCCAACACTACAGCTGGCCTCAAGTAGATTACTACACCATGATGTAAAGTCTTTCCAACCGACAATGGAGTTGGACAGGTCTTGCGTAGATTTCCCGACCAAGAATATCTACTATGTAAATAATGAGATATGCAAATCTCATCTTTTCAGTCTTTCGAGGGTTCTCTTGTATGAATCTCCTCTTTGTAAACATAAAGTAAATACGGTCCCCATATGCCTCTGGCTTTCCGTATCGGAATAGGGATGAGATAACATGAGTAGTTCGCTCATGCCCGGACTTGGTCCTTTTAAATAATCTTGCTTTTGTTAGTCTGTACATCATACTGTCAGCAGAAGCATCTTGCTATCTGTCAATCTTGTTGATGACTCATGAGATGCTTGAGTCCTATAAATAGATGAGACCTGAGGATGGAGGAGGCATTCGAGTCTGAAGAGTTTAGAGTCTTGTTAGGCTGGAGTCGAGTGATTTTCCTGCTTTGCATCTGCGGACCATAGTGTTTGATCTGCTTGCATCACGAAAAGTTCACTCTGGTCTTATAGTATTGGTTTGGAAGCATGCGCATCAGTGTGCTCGGCACTGGTGAGAACCTAAAGTGGCTAAACCATAGGAAAAGTCTGAAAGTCTGTCATAAGATTTCTGAGGCAGAGTTTGTCCATCGCCAGGTAGCCTTCGGTAATACTTGTTCCCAACGAATGATATGAAGTTCGGTAAAAGTGATGACAGTCGATCTCTGTAAAGAAATAATCCTTCTGTAATATCTGAATCCTATTTCTGATAATATAAATAAAAGCCTGTGGCTATCTTCATTTACTTTCCGCATCTGTGTTGTTAATGGTCCTATTGTTACTTTCTACATCTGTGTTGTTTAATGGGCTTGTTGTTATCATCTGTGCTGTTTAAAGGTTCTGTTGTTACTTTCCGCATCTGTGCTGTTTAATGGTCCTGTTGTTATGATACCATTAACAACAGGACCTTTAAACAGCACAGATGATAACAACAGGACCATTAAACAACACAGATGCAAAAAGTAACAACAGGACCATTAACAACACAGATGCGAAAAGTAAATGAAGATAGCCACAGGCTTTGATTTATATTATCAGATATAGGATTCAGATATTACAAAAGGATTATTTATTTACAGAGATTGACTGTCATCGCTTTTACTGGACTTCGTACCATTCGCTGGGAACAAGTATTACCGGAGGCTACCTAGCAATGGATAGACTCTGCCTCAGAAATCTTATGACAGACTTTCAGACTTTTCGTATGGTTCAGCCACTTTAGGTTCTCACCAGTGCCGAGCATACTACCGAACAATGATGAAGATCGTTGGTTTATAAGGAGACACACAGGTGAAGCGTTCACTAATTTGTAACAATGCAATTATAAGTTAAAACTAACAATAATCCTTAACATGACTAACTAAAAGACATATAACTACGAAAATGTAATTCTCTTAACTTTTAAACCAACATAGAGAAATCAATATTCATTTTTAATGATTCGCATAAAGAATGAAAGATATATGGAGAGAGCTAACTCATGCTAAGTATCTACTATTTTTTAGCCAAAATAAAATTGAAATTTAAGTATAAAAATTTCCAAAAGTTAATCATTTTCCTATTGCCCATTTATGAGTCAAATCAATAAATAAATAATGAAAAAAATACATGTCAGAAAATTCTATAAGGCATATGTTAATCCAACTCATATAAAACTAACATTGTTTACAATCTAAATTCCAATACACAATTCATAAGAATTTGCATTCAGCTAGTTTCAAGATTAGTATGATTCTTAGGACACAAATAACTGAAGGAAGATATGAAAGATTATAAACCTCTGAAATTGAACTAACAAGAGTGAAAAGAATTGAAAATAGCCTCATTTTTTGTTCATGTGTCCAAGCAATTGAAGAAAAATTGTTATATCTCCCAAACATTCAGGAATAAAAACACATAACATAAATAAGACCATAAAAAAGAGTGGCTATGGGAAAAAGTATTAATATAAGTATGTGTGGATTGAATAAAACCAATCCAATCACATTTACATGAAGGTTTCCAGTTAAAAAGTCCACATTCATAACGATGTTATGCACTATTTCTTTTCAGTACCCCTCTCCCTACTATTCAAAATTGAAGAGATTTAATATAGGCCCAAGAGCCTAATTCTACTCCAGACTAAAATTTAGAAGAATAAAATTATTTTTGCAAATTTGCAATATTTTCTTTTTGGTCTAATGGTCATATCCCAACTACATGGAAGAGATACACATAGAAGGACTACCAAATCATCCTCGCATATCTAACAACAACTGCTTCACTGAAACCAATATCATTATAGGAAATATTTGTTAGCCAACAAGGAAAATAGAGTTAAAAACTTATCATGGTATTAAAGAAAGGATGCTACAAAATCAAGATTGTATAGATACCATATATAATTTAGAAAATATAATCAAAACAAAACATGCCTCTAAACATTTGTTGAAAAATAGATAAAAATAAATTTTATTAAGGAAGATTCAATTTTGGAGAAATGGCTACCTTCACATTTGAATATTTAAGGATTATATGAATATCTTTGGACTAATTTTTTACTTCAATTTCAATAGGTTTCTATTTACTTTGTATTTATCCTAATCAATTTTGGGCTCTAACCTAGTCATTTTCATGTAACAATTGGTCAATATGATGTTCCAAGTGGGGTACTATAACAATAAATTGTTGATGCTAGTACACGTCGAGCAAGGATGGACCATAGCCATATTTTCTCCTACGAGTCTTTCCTACACTATCATTTCCATCACACTCAAATTTATTTCTATAAAAAAGAGAATAAACTTTCTTTTCTCTGAGGTTTAGTCTTCTTTGGTGAAGGCTTCAGTGGCAATTCTAAATAAATGAAAACTTCCTTTACAAGAGTGTGTTTTCACCTACAACACCACCCCTTTGAGATCATTTTTTCAATCACTTTTACCTTCACTTTATATTGTGAATTATAATCAAGCTAACTGAAATATTCTTCTATTGTAGGTTTGAGTCAAGGGCTACAATATGAGGGATTTAAGTCTTCCTTTTCCCCTTTTTCGCGATTTATCTCCCCATAATGGAAATCAACAATTTTAGCCTTGCTCCTGGTAACATGGATTAGTCTAATTTCTAGATGTACAACTTTTATATCATTAGAGTAATTTGTTTTGTCTACATGAAGTGACTCATTGAGGTCATCATCAACCTGAAAGATAGAAAAGATTGACATAAAGTGGAGGATTAGATGAAACCCTAAGCGTAAGGCATTGTTACTCAGTAACCTCGGGTTCCTAAAACCTATTTTCAAAGAGTAACATATTCCAAAGGTTTGATAACGAATTATGCCCCCACATTATAATCATATGCTCCTGATCAAACAAAAAGATTTCAATACTAACCTTCGTGCATGTTTAAATCCATCTTTGAACCATGTTTAAAAATACAAATTTATGAAATCAAATTAGAAAATCAATATTACTCTTTTTGACGACCAAATATGAGGATTAATGAGAAGTGGACTCAAAACATAAATTATCAATCCTCTCTTAAATATTTTCTTGACTTGTGAAGGTGAACTAGATTATAGAATTTCTGCCCCCATTCATATGTCACTATGTTAAATATAGTCTATTGAATTGTTGATGTGAGTTTTATGACTTTTGTTAACAAAGTGGAAGTGGACCGAATTGGAATGTTTTAAATATGCAAAGTTATTTGGAATGGTAACTGTTTATGGATTTTAAGGCTTTTTTGGCCTTTGGATCTCTTGCTTTTTCAAATAAGAGAAGCTAATGAAATCTAAGCTTAACTAATGCAATGTTAGTACATAATCTACACTACTTGTTCATACACCTAAAACTAACGATTAATAGTAAATAGATACAATGTAAAAGTTAAATAGTTAATGAAATATGATACATAAATAACATTAGAATTAGTTGCTAAAATACAATGAGAAATGTTCATCACATAATTTATAATACAACAAATTAAACACCCAAAAACATAACATAACTAGTCAAAAGAATGATTGTTTTTAGATTTACTACAATATTTAAAACTGTAAGCCAATTTTAATTTATTTATGTAATTATAAGTTAAAAATAACAATAATCATTAACATGAGTAAGTAAAAGACATATAACTATGAAAATGTAAGTCTCTTAACTTTTAAAACAACATAAAGAAATCAGCATTCATTTATAATGATTCGCATTAGGAATGAAAGATATATGGAGAAAGCTAACTAATGCTAAGTATCTACTATTTTTTAGCCAAAACAAAATTGATAGTTAAGTATAAAAATTTCCAAATGTTAATCATGTTTCTATTATACATTTATGAGTCAAATGAGTAAATAAATAATCAAATATAAATACATGTTAGAAACTTTTATACGACATATGCTAATCCAACTCATATAAAACTAACATTGTTTAAAATCTAAATTCCTATACACAATTCATAAGAATTTGCATTGAGCTAATGTCTAGATTCGTATAATCATTAGGATAGAAATAATTAAAGGATGATATGAAATATTACAAACATCTGAAATTGAACTAACAAGAGTGGAAAGAAATGCAAATATTTTCATTTTTCGTTCATGTGTTCAAGCCACTGAACAACAATTGTTATATCTCCCAAACATTCAGGAATAAAAATGCATAACATAAAGAAGACCATAAAAAGGAGTGACCATGGGAAAAATAAATAATATAAGTATGTGTTGATTGAATAAAACCAATAAAATCACATTAACATAAAGGTTTCCAGTTAAAATCTCCACATTCATAACAATGTTATACACTATTTATTTTCAATACCACTCTCTGTATTATTCAAAAGTGAAGCGATTTTATATAGGCCCGAGAGACTAATTCTACTCCATACTAAAATTTAGAAAATAAAATTAGTTTTGCAAATTTGCAATATTTTCTCTGTTGCCTATTCGTCATATCCTAACTATTTGCAAGAGATAAACATAGAAGGACTACCAAATCATCATCGCATATCCAACAACAATTGCTTCATTGAAACCAATATCATTATAGGGATAATTTATTAGCCAACAAAGAAAATACAGTTAAAAACTTATAATGATATTAAACAAGGGATGCTACAAAATTGAGATTCTATAGATTCCATATCAAAATTAGAAAATATAATCAAAACAAAACATGCCTCTAAAGATCTGTTGAAAAATAGATAAAAGAAAATATTTATTAAGCAGGATTCAATTTTGAAGAAATTACTACCTTCATGTTTGAAGACTTAATGATTATATCAATATATTTGGACTAATTCTTTACTTCAGTTTCAGTAGGTTTCTATTTAATTTGAATTTATGTTAATCTTTTTTGGGCTTTTAGTTGGTAATTTTCATGTAACAATTGGTCAATATGATATTCCATTTCAGGTGCTGTAACAATAAATTGTTGATGCTAGTACATGTTGAGCAAGGATGCATGATAGACATATTTTCTCCAAGGAGTCTTTTCTACACTATTATTTCCATCGCACTCAAATTTATTCTTCTAAAAAAGAGAAAAAATTTTCTTTCCTCTAAGGTTAAGTCTTCTTTGGTCAAGGCTTTGGTTGCGATTCTAGATAAATTAAGACCTCCTTTACAAGAGTGTGTTTTCACCTATTATGCCCACCGTTCGAAATCATTTTTTCAATCACTTTTACCTTTACTTTAGATTGTGAATTATACTCATGCTAACTGATATATTCTTGTTTTGTAGGTTTGAGTTGAGGGGTACTGGGTACAATATGAGGGATTTAACTCCTCCTTTTCCTAAAATTTGGGTTTTATCTCCCCATAATGGAATTCAAAATTTTTTGTCCTGGCTCCTTGTAACATGGACTAGTGTAATTTCTAGATGTACAACTTCTTTATCGTCAGAGTAATATTTTTTCTCTACATGAAGTGATTCATTTAGGTCATCCCAAACCTGAAAATTAGACAAGATTGGATTAGCATGGAGGATTAGATGAAACCCTAATGGTAAGGCATTGTTGCTCAAAAACCTTGGGTTCCTAAAACCCATTTCCAAAGATTAACGTATTCCAAGGGTTGATAATGAAATATGCTCCCATATTATAATCATATACTCTTGATCAAAAAAAAATATTTCAATAATAACCTTCGTGCATGTTTAAATCCATCTTTAAACCATGTTTAAAAATAAAAATTTATGAAATCTAATTAGAAAATTAGTATTACTCTTGTTGATGACCACATATGAGTATTAATGAGAAGTGGATTCAAAACATAAATTATAAAACCTCTCTTAAAATTTTTCTTGACTTGTGAAAGGTGCACTAGATTATAGAATGTCTACCCCCATTCATATTTCACTATGTTAAATATAGTCTATCGAATTGTTGACGTGAGTTTTATGACTTTTGTTAACAAAGTGGAAGTGGACCGAATTGGAATGTTTCAAATATGCCAAGTTATTTGGAATGGTAAATCTCTATGGATTTTAAGGCTTTGTTGGCCTTTGGATCTCTTGTTTTTTCAAATAAGAGAAGCTACTGAAATCTAAGGTTAACTAATGCAATGTTAGTACATAATCTACACTACTTGTTCATACACCTAAAACTAACAATTAATAGTAAATAGCCATAATGTACAAGTTAAATAGTTAATAAAATATGATACATAAATAATATTAGAATTAGTTGCTAAAATACAATGAGAAATGTTCTTCACAGAATTTGTAATGCAACAAATTGAACACCCAAAAACATAACATAACTAGTCAAAAGAATGTTTGTTTTTAAATTTTCTACAATATTTAAAACTGTAAGCCAATTTTAATTTATTTATGCAATTATAAGTTAAAACTAAAAGCAATCCTTAACATGAGTAACTAAAATGCATATAACTACAAAAATGTAAGTCTCTTAACTTTTAAAACAACATAGAGAAATCAGAATTCATTTTTAATGATTCACATCAAGAATGAAAGATATATGCAGAGAGCTAACTAATGCTAAGTATCTACTATTTTTTAGCCAAAAAAGAATTGAAAGTTAAATATAAAAATTTCCAAAAGTTAATCATGTTTCTATTATCCATTTATGAGTCAAATCAATAAATAAATAATGAAATATAAATATGTTAGAAACTATTATAGGACATATGTTAATCCGACTCATATAAAACTAACATTGTTTAAAATCTAAATTCCTATACACAATTCATAAGAATTTGCATTGAGCTAATGTCCATATTAGTATAATCCTTAGGATAGAAATAACTAAACAAAGATAGGAAAGATTACAAACATCTGAAATTGAACTAACAAGAGTGAAAAGAAATGCAAATATTTTCATTTTTCATTCACGTGTCCAAGCCACTGAACACCAATTGTTATATCTCCCAAACATTCAGGAATCAAAACACATAAGGTAAAGAAGACCATAAAAAAGAGTAACTATGGGAAAAATAAATAATATAATTATGATTGACTGAATAAAACCAATACAATCACATTTACATAGATGTTTCCAGTTAAAAAGTCCACATTCATAAAGATGTTATCCACTATATCTTTTTAGTACCACTCTCCTTACTATTCAATAGTGAAGGGATTTTATATAGGCCCGAGAGACTAATTCTACTCCATACTAAAATTTAGAAAATAAAATTATTTTTGCAAATTTGTAATATTTTCTCTTTGGCCTATTGGTCATATCCTAACTACTTGCAAGAGATAAAAATAGAAGGAATATCAAATCATCCTTGCATATCTAACAACAACTACTTCATTGAAACCAATATCATTATCGGGATAATTTATATCCAACAAAGAAAATAGAGCTAAAAACTTATAATTATATTAAACAAAGGATGCTACAAAATCGAGATTCCATAAATATCATATCAAATTTACAAAATATAATCAAAACAAAACTTGACTCTAAATATTTGTGGAAAAATAGAGAAAAGTAAATCTTTACTAAGCAGGATTCAATTTCTGAGAAATGACTACCTTCATGTTTGAAGATTTAATGATCATATAAATATCTTTGGACTATTTTTTAACTTCAGTTTTAGTGGCCTTCTATTTACTTTGAATTTATATTAATCAATTTTCGGTGTTAAGTTGGTAATTTTCATGTAACAATTGGTCTGTATGATATTCCAACTGAGGTAATTTAACAATAAATTGTTGATGCTAGTACATGTCGAGCAAGGATGGATCATAGCCATATTTTCTCCTAAGAGTCTTTTCTACACTACAATTTCCATCACACTCAAATTTATTTTTCTAAAAAAGAGAAAAAAAAATTCTTTCCTCTAAGGCTATGTATTCTCTCGTGAAGGCTTTGGTGGCGATTTTAGATAAATGAAGACCTCCTTTACAAGAGTGTGTTTTCACCTATTATGCCCACCCTTTGAAATCATTTTTTCAATCACTTTTACCTTCACTATAGATTGCTAATAATACTGAGGCTAGCTGATATATTCTTGTTTTGTAGGTTTGAGTTGATGGGTACAGAATGGGGGATTTAACTCCTCTTTTTCCCAAAATTTGGGTTTTATCTCCACATAATGGAATTCAACAATTTTAGCCTTGCTCCTCGTAGCATGGACCCGTTTAATTTATGGATGTACAACATCTTTATCATTGGAGTAATCTATTTTCTCTAGATGAAGTGACTCATTGAGGTCATCCTTAGCCTGAAAATTAGACAAGATTGGCTTAGCGTGGACGATTAGATGAAACCCTAACGGTAAGGCATTGTTGCTTATAAACCTCAAGTTCCTAAAACCCATTTTGAAAGAGTAACATATACCAAGGGTTGATAATGGAATATGATCCCATATTATAATCATATACTCTTGATCAAACAAAAATATTTCAATAATAGTCTTCATGCATTTGTTGAATTGAGGCTTTTGTAATCCATATCCGTTTATGAGAGATTTTTTGGCATAAATCACAAGATCTATCATTTGTCGACGTGTTTCAAACTATCCAATGTGGTTCATCATCAGGACAAGTTGAAGAACCAGATCCAGCTTTGCATGTTAAATAGCATGAGCATAGTCTCCAACGGCTAACTAGGCCAATGGCTAGATTGCTAAAGCCTTCATGCATGTTTAAATCCATCCTTAAGCCATGTTTAAAAATAAAAATTTATGAAATTTAATTAGAAAATCAGTATTACTCTTGTTGATGACCACATATGAGGATTAATGAGAAGTTAATTCAAAACATAAATTATCAAACCTCTCTTAAATTTTTTGTTGACTTGTGAAAGGTGCACTAGATTATAGAATGTCTACCCTCACTCGGACGTCACTATGTTAAATACAGTCTATCGAATTGTTGACGTGAGTTTTATGATTTTTGTTAACAAAGGGGAAGTGGCCTAAATTGTAATGATTTAAATATGCCAAGTTATTTGGAATGGTAACTCTCTATGGGTTTTAAGGCTTTGTTTTCCTTTGGATCTCTTTCTTTTTCAAATAAGACAATCTACTGAAATCTAAGGTTAACTAATGCAATGTTAGTACATAAGTTACACTACTTGTTTATACAATAAAACTAATGATTAATAGTAACTAGAAGATCATAATGCCCCGCAATGTTATTAACAAATCAATTTCCTTGAAGATCATGAAATTTTCCATGGATAATCAGAATCATGTTGTCATTGTTGTGGTGAGAAGAGATTTCTACAACACAGGGTGGTGGAAGTAGCAATATCTCTTTAGGGCCAAGACACATGTGGGAGATCCAAGCCCTCTAAATGTACATCCAATAGATATCATCCCCAACTACCTAATTGATCTATAATTTTTTGGGAAGGAAATGACTAAAATCAGGGAGAAACTCTATCAAAATGCTAACAAAGTAGAGGAATAAAATAGCCTCTAAGAACCAGCCCTGCCTACATCTAGAAAGATATATGGAATCAATATCCATAGACAAGTAAAGAGTGAGATACAAATATCCATGCCATCTAGAAACACAACCCCCTAGAGTACAAATCATGTGAAGGAAAACAAACCTGAAGATGTTCTCCAAGCATAAGTCACCTAGTTCATCAACAGCTCTAAAGCATTCAGAAAAATATATGATTTATAAATTGACGACTCAAACAAATCATTTAGAGGGAATGAAACTTTTTAGCCATGCCACCTACATTTGAACTCCTCTAGATCCCTGTTAGAGGCATAATGCCTTGCAACAAGAAGCCTATTTTTCGCCCTCTCTGAGACCTTGTGGCCTTAAACTTACATGATATCCTTGTACAACCCCACAGATCATAACATGATGACTCGTTCTTCATATTCACCAATGACTAACAACAAACAAGGGCCATGTGAGTAGATCTGATGTGTAATAGTGAGGAAAAATTAGGGATGTGTAGTGAAGGAAAATGGGTGTCATCAGTGTTGGAAAAGCTGCAAAAATTAATATATCATATGTAATTACATGAATAAAATGAGATTATGAATCACTGCCAAGTTTTTCTAGTTCCCTGAGACCTGATTGATTTAAAAATACATGCCATTTCGTAAAATCCCACATAACATATCATGATAACTAGTTTTCCATATTCATGTTCAAGAGTTATGTATTGCATAGCATTAGGAAGGGATGTGTGGTGAACGAAATAGGAATGGGAGTGTGAAAGACTGATGATATGAAGCAGAAACAACCTTATGCTATGCTCCCACTCATCAATACTTCAATTTATTTTTATATATGGTTGTGGTGGTCTCTTTGGTGGAATTCCTTCAATTTTTACACTTCCCCATAGGTTGATTCAATTGAGGGCTTCTCTTATTGCAAATCAGTGAATTGAATATCTATAGGTTGAGACAATTCTTCTCCTTCAATCTATTCTTGTCCTTGATTGAACTCATCTGATTCTCACTCCTTTGAGGTTGTAGGCTTGGGAATTAGTTTTGATTGTTTCAAGAAAAATCAAGGTGGTCTGATGAACATTTTTGTTTGCAAAATTTCTTGAGGACTAGTCAAGTCCTGTGGTGGTGTGAGTGCACATTCTTCGTCTATATAAAGCTGGAGTGATTGATGCACTTGCAAGATTAAGGACCTCACCTTTCCACTGTTATGTAATAGTATTGTGTGACACTTGGTGGTAATGGGGGTACCCCTACCATGCAAGGATGTTGAAATGATACACTTTGTTTGAGAGTTTGATGCACCTACGGTGGGAAGTTGGGGTTGCAACACTAGCCTTGTCACTAATGATATCATACATTACTTGGTAGAATATTTTGAACTTGGATCAATACAGACTTGTGCAACCCTTGTTCAATGAACAAGAGAGGGATTCATAATTACCTATGAAAAACTTGGCTTTCTTTGCTCATTTAGAAAATGTAATCAATGGAAAGAACCTCTTGTAATGAAAGATTTGGTTTTGGTCTTGGGTGTCTAGTACTTTTTGCACAATCTTATTAGTCATATACCTCACTGAGTTCAACTTTACCTTCAATGCATATATCTTACCCATGCTAAGATTTATTCTACAAAACTACAACATACTTACAGATTGTGGTCCAGGTGTTAACACTGAGCACGAAAGTTGTTTTATTTAGAATGAGCAATGATAGTACAAAAAACCTTGTATAGAAATTGCAGTGAGATTTTTCTTAAAGGTGACTTAATTGTATCACATTAATTTTGAGATGACAGCATCAGTAAAATGATATAAGTCGTTGCAACTATTTCTCCTATGTTTGGTGCAATAATCACAGTATGAGATTGAAGGTGTCTGGTGGCATTATCATTAAGAACTATTCCTTGATTGACAATAGAATGAACCTTTTGTTGTACAACATTTGTATCGACTGTGAGTGATTAAAGGAACAATAATGTTTTTTTTGTTAAGGATAACAAGGATTATCAATTACATTGTTTATTGGTCTCAGTTGTCTACATTCTTTGGATATTGTTTGCTCCCTTAATTATAAGTGGATTAAAGTATTAGATTCATAAGACACCATACCATTAATCACGTGAGTCAATGATCTTGGACGTTTTTTGATTGAATCCTTCAAAACGTATTGTCATTTGATCTTCCAACATGTGTAGAAAGTTTTGTTGGTTGGAACAATGCTACAAGTTATAATAATAGAGATTCTAATATGCATAAACCTTTCCACCTTGCATTCCTTTTGTGGATATGGGTAAGCAATATCCTCTTCCAGTAAAGAATAAATTCATGTGTATAGAGTCATTGGCCTTCCGATGGTAATGATCATAACATTTTGTATTCTTTTGTTTGTTGGCCTGTGGTTTAGTGGTTCATGGAGGGCATCACCATGTTAATGACCCAAAGTCAAGATTAGAGATCAAAGCCCTGAATTATAAGTTGGTTGAATTTTATGAGATTTATATGCAGTATAAATTCAATAATTAATAAAAAATATATTCTTAGGCACCCTAAATGAACTTCAGCTTATACAGCTTTAGAATTTCATTTTTGCTACATCTCTACATCTTATTTAGATTTTTTGGTTCCCATGGTGTGATTGTTCCTCAATTTATACCTTAAGGCGTCCCCTTTGCAACATCTCCTACAAATGCTAGTAATACAATCTTATACTAAGCCTTTTCTAATAATATATTTTGGCATGTAAACAATGCGTGACAAAAAATATTGAAGTGATTCTAATGTGAAAATACTCAAAAATAAGTTATTATTTATATTAATTTATATACGATTAAAATTTAACTAATTTATAATTATCATTTAAATATTATAAACTAACATATTTGTTTGTTTTCCTTAACTTAATAAATAAAATAAAAAAATCCATTTCATTATGTAAATAATTGAAATACAATAAAACATTTTTTATAAATTCAAAATTTAGAAAATATAACCAAAACAAAACACGCCTCTAAATATTTCTTGAAAAATAGATAAAAATAAATCTTTATTAAGTAGGATTAAATTTTGGAGAAATGACTACCTTCATGTTTGAAGATTTAATGATTATATCAATATCTTTGGACTAATTTTTTACTTTAGTTTCAATAGGTTTCTATTTACTTTGAATTTATATTAATCAATTTTTGGCCTTTATGTTGGTCATTTTCATGTAACAATTGGTCAATATGACATTCCAACTGAGGTGATGTAGCAATAAATTGTTGATCCTAGTGCATGTCAAGCAAGGATGGATCATAGCCATATTTTTTCGTAGGAGTCTTTTCTACACTATAATTTCCATCACACTCAAATTTATTTTTCTGAAAAGGAGAAAAAACTTTCTTTTCTCTAAGATTAAGTCTTCTTTGGTGAAGGATTTGGTGGCGATTCTAGATAAATAAAGACCTCCTTTACAAGAGTGTGTTTTCAGCTATTACGCCCACCCTTTGAAATCATTTTTTCAATCCCTTTTACCTTCACTTTAGATTGTGAATTATACTCAGGCTAACTCATATATTCTTGTTTTGTAGGTTTGAGTTGATGGGTACAATATGAGGGATTTAACTCCTCTTTTTCCCAAAATTTGGGTTTTATCTCCCCATAATGGAATTCAACAATTTTAGCCTTGCTCCTCGTAACATGGACTAGTGTAATTTTTAGATGTACAACTTCTTTATCATCAGAGTAATCTATTTTCCCTAGATGAAGTGACTCATTGAGGTCATCCTCAACCTGACAATTAGACAAGATTGGCTTAGTGTGGAGCATTAGATGAAACCCTAACGGTAAGGCATTGTTGCTCATAAACCTCAGGTTCCTAAAACCCATTTCCAAAGAGTAACATATTCCAAGGGTTGATAATGAAATATGCTCTGATATTATAATCATATAATCTTGATGAAACAAAAATATTTCAATAATAACCTTCGTGCATGTTTAAAAATGAAAATTTATGAATTCTAATTAGAAAATCAGTATTACTCTTGTTGATGACCACATATGAGGATTAATGAGAAGTGGATTCAAAACATAAATTACCAAACCTCTCTTAAATTTTTTCTTGACTTGTGAAAGGTGCACTAGATTATAGAATGTCTACCTCTACTTAGATGTTTTTATGTTAAAAATAGTCTATCGAATTTATGATGTGAGTTTTATTGCTTTTGTTAAAAAAGGGGAAGTGGCTAGAATTGTAATGCCTTAAAGATGCCATGTTATTTGGAATGGTAACTCTCTATGGGTTTTAAGGATTTTGTTCCTTTGGATCTCTTTCTTTTTCAAGTAAGAGAATCTACTGAAATATAAGGTTAACTAATGCAATGTTCGTGCATAATCTACACTGCCTGATAATACACATAAAACTAATGATTAATAATAAATAGAAGATCATAATGCCCTATAGTGTTATTAAGAAGTCAATTCCTATGAAGGGATCTCTTCTTGAATGGTTCATGAGGCACAATACTTGCTAAGGTTTTGCAAATGGGGTAGCAAGCTAAGTGGGCTTGATTGTGGGGAAAACTCCACAGTTAAGCACGCTTGAGCCAGAGGAGATCTGGGATGGGTGACCTCCTGGGAAGTCCTAGTTACCGGGTGCGATCCCCGGAAGTGATGATTGACGGTATGTGATTCATTTAAATAGTTTCAATCCCACTTCTTCACCCCTGTGAGCATCACCTGATGCAATGAGTGCTAAGTGAACTATTCAAAAATCATGAGAAATTAGTCAGTTACAACTACCTCTCATGGAAATGGTCATACGTGAATGACTTACTTAACGCAGTTGAATCCCAAAAATGATATCTAATCACAATCATGTTGTCATTTTTGTGGTGAGAAGAGAATTCTACAACACAGTGTGGTGGAAGTAGCAATCTCTCTTTTGGTGTCTTTATTGAGTGTAAAAAGCGACAAAATATCTCAAGATGTGTAAATCAGTTTGGACTTCCAATTTTCATTATTTCATTTTTTATTTTTTAGGAGGACTTTCTTGGAGGATACTATCATGAAAGAGAGAATTTTAAATTTGGGTTTTCAATGGCATTCACCACAATGATGTTGTCATGGAGTGTTTTGGAATTCGGTGGGTTCATCAGTGCTGAGATAGCCAACTAAAAGGATGTCATTCGCTCGTCCAAAAATTACCTGTTGAAAGAAAATTCACATCCAAGCACCATATATATCCAGGTAAATGCATATATAGTACACAGGGATTCAATTCTCCACCAAATAACCCATGTCATTCTTTGTAGTTATAGCTATTGTTTATCTGACTAGCAATACAAGATACATTACTTTTTTTGCATCTTATGGCTAAGATCTATTAAAAAACAAGTAGCACTTTAGATTCATATAACCTAATGCTTCATTTTCAGGTTAATTTATTAATAAGGATTTTCCTACCAATGGTTACAGATACCTAAAAGTACTCCTCTAAAGAAAATATTTATGATCATTGTGTGAAAAAGAACTTGACATATATGCATGGGATGAAATGACTATCACGGGAATTTGAGAAACTACAAATTTAATGGACCGAAGAACAAGGAGAGTGCCTTTAATCAGGTCCCTATAGAAGGGAAGCGTCCGTGTCAAAATATTGTAATTAAAAGTGGGGTGTATTCTAAAGCGTCACTAAATATTCAAGTGCACATATGTATATAAAAGTGGGGTGCATTGTAAATCCTGACTAAATATGAAGGTGATTCACAACTCTCTCTGTATGACCATGTGCATAATAGGGAATTTGGTGCAAAATTAAATATGTTTATAGAGAGAGGAAGAGTGTTTTCAATTCATATCCTACTCGTATATCAAGGAGACCTTTTTCAGTGTCATCTCAAGTTAGGATTGATTCAGGTTTAGATTAAACAACGACTAAAATTAAGTATCGACCAATTATCATGTGTAAGATATGATAGATATGGAATGATTTAGTTTATTTTAATGTATGCTCTCTCATACATGATTAATATTTTATTTTAATCCATGCATCTAGATTATCATGTGTCAAATTTAAATTCTCTCATGGTGTATCATGCTTACCTATGAATTTATGTTGAATTTCTTTCACTTTAAGATGCACATTTTTTCATGCATATCCATTTATTTTCAGTGACACATATCTAGGATGTGGTCCCAAATACTAAAAAATATTATCTCCAGTCACCCTCATGTGACTATTTACAAACAGGTCAAGAAGAAGTCTTTCGTAGCCTGATCATCTTGGAATACATGTAGCTTTGTCAATTAGGTGGCAGCATAAAACCATTAGGGACACCCCGTTGAGACCAAAAAAGCACAAGTACAAACATAGAGGTCTTCTAACTGTGACAAGGGTTGAAATTCCTATATTTATTGGACAAATTTCTCTGTATAGATTAGCATGGCAAGAACATCCAATGACATCAAATGTAGTGAATAGAGACAATGAGACTACCATGTAGGCTGCAATAGCTTGATGATCATAATAAAATTCCATCTTAGGGAAAGGAGACATGTGGGAGATCCAAGCACTCAAAATGTACATCCAGTAGATATCATCCCTAAATACCTTGTTGATCTACAATTTTGTGGGAAGGAAATGGCTAAAAGGAGGGAGAAATTCTATCAAAATGCCAATGGAATAGAGGAATCAAATGGCCTCTAAGAACCAGGCCTATATGTGATTGGAAATATATGTGGAATCAATATCCTTAGACAAGCAAAGAGTGAGATACAAATATCTTTGTCATCCAGAAACACAACCCCCTAGAGTACAATTCATATGAAGGAAAACAAATCTGAAAATGTTCTCCAAACATATGTCACCTGGTTCATCAAAAACTCCAAAGCATTTAGAAAAATATATGATTTAGAAATTGATGACTCAAACAATTCACTTAGAGGGAATGCAACTGTTTAGCTGTGCCACCTACATTTGAACTCCTCTAGATCCATGTAAGAGGCATAATGACTTGCAACAAGAAGCCTATTTTTCACCCCTCTCTGAGACCTTGTGGCCTTAAAATTACATGACATCACTGTACAAGCCCCCAGATCATTACACGATGACTCGTTCTTCATATTCACCAATGACTAATAACAAACTAGGGCCATGTGAGTAGATCATAAATGTAATAGTGAGGGAAAATTAGGGATGCGTAGTGAAGTAAAATGGGTGTCATCGGGGTTGGAAAAACTGCAACAATTAATATATCATATGTAATTACATGAATAACATGAGATCATGAATTACTGCCTAGTTTTTATAGTTCCTTGAGACCTGATTGATTTAAAACTACATTCCATTCCCATAAAACCCCATCGAATAGATCATTATGACTAGTTCTCCATATTCATCTTCACAAGTTGTATATTGCATAGCGTTAGGAATGGATATATGGTGAAGGAAATAGGATTGGGAGTGTGAAAGACTGATGATATGAAGCCGAAAGAACCTTATCCTATGCTCCCACTCTTCAAGAAATAAATATATTTTTAGCTATGGTGTGGCGATGCATTTAGTGGAATTCATTCAATTTTTACACTTCCCCATAGGATGATTCAAGTGAGGGCTTTTCTTATTGAACATCAATGAATCAAATATCTGTAGGGAGCGATAATTCTTCTCCTTGAGTCTCTTGTCGTCCTTGATTGAACCCATCTGATTCTCACTCCTATAAGGTTATAGGCGTGGGAATTAGTGTTGATTGTTTTAGGACAAATCAAGGTGGTCTGATGAACATCTATGTTTGCAGAGTTTCTTGAGGGGTAGTCAAGTCTTGTGGTGGTGAGAGTGCACTTCTTTGGCTATATAATGCTGGAGTGATTGATGCACTTGTAGGATTGAGGACCTCACCTTTGCACTGTTATGTAGTAGTATTGTGTGATACTTGGTGGTAGTGGGGTTACACCTAGCTTGCAAGGATGTTGAAATGCTACATGTTGTTCGCGAGTTTGATGTACCTATGGTGGGAGGTTGGGGTTGCAACGTTAGCCTTGTCACTATTTTGGTGGTTTGCATAATGATATTGTACATGACTTGGTAGTAGATTTTGAACATGGATCAACACAGACTTGTGAAACCCTTGTTCAATGAACAAGAGAGGGATTCATAATTACCTATGAAAAACTTGGCCGAAGGATGCTAGTGTGGTAGTTTAATTCTTGCCTACTTTTCTCATTTAGAAAATGTAATCAATGGAAAGAACCTATTGTAATGAAAGTTCTGGTTTTGGTCTTGCGGGTCTAGTACTTTTTGGACAATCTTATTAGTGAGATACCTCACCTAGTTCAACTTTACCTTCAATGCATAGGTCTTACCCACGCGAAGATTTATTCTACAAAACAAAAACATACTTACAGATTGTGGTCCAGGTGTTAACATTGATCACGAAAGTTGTTTTTGTCAGAATGAGTAATGATAGGATGGAAAACCTTGTATAGAAACTGTAGTGATATTTTTCTTAAAGGTGACTTAATTGTATCACATTAGTTTTGAGATGACAGCATCAGTAAAATAGTATAAGTCATTGCAGCTATTTCACCTATGTTTGGTATATTAATCACTATATGATATTGAAGGAATCTGGTGGCATTTTCGATAAGAACTATTTCTTGATTAACAGTAGCATGAACCTTATTTATTACAACATTTGAATTGAATGTGAAGGATTTAAGGAGCAGTAATGTCAAGAAAAAAAATAAAAAAGGTATGAAGCAACATCCCGCTCAACTTATGGATTAAATCTGTGCAGCCTATGCCTAGATCTAAACATGCATATGATAATGAGGAAGGAGTAAGGCACAAATGGGGAGGCATAGGTTATGGGAATACACCTATAATAGGATTTTTGAAGATGATGCTAACACTTCACCCCTTTGAGACATTGTTTACTCTACTCATAACATAAAATATATTACATAAATTCCAATGTCATTTTAAAATAAAAACACAACTGATTTTTCAATTAAATACTACCCATGTACACGGTAAAACAATAAAGTCTAAGAAGAAATTTACAAGTTAATTTGAGACTTTGGTAAGTTGTATTACCAGAAGTTGACATGATTTGAGACGTTGGGGGCCTTACTTGAGACTTTGCAAAGTTGTATTACCACAGTTGGACGTAGTTTTGATTTACGCTATTGCATGGAGGATATATGGACCCTTTGGGACTAGTTAACATTAGGAACAAGTGTGAAGAAATTGTGTGTATCAGTTAGAATCCCTGGACAAGTTTCATTGCCTATTGTGCATGTAATCTTGATAGTATTGGAGGCTTGTAAATCTTGCTACTGTCAAATACAAGAAATTGCGCTTCCAGAATCTATTTCCTTGTAATACTGTTTTGAGTTGGTGGTCAAAATTATATGTATTAGTTGTATGTAAGTTTCTAAGTAATGAATATATCAAATCGAGCTCTTTTGTGATTTTAGTGATATGTTATTTGTTCACTATCGTAAGATAACACCTACAACAACATCTATACGATGTGTTTGACAAAATTTCTAGCTGAAATATTCACTGAAAAACTCACAAATTTGTGGTCAATTGGGAAGTTTCCTTGTTTGGAATTTTACACCTAGTTATAAGAAATCAAGTGCAAGCAATACATTGATGATCGAAACAAGAGCATTCAATGATTTCATAAGGTTTGCATTTAAGGTAGCGAAAGCCAATCACTTTAGGGAGCATGCACCTAAACTCAAAGGAGAAACCCTTTAGGAAACATGCACCTAACCACAAAGCAACTAAGAGGGTCAACGTTGTTAAAACTTCACACAACTTGATCATAACCAAAACAACTTTAGCAAGAAGACATGTCAATCACCATTGAAACAATGTAAGAACATAAATTCAGGAATAACTTCTTACATAAACAAGAGAATTCTACATCCATGGTGGAAAAACAATGATCACCTACTTAGCCAACCACTTTTGACGAAGTACAGGATCAAATTAAGCAATGAGCAGGGATCATCTCCATCATTAATCCAAAGAGCTCAATAATGTAGTGATACCCATGAGCAAACAACACCAACAATGAGCTATCGATGTAGATCAAGATAATCACAGAGTTACTTCATCATCAATACAAACATATGGTGCATGAAATCCATTGAAGAAAAGTATCAATATCATAGAAGATACCCTTATTCTCAACAAGGCACCCATAGCATTCATTCAACAAGGAATACAATGTCACTAAAAGCCTTTGTAAAACCATCAACTATAATCAAGTTTAAATTTTTAAATATAATTGGAAAACAACAATGCCTCCCAAGCAAAAAACTTGCTTCAAAAACAGACTCACTAAAATATATCATATTGAAAATTTTAACAAGACTTCTTGCTCAGAAACAAACATCATTTATATACAACATTTCACCTTTTTCTATGGGTTGGACTTTTGAGAAATGTTTCATGGTCAGAATCTGAAATAAGTGTTCTCTTTCATGGTTCACCATTCGAACCTTACATGATTAAAAGCAAGGGTTCCATCACCATTGAGATGTTATCATGAAAACGAACATAAAGACCTCCTGAATATCATATCCTCTACACATCACCATAACAAGTAAATAACTGCACTATAAATCATAGAAAACTAGATTGCACAATATTATAAAATAACCCGATAGTAACAACAGATGGCAAATAATTTCAAATGGTCATTCATATTTAACAATTGTAAACGACTTAATTTCCAAATAAAGTTTTGTTCAATAGTCTTGAAGAACTAAAATCACCACAATCCCGCTACACCAATGGTGGAAATCCTTAACAAATGTGTCAATTTTTTTTTTTTCAGACATGGTATACTTGATCATGTCACTTATATAGGTTTCCATATATTTTACCAGTCTCCAAAGAGCAACTCACTGGTGAGATGATTCATGCTATGCTACAACAGGTCAATGATATTTTTATCCCCACAACTAATATACAGGTCAGGGTACAAAACCTAGATCTTTGAAATACTCTTGCTCCTGAGCACTACGATTAGTGATGCATCTATTGGGCTCCAAGCATATTATTTTCTGGGAAGGAACATGGTGGCAGAAAAATAAAGAAACAAGTAGCGAAGTTGTCAGCATTAAGAAAAATTGTTACCAGACATCCTTTGATCATATTATAAAGAACAAAGATAATGTTTGTCCTCATCGAGAGAAGATCAATTCCTGTTGGCTCAAGACCTAGAACCATAGTTTCCAAATCCTGTTGAATGTAAAACAAGTGAAGAAGGTTTTAAATCATGCATCAATATCACCATGTCTCCCATATGTATTTCAAATGGAAATAAAAATTGAATGTCCATTGCTTTCATTAGAAAAAAAGTAAATGTTATTGATGGGATGATCTATGCAAGAATAATCGTAGAGTTAATTAAGATCAATGATGCTTGGTCAAATTAAGATCCCTGCTGAGTGTTGTGAAAAAGTTATGCAATACAATGGAACCCATACTTCCCTCTCTTCAAGCTCACAACTTCACCCCAACTACCATCACTTCTAAAGATCTTGTAGTTTCACTGTGTATAAGGCCCAAAACATGACACATAGTCTTAACATTTATCCTATCAAGAAGCCATATTCTAGCCTCCTGTAACAGGGGATTGGAAATTAATCTAGGAAATCATCATTTAATGTAGTGCAAAAATTCCATTATTTGCATTCAAAAGGGAGAAAATGCAACTCACAGATGCATCAAACATGGAAAATAATACTAGGAGCAACATACTTGTGTGAATTTCAAATTAACTAGAATCCCAACAACGCCCTCATGGCCATTTCTCTATTTATGGAACAATTTACTAGTAGAATAGTGTTTCATTTGTCACTTGGAACAGACATTGAAAGTCAAGTGGAAGGATAAGCTCTTCTGGCACTCCTGGACTGCACCTTTTTGAAAATCAGTAAGGTGGGACCTCCTGGAGAAGTTTTAAGTTAGTAAGTACTAAGGGCCATCTACCATTATTGAAATATTTTTTAAGATCCTTTAAAGTTTCAAGTAAAAAGGAAAAAGAAACGGCTGCTCTTTTTTAGCATACTGGAAAATATCCAAAATAAGAGCAATATCTGACTATCCAAAAACACCAAAAAACTCATTTCCGAAATTCCTACACCTTTTTCTAACTGCAAACACATCTGATGTCAATTGTGTCTAGCTCCACTGGTTAGGTATAATGATTGTTATCCTCCCTACAATGGTTCTATTCCCGCCAATGACATGTCGATATGGCCTTTGGCCATAAGGAATTTGCTTAAGCCTCGATGCCATCCTCAGAATGAGGCAAAGTTCCCTTGGTTTTCTTGGTATATATTTCACAAAAGTCATTTTAGTCTATTGGGTCTAGCCCAGACAATTGAGGAGGAATGCCATCCCTCCACACCTAGGACCAATTCTCACAAGTGACATGTTGACCTCTTAATGAATGCATTGTTGATTGCCCCGAGCCCCTAATAATATGTGTTTACCCTCGATAAAATCCTCAGAATGAGAGGAAGTGCGAGGATATATATTCAAAAAAAAAATTGTAAATGAGGGCTAGGCTGGGAGTTTGTGAGGAGTGTTAACCTTCCAACCGAAGAGCAATTCCAACAAGTGACACGTTCAACTCTTGATGACCATATTGCTGTCAGAGTCTTCACTCCTGCGTTGACAAAGCCTCAAACTAACACAACCGAAAATAGTTAAAAGGAGGAGTCGACTTTTGTAAAGATTCATTGAGTTAACTCATCTTAACTCATGCATGCGGGTAATTATCTCCGAGAATTTCATCCAGTTAACAATGATAGGCAGTTAAATGGAAGTGGTGTTACAAATAGAAGTCACAGGTTGAGTTATAAAAATGGCCTTGGATCAAGCAAATAGGAGCAGGGAAGTATAAATAATTGGAGGTCAAAGCAGTGTTAGAATTTTAGTTTTTCTCGAGCGTTCCAGGTTTTCAGTGGAAAAATGTTAGTGATCGCCATGGGGTTTTCAGGTGGGTCTTATCTTTAGTGGTGTTGTTGTCTCGAATAGCGATTTAAGGTCGGAACTGGTTGTGGTATGTGGAGGTGTCCTCTCCTTGTCGAGTTCCAGCTTCCGATTGCCATTCTAGAAAATGTATACCTTTCATGCCTTCATTCTTCCAAAAAATCTATGTTCTTGATGTCTTCTCATGTGAATGGGAATTCCAATTTCTAACCCGGCGAGGTAGAAATAAATAGTGTCTGTGTTTTTATTTGTTTAAACAATAACTATTATAAAATGCCTTTACCAATAGACCTATGATAGGAAAAAATAAAATTTGGAATTTAATTTCTTAAAATGCCTTTACCAGTAGACCATTATTGGTTGATAGCATTTTTATTGGAATTATATTTATTTCTTTCTCTAAGGTATATATTCATACAAGTTATGAACTCCTTACTTTACTTTGATATCAATAATGGTTATTTTGTATCATTCCTTGACTATATGTTGGTAATTTGCTCCAATATTTGTTTCCGAAAATTGTTTTCATTTTATTTTTTAACTTATTAGCTAACATGGACATGATTCCTATATTGACAAATATCTTTGTTTTTATTAGTGGTACCTTTGTGAAAAAAAATTGTATCACTTGTGTAGTTGTGTTATTATCCTAAAGGATAAAATTTGAGGCAAGTTTAAAGCTTCTTGATGTAACTTCCCATACTACTATATTATTGTTTTACAACTCGAATTTACAAAACTTTTTCTTTACGATTAAGATTAAATTAACCAATTCTTATATCTTATGTAAAATTTGATTCCATACATCGAAATGACTACCAATTTATAATTATCAATAGTTAATTCAAAGTTCCTAATTATATTCTTCTTTTACAACTCAAATTTACAAAAACATTTCTTCACGATTAAGATTAAATTTACCAATTATTTTATCTTATGTCAAATTTGATTCCATACATTGAAATCACTACCACTTTATATTTATTAATAATTAATTTGAAGTTCCTAATTATATTCTTCTTTTACAGCTCAAATTTACAAAACTTTTTCTTCATGATTAAGAATAAATTAACCAGTTCTTTTATCTTATGTCAAATTTGATTCCATACACGGAAATGACTACCAATTTATAATTATCAATGATTAATTGGAAGTTCCTAATTTTATATTTCTTCTCCTAGTAAATGGTTTTTAGTTTTTATATTGTATTTATCTACAAAATTATTAATTACATAGTTAAATAAAAGTTTATGTAATTTTACATGATACTCAAAAAGATAGAAATACTTCACTAAACACTAGTTTATTTTTTCAATTTCTTTAGAGAATGTAAAATCTATATTGAAACTCCAATTATTTATTTATTAAAGTTATCTATTTAAAAAAAAATTCATTTAGTAAAAAGAATGTTTATCTGAATAATATTTTACTCCATTTTTAAGTTTTGTATTCCCCTAAAAACCAAAGAGATTAGAAATTTAACTCTTATTTTAATATATACTTCTTATTGCCCAAGGGGGCTTCTCATTTGGTGATCGTTGTCTTAAAAAGTACTATATAAACCATGATATATAATTTTCAAATTCCTTTCAAATCAAGAAAACAAAAAAATACATACTTGAATATGGAAAATATAAATTAAAATTATTATACCTATTGTTATAATTATTGGCATATTAATTATTTTGTAATTACAAATGTCAATCTAGAGGCTTATAAAATGAAGATCCTCATATATTATTGTTTCCTCCTAAATCAACGGGTGGTTATTCTAATAATAACTTCCTTTCTTGTCTAAATCCATTTACAAAAATTATTAAAATTAAAAAATTAAAAAATATGATTCAAAATTTACTATTCCTCTCATTAATGACTACATGTGAGGATCTGTTATGAAACCAACACACAAAGAGATATAAAATATAGATCAACGACTTAGAAATCATCCTCTTTGAGGGGAAACCTCCTTTACACTACAAAAATGAAAAATTCTTGGATGATACAAATGACAAGACCTCCTTTCTATATATAGGAGTCTAAGAGGTCCCAATACAATAAGAGCGTACATAACAATAATATTTTAGGGGCGCAACAATAACAATAGTGGGCTTCTATGGGGTACAATAATAACAACATGGAGGCTATATGGGTACAATAATACAATAAGGGGGCTTCACTAATAATAATAATGGTTTACATTAGTAGTATAGGGACCTAAGATGTCCCTCTCCTTCAAAAAGTGTTGTCCTCAATGCTTGAGTAGTTCTGGATGCTTCTGTATAAAGTTCTCATTATTCCATGTGGAATTCTCATACTCTAAAATTGATCAATTTTGTAGTTGTTGATTTCTTGTTTATGTGACTCCTTTGGGTTCCAATATGATTTTTCATTCTACGTCAAGTTCTGGTAATATTGTTTGAACTAGGATCTTCTACAACTTTTGAATGAGTGACCACACTTCATCATCATTGTTCCATTCATCATTACATTCATTTATCCAATCTAATTGGATAATAGAAATGGCACAAAACAATGCTTCAACATCCTCATCCTCTCTTTAGAGTGCATCTGCAACCACATTTTTCTTCCCTTTTTGTATATGATTTCAAAGTCATAAACCAACATCTTTGTGACCCATTTTTTCTATTCTTCTGAAAATAATATTTGTTCCAAAAAGTATTTAAGACTATCATGATATGTTTTTAACTTGAATTGTCTTCCCATTAGGTAAGGTCTGATGTTTGGAGGAACACTTCCTGGAATCAAATGAGTAGCACGATCATGATCATGAATAGGTGGGAGGCCTTTGGGAGTCTCAAATACCTTGAAATGATTGTCCAAAATTTTTTCGAGATCTAGAGAAATAGATTATTTCAATGTGGGAACCTCTAGCGAACATAATTGTGCAATTATGCATTATTGTTGTCTCTTTAGAAGCTTTGTCATTCTGTTAGAGATGAATATTTTTCCCGGTTTCCATTCAATACCCCTTAATTAAAATTTCTTTCCTTCTCAAAAAAATATCATGAAAAGTTCTTGAAAATTAAAATCTATTGTACCGAAGCATTGTAGCCATTGGACTCCTTGTACAATACCAACACCAACCATTGCAATGGAAAGCATTGGTCTATTCAATACATATTATCCCATCGATAGCTTGATATTATGGGACTTTCAAGAGAAATTTATGGTTCCTCCATTTTCAACCATCACTTGACACTCTCGTGCCAGCTATAGGAATCAATTCAATTCCTTGGCTATCTATCTTACAATGAATAAAGTTATGGGTACTGCATGAATCAATCAACACTATTACCTTTTTCTTCTTGATATGTCCTTCTATCTTGATAGTTTAAGTAGTAGTACTTCCGACCAATGCATTACAAGATATGTTTGGATTCATTTCCTTTTTTTGTATGCTTTTTTCATGGTGCATATCAACTTCTTTTAATGTTTCTTGTTCATTTTCTTCCTCCTCTTCACAATCTATGTAAAATAATTTCTTCTCAGCACACTTATGACCTTTAGTGTATTTGCTATCACAACTGTATCAAAGCCCTTTTTTTCATGTTTCTTCCAACTGTTTTGGTGCCAACCTTGTAGGTTGTGGAAGGCTAGAGGAAACAACACTTCCATACTTATAGTTGTGAGTGGTAGGCTTGCTTATTGCCATAATTTTTCTTTGCAGTTTTCTTGCGAACTTGAATGGCTTCCTGAGTTTATCAGGGTCCCAAAGAAGAACCTCATGTTGAATGTTCTCTTTTAAAGTCCCTATGAAGACATCAACCCTCTACTTCTCTCAAATACCATTTACCCTTATATTCAATTTTTGGAAGTCGTCAATGTGCTCTTCCACTAAACCCTCTTATTTGATATTTATCAATTAGCTAAAGAAGGTTTCACTCTTTGTATGCAAATAATGTGCTACCATTTTGTTCGTAAAAATTGACCAAGTGACAATTTTTTACGGGAGAAAAGTCATCGATACTATACAAATTAATTGGGTTCCAAATATAAACTGGCAATGTGTACCTTTTGTGTGTTTTGCACATTATGGAGATCGAAATATTCTTCCATCTGTAGTATCCATGTTACGGGATCCTTTCCATCGAAATTCCTCATATCAATCTTCAGAATGTTGTGGGTCTTTGTTCCATCATTAGAGTCTATGAAATAATGATTAACAATTCTTTTGTTCTCATCATGAAATTCTCTACTACCTTTTTGCCATTAGGAAGCCTTTATTGTAGCGAATTTGTCAAACCATCCTTCAAAAATTCCACATCTTTCTTCAAATATTGAATGTTTTCATTCTTTGAATAATGATTAACATTTATTTTGTTCTCATTCCTTGTTTTCTCTACTATGTTTTCACCATTATGAAACATTTCTTGTAGTATCTTTTTCAAAAATTGCTTCCACCTTTCCATGTCCTTCTTACAATACTCAATGTTGTCTTTCATACCCTCCATCTTAGCTTCCACACCTTTCTTTAAACCATCCATTTTAGTTTTTGTTACTTTTTGTGAGAGTTAAATTTGTTGCACTTGGTCTTGTAATTTTGATATATCATGTTGCATTTATTCCTTTTCTTTATGAGTCATGCTAGAGATTTTAGGTTCCTTCCTAGTTGTGTCCATTTTATTTCTTTAGGGCATCAATTAATGATAATTATGCTTCACTATGCCCTTTGAATTCCTTCAAACTAATTTTAAAAACTAGACTTATCCAAAATCTAAAAAAACTACACACCTTCTTTCACTTTGTAGGAGCTCGATATTGAATCTGATGTATCTCTAGACAATTTCAGATCACCAAGGTTTGAAATTGAAAATTGTGGTATCCATTTGAGTCATATTTCCAACACCACTAGACTTATCAAAATTTCATTCTCCAAGAAAGCATTATGCCCAATCTCCTAAGGTGACCTGATTATACATTTTTCAGTAGAGTGAACTTGTACAAAATGACACGTGTCACTATTTCAACCTTCGGACCTAAAGGCGATGCTCAGAAAACTATAGTCTAACCTATTTCTATAATGTCTTACGAAATTTCTATCTGATACTCAGAGAGAATGTTATGACGATTTCCCCAAGATTGCATGTCTGCAAAAACCCTAAATGTATTGAACCATAACTCCAAAATATAGTGAAACATGTTCTAAAATTCGTGCCCGAGATTCAGAACGATTTCAGCTCAAATAGCTTTTTTTTGTAGCTATTGAAACTTCGTAGAGAAAATGGTATATCGAAAATTCCATGATGACCTATTTAGAGGAGAAAAACCCTAGAATCCAAAGCTCTGACACCAAATGTTATGAAATCAGCTCACAAAAAGATAGAAAATATAGATCAACGACTTATAAATCAGCCTATTGAAGGGGGAAACCTTGTTTACATTACGCAAATGAAAAATTCTTGGATGATACAAATGACAAGACCTCCTTTCTATATATAGGAGTCTAAGCAGTCCCAATACAATAAGAGCCTACATAACAATAATATTGTAGGGGTGCAACAATAACAATAGTGGGAATCTATGGGGTACAATAATAAAAACATGGGGGCTATATGGGTACAATAATATCATAAGGTGGTTGCATTAATAACAATAAGGGTTTACACTAGTAGTAGAGGGACCTAACATGATTGATGAGAAGTGGATTCAAAATATAACTTATAAAAACTTCCTTGGAACATAGTTGGAGTTATAAAAGGTGCATTGGATTATGGAATGTAACCTCCATTGAAAAGTTTATTTTCTTATACTTGTTACATGTTTATTCATTATTCTAGAGGAATAAATGGTAAGGTTTAGCTTAGGTGGGGTTCTCAACACTGTGTTATTGAGTGTTATGTTTCCAATTTGCTTAGTTAAATATATGGCATATTTTTTAACAGTTTCTAATTAATATATCTAATTTTATATGTAACCACTTCTATATATATGCTCATTTTTATAGAAATTTTCCTTGCCTCTTATTATATTAAGTTGATAGGAACTATCCATATTGGATGTTAATACGTTAATCCATTTCCAATAAAAAATATCAATTGAAGGGTTGATAATAAAATATGCTCCCATATTATAATGATATACTCTTGAGCAAACAGAAAGATTTCAATAATAATCTTCATGCATGTTTAAATCCATATTTAAACCATGTATAAAAATAAAAATTTATGAAATCTAATTAAAAAATCAGTATTACTCTTGTTGATGACCACATATGAGGATTCATGACAAGATGATTCAAAATATAAATTATCAAACCTCTCTTAAAAATTTTCTTGACTTGTGAAATTTGTGCTAGATTATAGAATGTCTACCACCATTCAGATGTCACTATGTTAAATATAGTCTATCGAATTGTTGACGTGAGTTTTATTACTTTTGTTAACAAAGGGAAAGTGGCACAAATTGGAATGCTTTAGACATGCCAAGTTATTTGGAATGGTAAACCTCTATGGGTTTTAAGGCTTTGTTGGCCTTTTGATCTCTTTCTTTTGAAGATAAGAGAATCTATTGAAATCTAAGGTTAACTAATGCAATTTTAGTACATAATCTACACTACTTGTTAATACACCTAAAATTAATGATTAATAGTAAATAGATATAATGAAAAAGGTAGATATTTAATAAAATACGATACATAAATTACATTAGAATTAGTAGCTAAAATAAAATGAGAATTGTTCAACACAATTTATAATACAACAAATTAAACACCCAGAAACATAACATAAGTGGTCAAAAGAATGATTGTTTTTAGATTTACTACAACATTTATAATTGTAAGCCAATTGTAATTTATTTATGCAATTATAAGTCAGAACTAACAATAACCCTTAACATGAGTAACTAAAAGACATATAACTACGAAAATGTAAGTCTCTTATCTTTTAAACCAACATAGAGAAATCAATATTCATTTTTAATGATTCACATCAAGAATGAAAGATATATGGAGAGAGCTTACTAATGCAAACTATCTACTATTTTTAGCCAAAATAAAATTGAAAGTTAAGTATAAAAATTTACAAAAGCTAATCATGTTTCTATTATCCATTTATGATTCAAATCAATAAATAAATAATGAAATATAAATACATGTTAGAAAATGCTATAAGACATTTTAATCCAACTCATAAAAAAACTAACATTATTTACAATCTAAATTCCTATACACAATTCATAAGAATTTGCATTGAGCCAGTGTCCAGATTAGTATAATTCTTAAGATACAAATAACTAAAGGAAGATATGAAAGAATATAAACATCTGAAATTGAATTAAAAAGAGTGAAAAGAAATGAAAATAGTGTCAGTTTTCATTCATGTGTCCAAGCAACTGAAGAAAAATTGTTATATCTCCCAAACATTAAGGAATCAAAACACATAACATAAAGAAGACCATAAAAAATAGTGACTATGGGAAAAAGTAGTAATATAAGTATACTTGGATTGAATAAAACCAATCCAATCACATTTACATAAAGGTTTCCAGTTAAAAACTCCACATTTGTAACGATGTTATACACTATTTCTTTCCAATAGCCGTCTCCCTACTATTCAAAATTGAAGAGATTTAATATAGGCCCAAGAGCCTAATTCTACTCCATACTAAAATTTAGAATATAAAATTATTTTTGCAAATTTGCAATATTTTCTCTTTGGACTAATGGTCATATCTGAACTACTTGGAAGAGATAAACATAGAAGGACTACCAAATCATTTTCGGATATCTAACAACAACTGCTTCATTGAAACCAATATCATTATAGGGATAATTTGTTAGCCAACAAAGAAAATAGAGCTAAAAACTTATATTGGTATTAAAGAAACTATATATAATTTAGAAAATATAATTAAAAAAACATGCCTCTAACATCTGTTGAAAAGCAGATAAAAATAAATATTTATTAAGAAGGATTCAATTTTGGAGAAATGGCTACCTTCACATTTGAAGATTTAAGGATTATATGAATATCTTTGGACTAATTTTTTACTTCAATTTCAGTAGGTTTCTATTTACCCTGACTTTATCTTAATCAGTTTTGGGCTTTAATTGGTCATTTTCATGTAACAATTGGTCAATATGATGTTCCAAGTGAGGTACTATACCAACAAATTGTCGATGATAGCACACATCGAGCAAGGATGGATCCTATAGCCATATTTTCTCCTAGGAGTCTTTTCTACACTATTATTTCCATCACACTCAAATTTATATTTATAAAAAAGAAAAAAAACTTTATTTTCTCTAAGCTTTAGTCTTCACTGGTGAAGGCTTCGGTGGTGATTCTAGATAAATGAAGATGTCCTTTACAAGAGTGTGTTTTCACCTACTACACCACCCCTTTGGGATCATTTTTTCAATTGCTTTTACCTTCACTTTAGATTGTGAATTATACTTAGGCTAAATAATATATTCTTGTGTTGTAGGTTTGAGTCAAGGGCTACAATATGAGGGATTTAAGTCTTCCTTTTCCAATTTTTCGAGATTTATCTCCCCATAATGGAGTTCAACAATTTTAGCCTTGCTCCTAGTAACACGGACTAGTGTAATTTCTATATGTACAACTTCTCTACATGAAGTGGCTCATTGAGGTCATCCTCGGCCTAAAAATTAGACAATATTGGCTTAGCATGGACTATTAAATGAAACCGTAATGGGAAGGAATTGTTGCTCAGAAACCTCGGGTTCCTAAAACCTATTTCCAAAGAGTAACATATTCCAAAGGTTTGATAATGAAATATTCCCCCATATTATAATCATATACTCTTGAACAAATAAAAAGATTTCAATAATAACCTTCGTGCATGTTTAAATCCATCTTTAAACCATGTTTAAAAATAAAAATTTAAGAAATCTAATTAGAAAATCAGTATTACTCTTGTTGATGACCACATATGAGGATTAATGAGAAGTGGATTCAAAACATAAATTATCAATCCTCTCTTAAATTTTTTCTTGACTTATGAAAGGTGAAATAGATTATAGAATGTCTACCCCCACTGAACGTCACTATGTTAAATATAGTCTATCAAATTGTTGATGTGAGTTTTATGACTTTTGTTAGCAAAGCGGAAGTGGACCGAATTGAAATGCTTTAAATATGCCAAGTTATTTGGAATGGTAACTCTCTATGGATTTTAAGGTTCTTTTAACTTTGGATCTCTTGCTTTTTCAAATAATAGAAGCTATTGAAATCTAAGTTTAACTAATGCAATGTTAGTACATAATCTACACTACTTGTTCATACACCTAAAACTAATGATTAATAGTAAATAGATATAATGTACAAGTTAAATAGTTAATGAAATATGATACATAAATAACATTAGAATTAGTTGCTAAAATACAATGAGAAATGTTCATCACATAATTTATAATACAATAAATTAAACACCTAGAAACATAACATAACTTGTCAAAAGAATGATTGTTTTTAAATTTACTACAATACTTAAAATTGTAAGCCAATTTTAATTTATTTATGCAATTATAAGTAAAAAATAACAATAATCCTTAACATGAGTAACTGAAAGACATATAACTACGAGAATGTAAGTCTCTTAGCTTTTAAAACAACATAGAGAAATCAATATTCATTTTTAATGATTCGCATCAGGAATGAAAGATATATGGAGAAAGATAACTAATGCTAACTATCTAGTAATTTTTAGCCAAAACAAAATTGACAGTTAAGTATAAAAATTTCCAAAATTTAATCATGTTTCTATTATCCATTTATGAGTCAAATCAATAAATAAATAATAAAATATAAATACATGTTAGAAAATGTTATAGGACATATGTTAATCCGACTCATATAAAACTAACATTGTTTAAAATCTAAATTCCTATACACAATTCATAAGAATTTGCATTGAGATAATGTCCAGATTAGTATAATCCTTAGGATACAAATAACTGAAGGAAGATATGAAAGATTACAAAAATCTGAAATTGAACTAACAAGAGTGAAAAGAAATGCAAATATTTTCATTTTTCGTTCATGTGTCCAAACCACTAAACAAAAATTGTTATATCTCCCAAACATTAAGGAATCAAAAACATAACGTAAAGAAGACCATTAAAAAAAGTGACCATGGGAAAAATAAATAATATAAGTATATGTTGATTGAATAAAACCAATACAATCACATTAGCATAAAGGTTTCCAGTTAAAAACTCAAAATTCATAATGATGTTAAACACTATTTCTTTTCAATACCACTCTCCCTACTATTCAAAAGTGAAGGGATTTTATATAGGCCCAAGAGACTTATTCTACTCCATAGTAAAATTTAGAAAAAAATAATATTTTTCAAATTCGCAATATTTTCTCTTTGGCCTGTTGGTCATATCCTAAGTACTTGTAAGAGATAGACATAGAAGGACTACCAAATCATCCTCGCATGTCCAACAACAAATGCTTCATTGAAGCAAATATCATTATAGGGATAATCTATTAGCCAACAAAGAAAATAGAGTTAAAAACTTATAATGATATTAAACAAGGGATGCTACAAAATTGAGATTCTGTAGATACCATATCAAATTTAGAAAATATAATGAAAACAAAACACGGCTCTAAAGTCTCGTTGAAAAATAGATAAAAATAAATATTTATTAAGTAGGATTCAATTTAAGAGAAATAAATACCTTCATGTTTGAAGATTTAATGATTATATCAATATCTTTGGACTAATTTTTTACTTCAATTTCAGTAGATTTCTATTTAATTTGAATTTATATTAATCATTTTTAGGCTTTAGGTTGGTAATTTTCATGTAACAATTGGTTAGTATGATATTCCAACAGAGGTGTTGTAACAATAAATTGTTGATACTAGTACATGTCGAGCAACGATGGATCAGAGCCATATTTTCTCCTAGGAGTCTTTTCCACACTATTATTTCCATCACACTCAAATTTATTCTTCTAAAAAAGAGAAAAAGCTTTATTTTCTCTAAGGCTAAGTTTTCTCTGGTGAAGGCTTTGGTGGTGATTCTAGATAAATGGAGACCTCCCTTACAAGAGTAAGTTTTCACCTATTACACCCACCATTCGAAATCATTTTTTCAATCACGTTTACCTTCAATTTAGATTGTGAATTATACTCAGGCTAAGTGTTATATTCTTGTTTTGTAGGTTTGAGTCGAGGGGTACAATATGAGGGATTTAACTCCTCTTTTTCCCAAAATTTGGGTTTTATCTCCTCATAATGGAATTCAAGAAGTTTAGTCTTGCTCCTCATAACATGGACTAGTGTAACTTCTAGATGTACAACTTCTTTATTGTTAGAGTAATCTATTTTCTCTACATGAACTCATTGAGGTCATCCTCAACCTGAATCTTAGACAAGATTGGCTTAGTGTGTAGGATTAGGTGAAATCCTAATGGTAAGGCATTGTTTCTTAGAAACCTCGGGTTCCTAAAACCCATTTCCAAAGAGTAAAATATTCCAAGGGTCGATAATGAAATATGCTCCCATATTATAACCATATACTCTTGATCAAACAAAAATATGTCAATAATAACCTTCGTTCATGTTTAAATCCATATTTAAACAATGTTTGAAAATAAAAATATATGAAATCTAATTAGAAAAATAGTATTACTTTTGTTGATTACCACATATGACAATTAATGAGAAGCGGATTCAAAACATAAATTGTCAAACCTCTCTTAAATTTTCTCTTGACTTGTGAAAGGTGCACCAGTTTATAGAATGTCTATCCCATTCAAATGTCACTATGTTAAATATAGTATATCAAATTGTTGACGTGAGTTTTATGACTTTTGTTAACAAAGCGGAAGTGGACCGAATTGGAATGTATCAAATATGCCAAGTTATTTGGACTCATAAATCTCTATGGATTTTAAGGCCTTGTTGGCCTTTGGATCTCTTGTTTTTTCAAATAAGAGAAGCTACTGAAATCTAAGGTTAACTAATGCAATGTTAGTACATAATTGACACTACTTGTTCATACACCTAAAACTAATGATTAATAGTAAATATGTATAATGTACAAGTTAAATAGTTAATAAAATATGATACATAAATACATTAGAATTAGTTGCTAAAATACAATGAGAAATATTCATCACAGAATTTATAATACGACAAATTAAGCATCCAGAAACATAACATAACTAGTCAAAAGAATAATTGTTTTTAGATTTACTACAATATTAAAAACTGTAAGCCAATTTTAATTTATTTATGCAATTATAAGTTAAAACTAAAAAATAATCCTTAACATGAGTAACTAAAATACATATAACTACGAAAATGTAAATCTCTTAACTTTTAAAACAACATAGAGAAATCAATATTCATTTTTAATGATTCGCATCAAGAATGAAAGATATATGCAGAGAGCTAACTAATGCTAAGTATCTACTATTTTTTAGCAAAAACAAAATTGAAAGTTAAGTATAAAAATTTCCAAAAGTTAATTATGTTTCTATTATCCATTTATGAGTCAAATCAATAAATAAATAATGATATATAAATACATGTTAGAAACTGTTATAGGACATATGTTAATTTGACTCATATAAAACTACGATTGTTTAAAATCTAGATTCCTATGCACAATTCATAATAATTTGCATTGAGCTAATGTCCAGATTAGCATAATCCTTAGGATACAAATAACTGAAGGAAGATATGAAAGATTAAAAACATCTGGAATTGAATAAACAAGAGTGAAAAGAAATGCAAATAATTTTTGTTTTTCATTCATGTGTCCCAGCCACTGAACAAAAATTGTTATACCTCCCAAACATTCAGGAATCAAAACACATAACGTAAAGAAGACCATAAAAATGAGTGACTATGGGAGAAATAAATAATATAAGTATGTGATGATTGAGTAAAACCAATACAATCACATTGACATAAAGGTTTCCGGTTAAAAATTCCACATTCATAACGATGTTATACACTATTTCTTTTCAATACCACTCTCGATACTATTGAAAAGTTAAGGGATTTTATATAGGCCCGAGAGACTAATTCTACTCCATACTAAAATTTAGAAAAGAAAATAATTTTTGAAAATTTACAATATTTTCTCTTTGTCCTATTGGTCATATCATAACTACTTGCAAGAGATAAACTTAGAAGCACTAACAAATCATCCTCGCATATCTAACAACAACTGTTTCATTGAAACCAATATCATTATAGAGATAATTTATTATCCAACAAAGAAAATAGAGCTAAAAACTTATAATGATATTAAACACAGGATGCTAAAAAATTGAGATTCTATAAATACCAGACCAAATTTAGAAAATATAATCAAAACAAAACACGACTCAAAATATTGATTGAAAAAAAGATAAAAGTAAATCTTTATTAAGTAGGATTCAATTTTGGAGAAATGACTACCTTCATGTTTGAAGATTTAATGATCATGTCAATATCTTTGAACTAATTTTTTACTTCAGTTTCAATAGGTTTCTATTTACTTTGAATTTATATTAATTAATTTTGGATTTTAATTTGGTCGGTTCATGTAACAATTGGTTAGTGTGATATTCCAAGTGAGGTAATGTAACAATAAATTGTCGATGATATTACATGTCGAGCAAGGATGGATCATAGCCATATTTTCTCCTAGGAGTCTTTTCTACACTATAATTTTGATCACACTCAAAATTATTTTTCTAAAAAAGTGAAAAAAAAACTTTCTTTTCTATAAGGTTAAGTCTTCTCTCGTGAAGGCTTTCGTGGAAATTTTAGATAAATGAAGACATCCTTTACAAGAATGTGTTTTCACCTATTACGCCCACCCTTTGAAATAATTTTTTCAATCACTTTTACCTTCACTATAAATTGTGAATAATACTAAGGCTAACTGATATATTCTTGTTTTGTAAGTTTGAGTTGATGGGTACAATATGAGGGATTTAACAACTATTTTTCCCAAAATTTGGGTTTTATCTCCCCATAATGGAATTCAAGAATTTTAGCCTTGCTCCTTGTAACATGGACTAGTGCAGTTTTTGGATGTACAACTTCTTTATCATCATAGTAATCTATTTTCTCTAGATGAAGTGACTCATTGAGGTCATCCTCAACCTGAAAATTCGACAAGATTGGCTTAGCGTGGAGGATTAGGTGAAACGCTAATGGTAAGACATTGTTGCTCAGAAACCTTGGGTTCCTCAAACTGATTTTCCAAAGAGTAACACATTCCAAGGGTTGATAATGAAGTATCCTCCCATATTATAATCATATACTCTTGATCAAACAAAAAAAAATCAATAATAACCTTCATGCATGTTTAAATTCATGTTTAGAAGTAACAATTTATGAAATCTAATTAGAAAATCAGTATTACTCTTGTTGATGACCACATATTAGGATTAATGAGAAGTAGATTCAAAACATAAATTATCAAACCTCTCTTAAATTTTTTCTTGACTTGTGAAAGATGCACTAGATTATAGAATGTTTACCCCCACTTAGACGTCACTATGTTAAATATAGTCTGTTCAATTGTTGACGTGAATTTTATGACACTCTTTAACAAAGGGGAAGTGGCCTGAATTTTAATGCTTTAAATATGCCAAGTTATTTGGAATGGTAACTCTCTATGGGTTTTAAGGCTTCATTTTCCTTTGGATCTCTTTCTTTTTTAAATAACAAAATCTACTAAAATCTAAGGTTAACTAACGCAATGTTAGTACATAATCTACACTACTGGTTTATACACATAAAACTAATGATTAATAGTAACTAGAAGATCATAATGCCCCATAATGTTATTAACAATCCAATTGCTATGAAGATCATGAAATTTTCCATGGATAATCAGAATCATGATGTCATTGTTGTGGTGAGAAGAGAATTCTACAACACAGGGTGGTGGAAGTAGCAATCTCTCTTTTGGTGTCTTTATTGAGTGTTAAAAGGGACAAACTGTCTCAAGATGTTTAAACCAGTTTGGAATTCTAGTTTTCATTATTTCATTTTTTATTTTGTAGGTGGACTTGGTCGAAGCATACTATGATGAAAGAGAGAATGTTAAATTTGGGTTTCCAATGGAATTCACCACAATGATGTTGTCATGGAGTGTTTTGGAATTCTGTGGGTTCATGGATGGTGAGATAGCCAACTAAAAGGATGTCATTCGCTAGTCCACAGATTACCTGTTGAAAGAAAATGCACATCCAGGCACCATATATGTCCAGGTAAATGCATATATAGTACACAACGATTGAATTCTCTACAAAGTAACCTATGTCATTATCTGTAGCTATATATATTGTTTATCTAACTAACAATACAAGATACATTACTTTTTTTGCATGTTACCACTAGAATCTATTAAAAACAAGTAACACTTTAGATTCATATAACCTAACAATTTGTTTTCAGGTTAATTTATTAATAAGGATTTGCCTTCTGATGGTTACAGAGACCTAAAACTACTCCACTAAAGAAAATATTTGTGATCGTTGTGTGAACATGAACTTTGGATATATGGATGGGATGAAATGGATATCATGGGAACTTGAGAAACTATAGATTTAATGGATCACATAACAAGGAGAGTGCCTTTGATCAGGTCCCTATAGAAGGGAAGCATCTGTGTCAAAAGATTGTAATTAAAAGCGGGGTGTATTCTAAAGCATCACTGAGTATGCAGGTGCACATATGTATATAAAAGTGGGGTGGATTGTAAATACTGTGTAAATATGCAGGTGATTCATAACTCTCTCTTTATGACCATGTGCATAATAGGGAATATGGTGCAAAGTTAGATATATTTATAGAGAGAGGAAGAGCTTTTTCAATTCATATCCTACTTGTATATCTAGGAGACCTTTTTCAGTGTCATCTCAAGTCAGGATTGATTCGGGTTCAAATTAAACAACTGCTAAAATTAAGCATTGACCGATTATCATGTGTAAGATCTGATAGATATGGAAACATTTAGTTTATTTTAATGTATGGTCTCTCATACATGATTAATATTTTATTTTAATCAATGAATTTAGATTATCATGTGTCTGATTTAATTTCTCTCATGGTGTATCATGCATACTTGTGAATTTATATTAAATTAGTTTCACTTTAAGATGCAAATTATTTCATGCATATCCATTTATTTTCAGTATTACACATCTCTAAAATGTGGTCCCAAATAATAAAAATTATTATCTTCACTCACCCTCACGTGACTGTTTACAAGCAGGTCAAGAAGAAGTCTTTCGTAGACTAATCATCTTGGAATACATGTAGATTTGTCAATTAGGTGGCAGCATAAAACCATTAGGGACACCCCCTTGAGACTGAAAAAGAACAAGTACAAACATAGAGGTTTTCTAATTTTGACAAGGGTTGATTTTCTTGTAGTTATTTGACAAATTTCTCTATATAGATTAGCATGATAACATCATCCAATGACATCAAATGTAGTGAAGAGAGACAATGAAACTACCATGTATATTGCAACAACAAGATGCTCATATTAAAATGACATCTTAGGGCCAAAAGACATGTGGGAGATCCAAGCCCTCTAAATGAACATCCAATATATATCATCCCCAACCACCTAGTTGATATATAACTTTGTGGGAAGGAAATGATTAAAAGGAGGGAGAAACTTTATAAAAATTCCAACAGAATGGAGGATTCAACTGGCCACTGAGAACCAATTGTTTCTGCAACTGGAAAGATATATGGAAGCAATATCGTCAGAAAAGCAAACAATGATATATAAATATCTATGTCATCCAGAAACACAACCCCCTAGAGTGTAGATACTGTAAAGGAAAACAAATATGAAAATGTTCTGCAAACATAAGTCACCTGGTTCATCAATAACTCCAAAGCATTCAGAAAAATCTATGATTTATAAATTTAAGACTCAAGTAATTCATTTAGAGGGAATGAAATTGTTTAGAAATGTCACCTACATTTGAACTCCTCTAGATCCCTGTCAAAGGCATAATTCCTTGCAGTAAGAATCCAATTTTTCATCCCTCTCTGAGACCTTATGGCCTTAAAATTACATGACATCCCTATGTAAAACCCTAGGTCATAACAGGATGACATGTTCTCCATATTCACGAATGAATAACAACAAACTAGGGTAATGTGAGTAGATCCGAAGTGTAACATTGAGGGAAAAATAAGGATGTGTAGTGAAGGACAATGGGTGTCATCGGGGTTGGAAAAAATGAAAAAATTAATATATCATATGTAATTACACAAATAAGATGAGATCATGAATTATTGCCTAGTTTTTCTAGTTCCCCAAGACTTGATTTATTTAAAGCTACATTTCATTCCCATAAAACCCCACCGAATAGATCATGATGACTAGCTATCCATATTCATCTTCACAAGCTGTATATTACATAGCATTAGGAAGGGATGTATGGTGAAGAAAATGGGAATGGGAGTATGAAATACTGATGATATGAAGCAGAAACAACCTTATCATATGCTCCCAATCTTCAAGACATCAATTTATTTTTATCCATGGTGTTGGTGATGTATTTCATGGAATTTATTCAATTCTTACAGTTCCCCGTAGGTTGATTCAAGTTGTGGCTTCTCTTATTGCAACTCAATGAATTGCATATCTTTAGGGAGCAACAATTCTTCTTCTTCAGTATCATGTTGTTCTTGATTGAATCCATTTATTTCTGACTCCTATGAGGTTGTATGCATGGGAATTAGTGTTGATGTGTTTATGAAAAATCGAGGTGGTGTGATACGTGGTGGTAGTGGGGGTACCCCTAGCTTGTAAGGATGTTGAAATGCTACATGTTGTTCGAGAGTTTGATGCACCTACGGTGGGAAGTTGGGGTTGCGATGCTAGCCTTGTCACTGTTTTGGTGGTTTTAATAATGATATCGTACATGAATTGGTAGTAGATTTTGAACATGGATCAACACAGACTTGTGCAACCCTTGTTCAATGAACAAGAGAGGGATTCATAATTACGTATGACAAACTTGGCCAAAGGATTCTAGTGTGGTAGTTTAATGCTTGCTTGCTTTGCTCATTTAGAAAATGTAATCAATCAAAAGAACCTCTTGTAATGAAAGTTCTGGTTTTGGTCTTGCATGTCTAGTACTTTTTGCATGATCTTATTAGTGAGATAACTCACCCAGTTGAACTTTACCTTTGATGCATAGATCTTACCCACGCGAAGATTTATGCTACAAAACCAAAACATACTTACAGATTGGGTACAGGTGTTAACAATGAGCACGAAAGTTGTTTTAGTCAAAATGAGTAATGATGGGACATAAAACCTTGTATAGAAATTGCAGTGAGATTTTTCTTAAAGGTAACTTAATTGTATCACATTAATTTTGAGATGACAACATCAATGAAATTATATAAGTCATTGCAGTTATTTCACCTATGTTTGGTTCATTAATCGCTGTATGAGATTGAAGGAATCTGGTGGCATTCTCGAGAAGAACTATTGCTTAATTGACGGTAGCATGAACCTTGTGTTGTACAACATTTGTATTGACTTTGGAGGATTTAAGGAGCAGTAATGTTGTTTTTGTTAAACATAGCAAGGATTATCAATTACACTGCTTATTGGTCTCTGTGGTATACATTCTTTGGATATTGTTTTCTCCCTAAACTGTAAGTGCATAAAAGTATTAGATTCATAGGACACCATACCATTAATCATGTGAGTCAATGATCTTGGACGTTTTTTGATTGAATCCTTGAAAAGGTATTTCCATTTGATCTTCCAAAATGTGTAGAAATTTTTATTGGTTGAAACAATGCTAGAAGTTATAATAATAGATATTCTAATATGCATTAACCTTTCAACCTTGCACTCCTTTTGTGGATATGGGTAAGCAATATGCTCTTCCTGTAAAGAATAAATTCATTTTTGTAGAGTCATTGGGCTTCCTATGGTAATGATTGTAACATTTTGGAGTCTTTTGTTTGTTGGCCTGTGGTTTAGTGGTTAAGAAAGGGCAGCATCATGTTAATTACCCAAAGTCAAACTTAGGGATGAAAACCCTGAATTATAAGTTGGTTGAATTTTATGAGATTTATATGTAGTATTAATTCAATAATTAATAAAAAATATAGTCTTAGGCACCCTAAATCAACTTCAGTTTATACAACTTTAGAATTTCATTTCTACTACATCTCTGCATCTTATTTAGATTTGGTCGTTCCCATGTCGTGATTGTTCCTCAATTTATGCCTAAGCCTTTTCTAATAATATATTTTGGCATGTAGACAATGTGTGACAAAAAATATTGAAATGATTCTAATGTGAAAATACTTAAAAATAAGTTATTATTTATATTTATTTATATATGATTAAAATTTATCTAATTTATAATTATGATTTAAATATAATAAATTAAAATATTTATTTGTTTTTCTTAACTTCATAAATAAAATAAAAAAATCCATTTCATTATGTAAATAATTTAAATCCAATAAAATTGTTTTTATGAATTCAAAATTTAGAAAATATAATCAAAACAAAACATGCCTCTAAAGATTTGTTGAAAAATAGATAAAAATAAATCTTTATTAAGTAGGATTCAATTTTGGAGAAATGACTACCTTCATGTTTGATGATTTAATTATTATATCAATATCTTTGACGAATTTTTTACTTCACTTTCAGTAGGTTTCTATTTACTTTTAGTTTATATTAATCAATTTTGGGCTTTAAGTTGGTCATTTTCATGTGACAATTAGTCAATATGATATACCAACTGAGGTAAAGTAACAATAAATTGTTGATGCTAGTACATGTTGATCAAGGATCGATCATAGCCGTATTTTCTCCTATGAGTCTTTTCTACACTATAATTTCCATCACACTCAAATTTATTTTTCTAAAAAAGAGAAAAAAAACTTTCTTTTCTCTAAGGTTAAGTCTTCTCTGGTGAAGGCTATGGTGGAAATTCTAGATAAATGAATGCCTCCTTTACAAGAGTTTTTTTTCACCTACTATGCCCACGATTTTAAATCATTTTTTCAATCACTTTTACCTTCACTTTACATTGTGAATTATACTCAGGCTAACTGGTATATTCTTGTTTTGTAGTTTTGAGTTGACGAGTAAAATATGAGATATTTAACTCCTCTTTTTCCCGAAATTTGGTTTTTATCTCCCCATAATGGAATTCAAAAACATTAGCCTTGCTCCTCGTCAAATGGACTAGTGTAATTTCTGGATGTAAAACTTCTTTATTGTCGGAGTAATCTGTTTTCTCTAGATGAAGTGACTCATTGAGGTCATCCTCAACCTGACAATTAGACAATATTTTATTAGTGTGGAGGATTTGATGAAAACCTAACAGTAAGGCATTGTTTCTCATAAACCTCGGGTTGATAATGAAATATGATCCCATATTATAATCATATGCTCTTGATGAAACAAAAATATTTCAATAATAACCTTCGTGCACATTTGAATCCATCTTTAAACCATGTTTAAAAATAAACATTTATGAAATCTAAATAAAAAATCAGTATTACTCTTATTGATGACCACATATGAGGATTAATGAGAAGTGGATTCAAAACATAAATTATCAAACCTCTCTAAAAGTTTTTCTTGACTTGTGAAAGGTGCACTAGGTTATAGAATGTCTACCCCCACTCAGAATGTCGCTATGTTAAATATATTCTATCGAATGTATGGATTTTGTTCAAAAAGGGGAAGTGGCCTAAATTATAATGCTTTAAATATGACAAGTTATTTGGAATGGTAACTCTCTATGGGTTTTAAGGAATTGTTTTTCTTTGGATCTCTTTCTTTTTCAAATAAGAGAATATACAGAAGTATAAGGTTAACTAATTCAATTTTAGTACATAATCTACACTACTTGATAATACACATAAAACTAATGATTAATAGTAAATACAAGATCATAATTCCCTATAGTGTTATTAACAAGTCAATTCCTTCGAAGATCATGAAATTTTCCATGGATAATCACAATCATGTTGTCATTGTTGTGGTGAGAAGAGAATTCTACAACATAGGCTGGTGGAGGTGGAAATCTCTATTTTGGTGTCTTTATTGACTATAAAAAGGGACAAAATGTCTCAAGATGTGTAAACCAGTTTGGACTTCTGGTTCTCATTACTTCATTTTTTATTTTTTAGGTGGACTTGGTTGGAGGATACTATGATGAAAGAGAGAGAATGTTAAATTTGGGTTCCAATGGCATTCACCACAATGATGTTGTCATGGAGTGTTTTCGAATTCGGTGGGTTCATGGGTGATGAGATAGCCAACTAATAGGATGTCATTCGCTGGTCCATAGATTACCTGTTGAAAGAAAATGGACATCCAGGCACCATATATGTCTAGCTAAATGCATATATAGTACACAATGATTCAATTCTCTACAAACTTACCCATGTCATTCTTTGTAGCTATAGCTATTGTTTATCTGACTAGCAATACAAGATATATTACTTTTTTGCATCTTATGGCTAAAATCTATTAAAAAACAAGTAACAATTTAAATTCATATAACCTAACACTTCGTTTTCAGGTTAATTTATTAATAAGGATTTCCGTGCCAATGGTTACAGAGACCTAAAAGTACTCCACTAAAGAAAATATTTATGATCATTGTGTGAACAAGAACTTGAGATCTATGGATGGGATGAAATGATATCATGGGAGCTTGAGAAACTACAGAGTTAATAGACCACAGAACAAGGAGAGTGCCTTTGATCAGGTCGATATAGAAGGGAATCGTCTATGTCAAAAGATTGTAATTAAAAGTGGGGTGTATTCTAAAGCATCACTAAATATGCAGATGCACATATGTATATAAATGTGGGGTGCATTTTAAATCTTGACTAAATATGTAGGCGATTCATAACTCTCTCTATATGACGATGTGCATAATAGGGAATTTAGTGCAAAATTAAATATATTTATAGAGAGAGGAAGAGTGTTTTAAATTCATATCCTACTTATATATCAGGAGACATTTCTCATTGTCATCTCTATTAGAGCCTAAATCTACCTCAGGCTGAGAAAGGTAGGATCTAGGGTAACATCAAACCAAGCTTAAGCTGGTAGCTAGCTCTACCAGGTCCGGAGAGGGATCTCTCCTATCAATCTCAGCAAAAATAATCAATGAGGCTTGAGATAACTTGAAAGAAGACTAATTTTAGGCTAGGTATTTGTACAAAAGGGCATGATTGAATTTGTTGATGTTTTGTTGGCTCAAATGGGAAGGCAGTTTTTGGGTCTTGGGAATGAGGCTTAGTTTTGCAAAGGTCTCAATGGGGCAAGGTAGGCAAGTGATTTGATACTTCAAATTGAATGAAATGGAGAGATTTAGACAGGTGAGGAGTTGAAGATGGAAAGAAAATCTTAGGGATCCTCTTCAAACAGTTGAAAACATCAATAACTAAGCAAACCTTAGGTAGAGCACTGCAATTTCAATGGATTCTACCTTTCTCCTTGTTTTTTTTAGTTAAGAAGAAGCAAGAGAGATAATGGCATACATAAAACACATATAAACTTACATTTATAGAAGGAAACACAATATCAAAGCAACATGCCACATGAATCCCATAGAAGGTTGCAAACCACTAGTCTATTCCTTAGCCAAAACTGCTTAAATGAGTATACAATAAGCTCCAAGCTTTCCCAAAAGTCAAACCTTCTGCCAAATTCCAACCCCTACACTATGAAATCCATAAAATATATACATTTTATCATCCTTGTACTAAGGGAATTTAGCTCAACCATTTTCTTCAAAATAGAATCAATTACATTAAACTTGGGCTGAATTTATAAAAATAGGTGTTGAAGATGAACTTGTGTCTCCTAAACCATAGCAACTGTTACAAAAATTAAAGAGGGTTTTGTAGATAAGGTCATGTTGGAGAAAAATTTCTCTCAAATTTTGGAAATTCTTTTACAGTTTCTCGCAATCTGTTCCACAAAATCATCTCTAAAACACAAAATCATTAAAAATTTAAATCTGTGAAAATGAGTTGTAAGGATCTAGTCACATATCCCGTTCGTGACACCTATGAATAAAATGAAAGAGGTTTTTGTTATATGTTTCGTTTTTAACAAAAACCTCCTTGGGTTTTGCAAAATTACTTTCAATCTATTGTAAAATGGTCCCGCACTAAAATGACTAAAACAGTAAAAAATATGAAAAATTTGCTTCGTTTTAATGTAAGCTCCAAATATCACTATATATTTCCCACATCGTAGCACCTGTGAATAAATTGAAGGAGGTTTTTGTTATTTGGTATGTGGTGAACAAAAAGCTCTTTCATTTTTAAAAAGCTCCTTACCATTATTTCTGAAACTGATTTTGTACTAAACTTGTCATTGTGTGCAGCAACTGACCTCAAAACATGCATAACCAATAATCACTCATTCATTTCAATCATATCTTCTAATCCAGAAGCCGGTTACAGGGGTGGGATATACCATTGGAAAGATTTTCCTGAGCTTCTTCTAATCGACACACTTGTGACATGATTTGTGCTAAACATCATGTGCAAAACATCTAACAAAACTAGACATAGTAAGAGCTCATGTTGATCCCTGGTGACAGACTATGAAGACTGGAACTAACAATTTCAACTCAGGATTGATTCGGGTTCAGGTTAAGCAACTACTAAAATTAAATATCAATCGATTATCATGTGTAAGATATGATAGATATGGAAGAATTTAGTTTATTTTAATGTATGCTCTCTCATACATGATTAATATTTTTTAATCCATGTATTTAGATTATCATGTGTCAGATTTAATTTATCTCATGGTGTACCATGCTTACCTATGCATTTATTTTGAATCTCTTTCACTTTGAGATGCACATTATCTCATGCATATCCATTTGTTTTCAGTATTACACATCTCTAAGATGTGGTCCCAAATACTAAAAATTATTATCTTTAGTCACCCTCACGCGACTGTTTACAAACAGGTCAAGAAGAAGTCTTTCATAGCCTCATCATCTTGGGACACCCCCTTGAGACTGAAAAAACACAAGTACAAACATAGAGGTCTTCTAAATGTGATAGTCGTTGATTTTATTGTAGTTATTAGAAAAATTTCTCTGTATAGATTAGCATGATAACATCATCCAATGACATCAAATGTAGTGAAGAGAGACAATGAGACTACCATTTAGGCTGCAAGAGCTTGATGATCATAATAAAATTCCATCTTATGGTAGGGAGACATGTGGGATATCCAAGCACTCTAAATGTACATCAAATAGATATTATCCCCAACTACCCGGTTGATCTACAATTTTGTGGGAAGGAAATGGCTAAAAGGAGGGAGAAACTCTATCAAAATGACAATGGAATAGTGGAATCAAGTGGCCTCTAAGAACCAGGCATGTCTGTGACTAGAAAGATATATGGAATCAATATCCTCCAACAAGAAAAGAGTAAGATACAAGTATATTTTTCATCTAGAAGCACAACCCCCTAGAGTACAAATCCTATGAAGGAAAGAAAATATGAAAATGTTCTCCAAACATAGGTCACCTAGTTCATCAACAACTCCAAAGCATTCAGAAAAATATATGATTTAGAAATTGACAACTCAAACAATTCATTTAGAGGGAATGTAATTGTTTATCCATGCCACCTATATTTGAACTCCTCTACATCCCTATAAGAGGCATAATGCCTTGCAACAAGAAGCCTATTTTTCGCCCCTCTCTAAGACCTTGTGGCCTTAAAATTACATGACATCCTTATACAAACCCCCAGATCATAACACAAATACTTGTTCTTCATATTCACCGATGACTAACAATAAACTAGGGGCATGTGAGTAGATTATAAGTGTAATAGTGAGGGAAAATTAGTGATGTGTAGTGAAGGAAAATGGATGTCATCGGGGTTGGAAAAACTACAACAATTAATATATCGTACATAATTACATGAATAACATGAGATCATGAGATCATGAGACCTGATTGATTTAAAACTACATGCCATTCCCATAAAACCCCACTAAAAAGATCATGATGACTAGTTCTCCATATTCATCTTCACAAGCTGTATATTGCATAGAGTTAGGAAGGGATGTATGGTGAAGGAAATATGATTGGGAGTGTGATAGGATGATGATATGAAGCAGAAAAAACCTTATCCTATGCTCCCACTCTTCAATACTTCAATTTAATTTTACCTATGATGGTGGTGGTGTATTTGGTGGAATTCCTTCAATTTTTACACTTCCACATAGGTTGATTCAAGTGAGGGCTTATCTTACTGCAAATAAATGAATTGAATATCTCTAGGGAGCAACACTTTTTCTCCTTGAGTCTCTTGTCGTCCATGATTGAACCCATCTGAGTATCACTCATATGTGGCTGTAGGCATGGGAATTAGTGTTGACTATTTGAGGACAAATCGAGGAGGTCTGATGAACATCTGTGTTTTTAGAGTTTCTCGAGGGGTAGTCAAGTCTTTTGGTGGTGAGAGTGCACCTTCTTTGGCTATATAATGCTGGAGTGATTGATGCACTTCCAGGATTCAGGGCCTCACCTTTCCACTGTTATGTAGTAGTACTATGTGATACTTGGTGGTAGTGGAGGTACCCCTAGCTTGCAAGGATGTTGAAGTTCTACATGTTTTTTGAGAGTTTGATGCACGTATTGTGGGAGGTTGGGGTTGCAACACTAGCCTTGTCACTATTTTGGTGGTTTTCATAATGATATCATACATGACTTGGTAGTAGATTTTGAGCTTGGATCAATACAGACTTTGCAACCCTTTTTCAATGAAAAAAAGAGTGTTTCATAATTACCTACGACAAAATTGGCCTAAGGATGCCAATGTGGTAGTTTAATGCTTGCTTTCTTTGCTCATTTAGAAAATGTAATCAATGGAAAGAACCTCTTGTAATGAAAGTTATGGTTTTGTTCTTGTGTGTCTAGTAATTTTTGTACGATCTTATTAGTGAGATACCTCACCCAATTCAACATTACCTTTGATGCATAGATCTTACCCATGTGAATATTTATTCTACAAAACCACAACATAGTTACAGATTGTGGTCTAGGTGTTAACAGTGACCATGAAAGTTGTTTTAGTTAGAATGAGTAATGAAAGCAGAAAAAACCTTGTATAGAAATTGCAGTGAGATTTTCCTTAAAGGTGACTTAATTGTGTCACTTTAATTTTGAGATGACAACATCAGTAAAATGATATAATTCGTTGTATCTATTTCACCTATGTTTGGTATATTAATCACTGTAGAAGATTGAAGGAATCTTGTGGCATTCTTGATAAGAGCTATTGGTTGATTGACAGTAGCATGAACCTTGTGGTGTACAACATTTGTATTGACTGTGAAGGATTTAAGGAGCAGTAATGTTGTTATTGTTAAGCCTAGTAAGGATTATCAATTACATGGTTTATTGGTCTCCATGGTATACATTCTTTGGATATTGTTTTATCCCTTAATTGTAAGTGCATAAAAGTATTAGATTCATAGGACACCATACCATTAATCATGTGAGGCAATGATATTGGACATTTTTTGATTGAATCCTTCAAAATGTATTTCCATTTGATCTTCCAAAATGTGCAGAAAGTTTGGTTGGTTGGAACAATGCTACAAGTTATAATAATAGAGATTCTAATATGCATAAACCTTTCCACCTTACATTCCTTTTGTAGATATGGGTAAGCAATATGCTCTTCTAGTAAAGAATAAATTCATGTATATAGAGTCATTGGGATTCCTATGGTAATGATCGTAACATTTTGGAGTCTTTTGTTTGTTGGCTTGTGGTTTAGTGGTTCAGAGAGGGCATCACCATGTTAATTACCCAAAGTCAAACTTAGATATCAAAGCCCTGAATTATAAGTTGGTTGAATTTTATGAGATTTATATGTAGTACTAATTCAATAATTAATAAAAAATATAGTTTATGTATTCAAGCTTCTGTGATCCATAATGAATTAAACAAAGTCTTTCGGTAGAAATCACATGAGAGAATTTTTTGGCGACGCATTTCGAACCAACAAGTGTGGTTCATCATCAGGACTAGATGAAGAGGCAGACCATGGAAAAGGCTTAAATAGAGAGCAATGTAGAGACATAATTTCAAGTAACAGCTATATTTGAACAATAATGTTTAAATTATAATATTAATTTATTAATATATTAAAAACAAATATTATTAAGTAATGACTATATTAAATGGCTAGTTTTTGAAAAATAATATTTAAATTAATTTATTAAAACCAAATATTACTAGTTCTTGAAAAATAATATTTAAATAATGATATTAGTTTATTAATTTATTAAAATATTAATATGTAACGGGTATATTAAACAGCTAGTTTTTGAAAAAATATTTAAATAATGATATTATTTCATTAATTTAATAAAAATATTAATAGGTAATGACTATATTAAACAGCTAGTTTTTGAAAAATAATATTTAAATAATGATATTAGTTTATTAAAATATTAACATGTAACGACTATATTAAATGGCTAGTTTTTGAAAAATAATATTTAAACTGTGATATTAGTTTATTAAATTATTAATAACAAATATTAATAAGTAATCGCTACATTAAACAACTAGTTTTCAAAATAAGTAAATAAATAATCAAAGTCAAACTTTAAAGGAGGGGAGTAAAAAATTATAAAAACGAGTGAAGACCCTAATCGAGACAAGATCATTTGATAAATAAAATAACTAATGGAAATAAAATAAAATAAATTAAAAATAATTAATGGAAAAATAAATAAAATAAAACAAAAATATACACAAGTCAATATATATATATCCAAAGAAAAATAATCAATAAATAAATAAAAACAATAAATAAATTAATTAATTAATGGAAAGATAAATAAAATAAAACAAAAATATACACAAGTCTATATATATATATATATATATATATATATATATATATATCCAAAGAAAAATAATCAATATATAAAACGTGGTCAACAATATAATATGGGGCTCAGGCCCATTAAATAGATAACAAAAATACTAAAAGGAGTTAAGAATGAATAGGATGATAAAATACATTAAAAACATGAAGGATCAAGAAAATAAACTCTAATGAAGAATAAGTCAACAACAAATACTATAAAAAGGATTTCAATACCTACATAGTTAAAAAAAAAAAAAAAAAAAAAAAAAAAAAAAAAAAAAAAAAAAAAAACTAGGAGGACAAGACATGGACCCAACTTCTACTAATATTCCAGCCATCATCAATATTCAAATTGTTGGGTATTTATTCAATTTCTAGGGCCTCCCTCAATTTACGATGATGAAAATGACTAACCTTAGCAATGACTTGGGCCTCCTCAATGCAGATGTGATACTTAGATTTATCTACATGCTCTACCAAGGCAAAGGAGTGGGTCCTGCCATGCTTGATGTCAGAAGCATGCTCACGAATCCTTTGATTAATCGAGTGACCACTCTCACCAATGTAGGGAGTCCCACAAGAGCATGGGATAACGTAAATTCCCTTCATATTCTTGGGGTCCACTAGGTCTTTTATAGATATAAGGGATCCGTATTGTATTTAAAGCCCGAAAGGTTGAAGCCACCTTATGCTTCCTTAGGATCCTTGCAATCTTGTTAGTGGTCCCTTGGATAAAAGGAAGATGAACATTAGAAAATTGATCCTTGGTATATTTCTTAGCACTAGGACCTTTTTTAGCTCTGAGGAAAGCCTTATTACATTGGTGTCTACTATACCCATTATTAAAGAAAACACTTAGGAGATGTGCTTTCTCTTCCTTGAGATGGTTCTCATCAGAAACTATTAAAGCTCTAGTTGCTAAGGTGTTTAGAACACCAAGCATTTGAGCTGGGAAATGATGAGAATTAGCATGAAGATATTGTTCTAATGCGTTTTCTTAGGATATACTTGATGAGAGAAAGAGCCATTATCATTCCTTGAGAGGAGGATGTCAAGGAAGGGACGACTACCATTACATTCAAATTCCATGGTGAACTTCATAGAACTAGATTGATTGTTAAGATGAAGGAAAAACAGTTCCAACTTTTTTGATAATTGTAATAATAATAAGATTGGTAATAAGACTCACATATTTTCGTGGATGTAGCAGCCACCACCCAGTGACCCCGAGTGTCCGTGAACCACACGTGGAAAAATATTTCACCTAATGTTTTTTAAATTTCTGAATCTATTATTTTGTATTTTTATTTCCTAGAAATTAAGTAATTTAACAATTTAAATTAATGTATACATCCCTTTTGCATTTACGATCCCCTAAACTCCATGATAACTCTTTGGAAGATACAACGGTGAGTTTACACTCCGAGTGGCAAAGAAATAGTATAAATAACACAACCAGAAGTACAGGTATGGGTTAAAAAGAGGAGTCAACTTCTGTGAAGATTCATTGAGTTTTTTTTAGTTCCATCCGTGAAATGTTAGAGAATCATGAATGGAATGTAGTGGAAGTGATTCAATTTCTCAAAGTTAAATTTAAGCTTCTAAACAACTCAAACTAATAAATAACTAGAGTTAACTCATCTTAACTCATGCATGCGGGTAATTATCTCCAAGAATTTCATCTAGTTAAAAATGGCAGGAAGTTAAATGGAAATGGTGTTACAAATAGACGTCACAGGTCAAGTTATAAAAATGGCCTTGGATCTAACCAAATAGGAGCAACGAAGTAGAAATAATTGGAGGTCGAAGCAATGTTTGAATTTTAGTTATTGTCCAGCATTCCCGATTTTCAATGGAAAAACATTAGTGATCGCCATGGAATTTTCAGGTGGGCTCTTATCTTTAGTGGTTTTATTTTCTCAAATAGCGATTTAAGGTCGGAACTTGTTGTGGTATGTGGAGGTGGCCTTTCCTTCTCTATTTCTAGCTTCCGATTGCTATTCCAGAAAATGTATACCTTTCATGCCTTCATTCTTCCAGAAAATCTTTGCTCTTGATGTCTTCTCATGTGAATGGGAATTCCAATTGCTAACACAGTGAAGTAGAAATAAATGGTGTCTATGCTTTTATTTGTTTAAACAATTAATATTATAAATGCCTTTACCAATAGACCTATAATAGGAAACAATAAAATTTGGAATTTAATTTATTAAAATTCCTTTACCAATAGACCATTTATTGGTTGATAAAATTTTGGTTGGAATTATATTTATTTCTTTCTCCAAGGTCTATATTCATACAATTTATGAACTCCTTACTTCAATTTGATCTGAACCATTGCTTTTTTGTATCATTCCTTGACTATATGTTGGTAATTTGCTCCAATATTTGTTTTGAAAATTGCTTTCATTTGATTTTTTTAACTTATTAAGTTTTGAGTGTGATTCCTATATTGAAAAATATATTTGTTTTTATTACTGACACATTTGTCAATTTTTTTTTTTATCATTTTTTAAGATGTGTTATTATCCTAAAGGATAAAATTTGAGGCAAGTTTAAAGCTTCTTGATGTAACTTCCCATACTGCCATATTCTTCTTTTACAACTCAAATTTACAAAACTTTTTCTTCACATTAAGATTAAATTAACCAATTCTTTTATCTTATGTCAGATTTTATTCCATACATCGAAATTACTACCAATTTATAATTATCAATAATTAATTCGATGTTCCTAATTATATTCTTCTTTTACAACTCAAATTTACAAAACTTTTTCTTCATGATTAAGATTAAATTAACCAATTTGTTTATCTTATGTCTAATTTGATTCCATACATTGAAATGACTACCAATTTATAATTATCAATAATTAATTCAAAGTTCCTAATTATATTCTTCTTTTACAAATCAACTTTACAAAACGTTTTCTTCACGATTAAGAATAAAATAACCAATTCTTTTATCTTATGTCAAATTCGATTCCATACATGGATATGACTATCAATTTATGATTATCAATAATTAATTGGAAATTCCTAATTTTATATTTCTTCTCGAAGTAAATGGTTTTCATTTTTTATATTGTATTTATCGACAAAATTATTAATTACACAGTTTAATAAAAGTTTATGTAATTTTACATGTTACTCAAAAAGATAGAAATACTTCACTAAACACGAGTTTATTTTTGAAATTTCTTTAGAGAATGTAAAATCTATATTGAAACTCCAATTATTTATTTATTAAAGTTATTTATTTAAAAAAAATCATTTAGTGAAAAGAATGCTTATCTGAATAATATTTTACTCCATTTTTAAGTTTTGTGTTCTCCTAAAAATGAAAGAGATTAGAAATTTAACTCTTATTTTAATATATACTTCTTATCACCCAAGGGGGCTTCTCATTTGGTGATCGTTGTATTAAAAAGTACTATATAAATCGTGATATCTAATTTTCAAATTCCTTTCAAATCAAGAATACAAAAAAAATACATGCTTGAATATGGAAAATGTAGATTAAAATGATTATACCTATTGTTATAGTTATTGGCATATTAACTATTTTGTAATTACAACTGTAGATCGAGAGGTTTAGAAAATGAAGATCCTCATATATTGTTGTCTCCTCCTAAATCAATGGGTAGTTATTCCAATAATAACTTAATTTCTTATCTAAATCCATTTACAAAACATTACTAATATTAAAAAATTAAAAAATGCAATTCAAAATTTACTATTCCTCTCAATAATGACTACATGTGAGGATCAATGACTTAGAAATCAGCCTCTTCAAGGGAATACCTCATTTACACTACACAAATGAAAAATTCTTTGATGATACAAATGACAAGACATCCTTTCTATATATAGGAGTCCCAGCGGTCCCAATATAGTAGGAGCCTACATAACAATAATATTGTAAGGGCGCAACAATAAAAATAGTGGGCTTCTATGGGGTACAGTAATAACAACATGGAGACAATATGGGTACAATAATACAATAAGGGGGCTTCACTAATAACAATAATGGTTTACACTAGTAGTATAGGGACCTAAGATGCCCCTGTCCTTCAAAAAGTGTTGTCCTCAGTGCTTGAGTATTTCTAGATGCTTGTGTATAAAATTCTCATTCTTCCATCTGGAATTCTCATACTCTGAAGTTGATCAATTTTTTAGCTATTGATTTCTTGTTTCTATCACTGCTTTGGGTTCCAATATGATTTTTCCTTCTTCGTCAAGTTCTGGTAATATTGTTTGAACTAGGATCTTCTACAGCTTTTGAATGAGTTCCCACACTACTTTGTCATTTTTCTATTCATCATTTGCTTCATTTATCTAATCTAGTTGGATAATAGAAATGGCACAAAATAATGCTTCAACATCCTCATCTTTTCTTGAGAGTGCATCTACAACCACATTTTTCTTCCCTTTTTCGTAGATGATTTCAAAGTCATAAACCAACATCTTTGCAGCCCATTTTTTCTATTCTTCTGAAGATAATATTTATTCCAAAAGGTATTTAGGACTATCATGATCTGTTTTTAACTTGAAGTGTCTTCCCATTAGGTAAGGGCTGATGTTTGGAGGAACACATCCTGGAATCAAATTAATAGCACAATCGTGATCATGAATAGGTGGGAGGCCTTTGGGAGTCTCAAGTACCTTGGAATGATTGTCCAAGACTTTTTCGAGATCTAGAGAAGTAGATGATTTCAATGTGGGAACCTCTAGTGAACATAATTGTGCAATTATGCCTTATTGTTGTTTCTTTAGAAGCTTTTTCATTACATTAGATATGAATATTTTTCCGAGTTTCCATTCAATACCCATTAATTAAGCTTCCTTTCCCTCTAAAAAAATGAGGAAAAGTTCTTGAAAATTAAAATCTATTGTGCTGAAGCATTGTAGCCGTTGGACTCCTAGTACAACATCAACACCAATCATTGGAATGGAAAGCATTGGTCTATTCAATACATATTATCCCATGGATAGCTTGATATTATGGCACTTTCCAACGCAATTTATGGTTCCTCCACTTGCAACCATCACTTGACACTCTTGTGTTGGATATAGGAAGAAATTCAATTCCTTGGCTAGCTTACAATGAATAAAATTATGGGTACTGCACAAATCAATCAACACTATTACCTTTTTCTTCTTGATATGTCCTTCTATCTTGATAGATTGAGTAGTGGTAATTTTGACCATTGCATTACGAGATATGGTCATATTCATTTCTTTCTTCTGTATGCTTTTTTTCTGGTGTATATCCCCTTCTTTTGATGTTTCTTGTTCATTTTCTTCCTCCTCTTCACAATCTATGTAAAATAATTTCTTCTCAGCACACTTACGACCTCTAGTGTATTTTCTATCGCAACTGTATGAAGGCCCTTTTGCTCATGTTTCATCCAATTGTTTTGGTGTCAACCTTGTAGGTTGTGGAAGGCTAGGGGCAACAACACTTCCATATTTATAGTTGTGAGTGGTAGGCTTCCTTGTTGCCATAATTTTCCTTTGCAATTTTATTGAGAGCTTGAATGGATTCCTCAATTTATCAGGGTCCCAAAGATGAACCTCATGTTGAATTTTATCCTTTAAAGTACCTATGAAGAATACAATCCTCTGCTTCTCTCGAATACCATTTGCCATTACATTCAATTTTTGGAAGTCCTCAATGTGTTCTTCCATTGAACCATTTTGTTTGATATTTATCAATTAGCTAAAGAAGGTTTTGCTCTTTGTATCCAAATAATGTGCTATCATTTCGTTTGTAAAAGTTGACCAAATGACAATTTGTTTACAGGAGAAAAGCCATCGATACTATACAAACTGATTGGGTTCCAAATATGAACTGGCAATGCGTACCTTCTGTGTGTTTTTCACATTATGGAGATCAAAATATTGTTCCATATGTAGTATCCATGTTACTGGATCCTTTTCACAAAAATTCCTAATATCGATCTTCAGAATGTGGTGGGTCTTTATTCCAATGTTAGAGTCTATGAAATCATGATTAACAATTCTTTTGTTCTCATCATGAGTTTTCTCTACTACCTTTTCGCCATTAGGGAGCATTTCTTGCAGCAACTTTGTCAAACCTTCCTTCAAAACATCCACGTATTTCTTCAAATCCTTAATGTTGTCATTCTCTGAATGATGATTAACATTTATTCTATTCTCATTCTGAGTTTTCTCTACTACACTTTCGCCATTATGAAGCCTTTCTTGTAGCAAATTTTTCAAACCTTCCTTCCACCTTTCCATGCCCTTCTTCCAACCTTCAATTTTGTCTTTCATACCCTCTATCTTAGCTCCCACTCCTTTCTTTAAACCATCCATCTTAGATTTTGTTACTTTTTGTGAGAGTGAAATTTGTTTCACTTGGTCTCGTAATTTTGATATATCATATTGCATTTCTTCCTTTTCTTCATGAGTCATGCTAGAGCTTTCAGGTTCCTTACTATTTGTGTCCATCTTATTTCTTTGGAGCATCAATTAATGGTAATTATGCTTCACTATGCCCTTTGAATTCCTTCAAAATAAATTTTCAAACCAGACTTATCCAAAATTTAAAAAAACTACACACCTTTTTTCACTTTGTAGGAGATCGATATTGAATATGATGTATCTCTTCAATTTCGGATCACCAAGGCCTGAAATTTCCAATTGTGGTATCCCTTTGAGTCATATTTCCAACACCACTTGTCTGATCGAAATTGGATTCTCCAAGAAAGCGTTATGCCCAATATCCCAATATGACCTGATTATACATTTTCTCAGTAGAGTGAACTTGTATGAAATGCCACGTTCCACTATTAACCTTCAAACCTAAAGGCAATGCTTTAAAAACTATAGTCCATCCTATTTCTATAATGCCTTACGAAATTTCTATCTCATACTGAGAGATAAGGTTATGACTATTTCCCCAAGATTGCATGTTTGGGATGTAATTCGAGAGTCTGCAAAAACCCTAAATGTCTTGAACCATATCCCTGAAAATATAGCGAAATAAGTTCTAAAATTTGGGCCTGAGGTTCAGAATGATTTGAGCTAAAATATTTTTTTCTTTGTAGCTACTGAAACTTCGTAGAGAAATAGGTATATTGAAAATGCCACGATGACGTGTTCGGAGGAGAGGAACCATATAATCCAAAACTCTAATGACAAATGCTATGAAATTAGCTCAAAAAAGGATAGAAAAGATAGATCAACGACTTCGAAATCAGCCTATTCAAGGGGGAAACCTTGTTCACATTATACAAATGAAAAATTCTTGGATGATACAAATGAAAAGACCTCCTTTAAATATATAGGAGTCTAAGCAGTCCCAATACAATAAGGGCCTACATAACAATAATATTGTAGGGGTGCAACAGTAACAATAGTGGTAATCTATGGGGTACAATAATAATAAGATGGGGACTATATGGGTACAATAATATAATAAGGGGGCTGCACTAATAACAATAAGGGTTTAAACTAGTAGTAGAGGGACCTAACATGATCAATGAGAAGTGGATTCAAAATATAACTTATAAAAATTTCCTTGAAATGTAGTTGGAGTTATAAAAGGTGCATTGGATTATGGAATGTAACCTCCATTCCAAAGTTTATTTTCTTGCACTTGTTACATGTTTATTCATTATTCTAGAGCAATAAAATGGTAGGGTTTAGCTTAGGTGGGGTTCTCAACACTATGTTATTGAGGGTTATGTTTCTAATTTTCTTTGTTAAATATATGGCATATTTTTTAATGGTTTCTAATTAATATATCTATTTCAATATGTAACCACTTCTAGATATATGATCATTTTGATTGAAAGTTTCCTTGCCTCTACTTGTATTAATTTAATAGGAACTATCCCTATAGGATGTTAATACGTTAATCCATTTCCAATTACAAATATCAATTGAAGGGTTGATAATCAAATATGCTCCCATATTATATTCATATACTCTTGTACAAACAAAAATATTTCAATAATAACCTTCCCGCATGTTTAAATCCATTTTAAACTGTGTTTAAAAATAAAAAATTACGAAATCTAATTAAAAATTAAGTACTACTCTTGTTGATGACCACATATGAGGATTAATGAGAAGTGGATTCAAAACATAAATTATCAAACCTCTCTTAAAAATTTTCTTGACTTGTGAGAGTTTCACTAGATTATAGAATGTCTACCCCCATTGAGATGTCGCTATGTTAAATATAGTCTATCAAATTGTTGACGTGATTTTTATGACTTTTGTTAACAACGGGGAAGTGGGCCGAATTGGAATGCTTTAAACATGCCAAGTTATTTGGAATGGTAAATCTCTATGGGTTTTAAGGCTTTGTTGGCCTTTCGATCTCTTTCTTTTTCAAATAAGAGAATCTATTGAAATCTAAGGTTAACTAATGCAATTTTGGTACATAATCTACACTACTTGTTAATACACCTAAAACTAACAATTAATAGTAAATAGATAGAATGAAAAAGGTAGATAGTTAATAAAATATTATACATAAATAACATTAGAATCAATAGCTAAAATACAATGAGAATTGTTCAGCACAAAATTTATAATACAACAAATTAAACATCTAGAAACATAACATAACTAGTCAAAAGAATGATTGTTTTTAGATTTATTACAATATTTATAATTGTAATCCAATTGTAATTTATTTATGGAATTATAAGTTAACACTAACAATAATCCTTAACATGAGTAACTAAAGGACATATAACTACGAAAATGTAAGCCTCTTAACTTTTAAACCAACATAGAGAAATCAATATTCATTTTTCATGATTCGCATCAAGAATGAAAGATAAATGGAGAGAGCTAACTAATGCTAAGTATCTACTATTGTTTAGCCAAAATAAAATTGAAAGTTAACTATAAAAATTTCGAAAAGTTAATCATGTTTCTATTATCCATTTATGAGTCAAATCAATAAATAAATAATGAAATATAAATACATGTTAGAAAATGCTATAAGACATACGTTAATCCAACTCATATAAAACTAACATTGTTTACAATCTGAATTCCTATACAGAATTCATTAGAATTTGCATTGAGCTAGTATCCAGAGTAGTATAATTCTTAGGATACAAATAAATGAAGGAGGATTTAAAAGATTATAAACATCTGAAATTGAGCTAACAAGAGTGAAAAGAAATGAAAATATATTCATTTTTTTTTCATGTGTCCAAGCAACTAAAGAACAATTTTTATATCTCCCAAAAATTCGGGAATCAAAACACATAACATAAATAAGACCATAAGAAAGCACAACTATGGGAAAATGTAGTAATATAAGTATGTGTGGATTGAATATGTTAGTGTCGGTCTTGAGCCCTCCATCAGTGATCAATAACTCTTTGCATATGCATTTTTAGGTGTCTCATCAGTGTCAGTTTTGCATCCCACTAGGCATGCCATAACACTGAATGGAGGAGCTGGTCTTTGGTCCCCTTCTTGGCTTTGCTGGATTAGGTCATACAACAATGTAATTGAGTCATGCTTATTCTTGTTTTGTCTTGAAGTCCCATGGTCTTAGGTCTAGGGTTTTGAGTCAAAATCATTTTAAGGTCATGAGTCATGGTCAGCAAGTGCCCAGCAAGCCGGAAGGAGTTCCTCAGGCGGTCAACCTGCAAAAAGAACGGAGTCAAACGCATTAAAAGAGCTCATTTCAGGACAAAAGGACTCTAAACAGTGTTTAAAAGCAAAGCAAGTTCAAAACATTGGAAAGTGGGTTCTAAAGTTAAATTTTTTTAAAATGACCCTATAAAAGCTAATTTCCCTCTTTAGTCACTCTTATTGTGCATTTGAAAGTCAAAAAATATGTGTTAGAGGCGGAAGGAGCAAATTCGGGCAAGTTTCTGCAAAGCACAAGTGTTAAAGGTGCGCGCGACCATTCTGGACAGGTGCACGACCATCTGGGTGCGCGCGACCAGTTACAGGCCAACGCGCAGTGTTAAATAACACAGACGCGACCAGTTACAGGGGCGCGACCAGTCTGAGCCCGTGCGCGACCAAAACTTCTGTCTGCCCAGAAACTCACCCAAACTCCCGAATTTCACCAAATTTTGCTCGTGGGTTTGAAGGTATGCCTCCATCACATCGTTTTGAAATGTGTCATGATTTCAAAGGTGGATTATGGTCATAAAATTCATGCAAGAAGTCAATGTAAGAATAGGTTAAATTGGCTTGAGGTTTTTGCAAGCATATGCTTTGGTAGTTTTGTTTTTTATTCAAGGTGTTTTATTCCTTATTCCCTTCCATTCATTTTCCCATGATTAATCACAGGTGTTAAAATGTCATTATCATTAATCTCATTTGCAAACAATACTCAAACCCTACCCCCAATCTTATACAAATCCTACCCCTAAATCATTTGCAAACCCTAGTCCTTTCAAACCCTATAAACCCTACCTTTTCCCCATGTATAATGATCAAACCCTAAGCACTAGTAACACAGCAAAATGCCTATGTAAATGTACAGCAGTGAATGAAAAGAAAACATGGTAAAAAACAAATAGAAAAGTGATGACAAGGCATGCACTCAAAAAATTGTAAAAACAGTGAAATTTGCCATTTTGCATAGCCTTAGAAAAATAAAGGAAAATGTCATCTTGTGTATATGTCAAAGACTTCAAAGCTCAATAAGGTCATGACAAAATTTCATTTGCATAGACATCAAAGAAATCAGACTTGCTGTGGTTAGGGTTTGCAGTAACATGGTATCTTTTTCCCCTCCTCAAAACTCTGTTTTTTCCCCTACCTAATTCCCTATGTAAACCCTAATTCAATTGCTTGTCCCTTCAGTTAAACTCCCTAGGCAATTGAATATCCCTCCCTATGATCAAATCACACAGTGAAACCCTAATTACTCATGGCAAATGAAAAAATAAGGCTGCCTCTGTTTTAAATGAATTGTTGTTACAAAAATTGATTGGCAGCAGACTTTGTTGATGGGTTCCATTATCCCCCCTAAACCTAATCCCTAATATCCTCTATTTTACCTCATTCCTATGATACAATCCCCTCTCCCTTCCACTGTAAAATGATCACAACAACCCCTTCCCTTCCTCTTACAATCAGAAACCCTAAATCCCTGTTTCCCAAAGCATCAAATGGTCATTTTGAAATTATGAAAAACAGAGTATGCTCCTCAATGACATTCAAAACAAATTGAAATGAGCTGCCTGTTACTTGTACATCATTGATGCTACCCTATTCCCCTATACCCATGACATCATTCCCTCCATCATGATGATTATTATTGTCCTTTCCCTTGGTGCTAAAAAATCACAGTTTCCCTAAATAAGGTATTAATTTGTAAATGTTGAAAGATGGAATGACATGTTTAGCATTATGTGATGTTTTCCTTCAAAATTCCCTGCTTATATATATTTTTCCCTTTCCTATATGTAAATTCCCTCCCCTAACACGTCCCTCATGATGTTTCCCCTTGAAAACAGCATACTTCACAGCATTTTGCAGGCAGGGCAGCAGTCATCTTTGCCTAATCTTGTTCCACCTTGCTCAATAACATCTTGTCAACCACTGAAACTAATGAGCAAGGTGATGACCGGTCTTCTTCTACAGAGGTTGAGACACAGCAGAGGCCTCGTAAGGGTGGCAAAGGTGGTCATCATAGAGGTTACAAGTTTGCAAGGCAAAAATGAAAATTCTCCAAAGGAAGCTGTCAGAGGCCTAGAAGAAGAAGAAAAGGACAAACCCACTCCGCATCTTGGCTGAGGCATCCCTCACTCATCATGGTACTGGTCAGCCTTGATCTAGCATCAAAATCTGAAAATTTTGAGAATTTTGGAGCATTTTGCAAATTTTTGGTAAAATTACAGGTTTTTCCTAGGAACCGGTCTCACCCCGGGTGAGACCAGTTTGAAGGGCTGCTCGGAATTTTGAAAAATTGGCATTTTTGGAAAGGGCATTCAAAAAGAAAAATTACCAATACTTGGGAGAAGCCTGATTTTGAGTTTTGAGCCTCCAAAAGCTCAAAATACACCTAAAAAATGACTTTCTGCCCACTTTTTGAGTTGCAGAAAGTGACCTTGGGAGAAATGGTTTTTGAGGGGTCAAATAAACACCAAATTCATAAATTCCACTTGGGATGGAAAGTAGACAGGCCAAGCTTTCCAATGAGCCATCTTGCCCCTGATTTGGACCAGTGGAACCCACTCAAAAACAGCTGTGAAGGGGCACGACCAGAACTTCCAGATTTGTCAGAATTGCCATTTTCGGTCAAAAAACACTGTTTTGACTATGGTTGACCATTTTTACTTGTAGATGATGGATGAATGTAATATTTTCATGGCAATTTGATAGGTTTTATCTTTATTTACTCTTCTAGAAGCTTGTTTGATGTAAATAGTGAATAATTAATGCATGGATGAGTTAGCTAAGTAATAGAGGCAAGTTGTTGGGCTGCCTATTTTCTAGTTCTTAGTTTAGAATTAGTTCAAACTGCTCCTAGGAAGCTGAGCTCGACCCCTAGAGGTGGGGAAAGGAGTTAGATGGTCTAGGAGGTCTATATTATGCTCTCTCCTTCTCATTTTCATGGTTGGACTCTTGTGTAAGGAAGCTTTATTGTATATTGTGCATCTATTTCTGCAATTGAAGGCAAGGAAAGCCAGGGTTTTACAGACATCTTTGAGGATTCTTGTGGATCTGATTGTTGACGGTGTGTTCTCTACATGTTCTTGTAAGTTTGTTTATGTGTTTCACATCTCTCTTATGCTTCTAAATTGGACAGATGAAGTGGTAAAGTTTGAACTCATGTTTTGACATGCTCAGCTTTTTAGTTTGTTCAATTTTAATGTTTTCTACTGTCTAGAGAGGATTTGAATTGTGTGTTTGCCCTCTTTAGCTTCTCCTCTATCATCTCTGATCATCCATCTCAGATTAAGGCATCAGCACTCATTCCTACCTTGCCCCTTAGATCCCCCTGTGAAAACTGTGCTCAATCCCCGCACCTTGAATTGCACTTCCACCAATTGCCACCAAAAACCCCAAAAATCATTAAATCAACCCCCTTATCAATTTACTAGCCTAAAATCTTTATTATTAATTGGTCAGACTAATCATATTGAAATATCTATCGAATCTGACCCGAGAGAGCCTTCTCATACCTCGTAGGGCTAGCTACGAGGTGAAATGGTTTGATGTAGCCTTGAGAGTTTGTCTATCTCAGCCTAGGTGAATTCCAAGCGCTAACAGAATAAAACCAATCCAATCACATTTATGTAAAGATTTCCAGTTAAAAACTCCACATTCATAATGATGTTATACTCTATTTCTTTTTAATTCCCCTCTCCCTATGATTCAAAATTGAAGAGATTTAATATAGGCTCAAGAGCCTAATTCCACTCCATATTAAAATTTAGAAAATAAAATTATTTTTGCAAATTTGCAATATTTTGTCTTTGGCCTAATGTTCATATCCCAACTATTTGCAAGAGATAAACATAGAAGGACTACCAAATCATCCTCTCATATCTAACAACAGCTATTTCATTGAAACCAATATCATTATAGCGATAATTTGTTAGCCAACAGAGAAAATAGAGTTAAAAACTTATAATGGTATTAAATAAGGATGTTGCAAAATCGAGATTCTATAGATACCATACGAAATTTAGAAAATATAATCAAAACAAAACATGCCTTTAAATATTGGTTGAAAAATAGATAATTATAAATATTTATTAAGCAGGATTTAATTTTGGAGAAATGGCTACTTTCACTTTTGAAGATTTAATGATTATATGAATATCTTTGGACTAATTTTTTACTTCAATTTCAGTAGATTTCTATTTGCTTTGACTTTATCTTAATCAATTTTGGGCCTTAATTTGATCATTTTCATGTAACAATTTGTCAATATGATGTTCCAAGGGAGGTACTATACCAATAAATTATTGATGCTAGTACACACGGAGTAAGGATGGATCATAGCCATATTTTCTCCTACGAGTCTTTTCTACACTATTATTTCCATCACACTCAAATTTATTTTTATAAAAAATAGAAAAAAACATTCTTTTCTCTAAGGTTTAGTCTTCTCTGGTGAAGGCTTTGGTGGTGATTCTAGATAAATGAAGACCTCCTCTACAAGAGTGTGTTTTCACCTACTACGCCACCACTTTGAAATCAATTTTTCAATTACTTTTACCTTCACTTTAGATTGTGAATTATACTCAAGCTGACTCATATATTCTTGTGTTTTAGGGTTGAGTCAAGGGCTACAATATGAGGGATTTAACTCTTCTTTTTCCCTTTTTTTTTTCAGTATTTATCTCCCAATAATGGAACTCACCAATTTTAGCCTTGCTCCTAGTAACATGGACTAGTGTAATATCTAGATGTACAACTTCTATATCATCAGAGTAATCTGTTTTCTCTACATGAAGTGACTCATTGAGGTCATATTGAACCTAAAAATTATCCAATATTGGCTTAGCGTGGAGGATTAGATGAAACCCTAAGGGTAAGGCATTGTTGCTCAGAAGCCTCGGGTTCCTAAAACCTATTTCCAAAGATTAACTTATTCCAAAGGGTTGATAATGAAATATGCTCCCATATTATAATCATATACTCTTGATAAAAAAAAATGATTTCAATAATAACGTTCGTACATGTTTAAATCCATCTTTAAACCATGTTTGAAAATAAAAATTTATGAAATCTAATTAGAAAATCACTATTACTTTTGTTGATGATCACATATGAGGATTAATGAGAAGTGGATTCAAAACATAAATTATCAATCCTCTCTTAAATTTTTTCTTGACTTGTGAAAGGTGCACTAGATTATTGAATGTCTACCCCCATTCATCTGTCACTATGTTAAATATAGTCTATTGAATTGTTGACGCGAGTTTTATTACTTTTGTTAACAAAGCAGAAGTGGACCGAATTGGAATTCTTTAAATATGCCAAGTTAGTTGGAATGGTAAATTTCTATGGATTTTAAGGCTTTGTTGGACTTTGTATCTCTTGCCTTTTCAAATAAGATAAGCTACTAAAATCTAAGGTTAACTAATGCAATGTTAGTACATAATCTACACTACTTATTCATACACCTAAAACTAACGATTAATAGTAAATATGTATAATGTACAAATTAAATAGTTAGTAAAATATGATACATAAATAACATTAGAATTAGTTGTTAAAATACAATAAGAAATGTTCATTACAGAATATATAATACAACAAATTAAACACCCATAAACATAACATAACTAGTCAAAAGAATGATTGTTTTTAGATTTACTACAATATTTAAAACTCTAAGCCGATTTTAATTTATTTATGAAATTATAAGTTAAAACTAACAATAATCCTTAACATGAGTAACTAAAAGACATATAACTATGAAAACATAAGTCTCTTAACTTTTAAAACAACATAGAGAAACCAATATTCATTTTTAATGATTCGCATCAAGAATGAAAGATATATGGAGAGAGCTAACTAATGCTAACTATCTACTATTTTTTAGCCAAAACAAAATTGAAAGTTAAGCATACAAATTTCCAAAAGTTAATCATGTTTCTATTATCCATTTATGAGTCAATCAATAAATAAATAATGAAATATAAATACATGTTAGAAACTATTATAGGAGATATGTTAATCCGACTCATATAAAAATAACGTTGTTTAAAATCTAAATTCCTATACACAATTCATAAGAATTTTCATTGAGCTAATGCCCATATTAGTATAATCGTTAGGATACAAATAACTGAAGGAAGATATGGAAGATTACAAACATCTGAAATTGAACTAACAAGAGTGAAGAGAAATGCAAATATTTTCATTTTTCATTCACGTGTCCAACGCACTAAACAACAATTGTTATATCTCCCAAACATTCAGGAATCAAAACATATAACGTAAAGAATACCATAAAAGAGAGTGACCATCGGAAAAATAAATAATATAAGTATGTGTCGATTGAGTATAACCAATACACTCACATTTACATAAAGGTTTCGAGTTAAAAACTCCACATTCATAATGATGTTATACACTACGTCTTTTCAATACCACTCTCCCTACTATTCAAAAGTGAAGGGATTTTATATAGGCCCGAGAAACTAATTCTACTCCATACTAAAATTTAGAAAATAAATTGTTTTTGAAAATTTGAAATATTTTCTCTTTGGCTTATTGGTCATTTCCTAAGTACTTGTAAGAGATAAACATAGAAGGACAACCAAATCATCCTCGCATATCTAACAACGACGGATTCATTGAAAACAATATCATTATAGGGATAATTTATTAGCCAACAAAGAAAATAGAGTTAAAAACTTATAATGATATTAAACAAAGGATGATACAAAATCGAGATTCTATAGATACCATAACAAATTAGAAAATATAATCAAAACAAAACATGCCTCTCAAGATTTGTTGAAAAATAGATAAAAATAAATATTTATTAAGCAGGATTCAATTTTGGAGAAATGACTACCTTCATGTTTGAAGATTTAATGATTATATCAATATCTTTGGACTAATCTTTTACTTTAGTTTCAGTAGGTTTATGTTTAATTTGAATTTATATTAATCAAGTTTGGGCTTTAAGTTGGTAATTTTCATGTAACAATTGGTCAATATGTTATTCCAACTGAGGTTCTGTAAAAACAAATTGTTGATGTTAATACATGTCGAACAAGGATGGATCATAGCCATATTTTCTCTTTGGAGTCTTTTTTACACTATTATTTCCATCACACTCAAATTTATTTTTCTAAAAAAGAGAAAAAACTTTCTTTTCTCTAAGTTTAACTCTTCTCTGGTGAAGACTTTGGTGGCGATTCTACATAAATGAAGACCTCCTTTAAAAGAGTGCGTTTTCACCTATTACGCCCACCCTTTGAAATCATTTTTTCAATCACTTTTACCTTCACATTAGATTGTGAATTATACTCAGGCTAACTCATATATTCTTGTTTTGTAGGTTTGAGTCGAGGGGTACAATATGAGGGATTTAACTCCTCCTTTTCCCAAAATTTGGGTTTATCTCCCCATAATGGAATTCAACAATTTTATCCTTGCTCCTTGTAATGTGGAGTAGTGTAATTTCTGGATGTCCAACTTCTTTATCATCAGAGTAATCTATTTCCTCTAGATGAAGTGACTCATTGAGGTCATCCTCAACCTAAAAATTAGGCAAGATTGGCTTAGCGTGGAGGATAAGATGAAACCCTAACAGTAATGCATTGATTCTCAGAAACCTCGGGTTCCTAAAATCCATTTCCAAAGAGCAACATACTGCAAGGGTTGATAACGAAATATTCTCCCATATTATAATCATATACTCTTGATCAAACAAAAAGATTTCAATAATAACCTTTGTGAATTTTTATATCAATCCTTAAACCATGTTTAAAAATAAAAATTTATGAAATCTAATTAGAAAATCAGTATTACTCTTATTGATGACCACATATGAAGATTAATGAGAAGTGGATTCAAAACATAAATTATCAAACCTCTCTTAAATTTTTTCTTGACTTGTGAAAGGTGCACTAGGTTATAGAATGTCTACCCCCACTCAGAACGTCGCTATGTTAAATATATTCTATCGAACTGTTGACATGAGTTTTATGAATTTTCTTAACAATTGGGAAGTGGCCTGAATTGTAATGCTTTAAATATGCCAAGTTATTTGGAATGGTAACTCTCTATGGGTTTTAGGGCTTTGTTTTCCTTTGGATCTCTTTCTTTTTCAAATAAGAGAATTTACTGAAATCTAAGGTTAAATAATGCAATGTTAGTACATAATCTATACTACTTCTTAATACACCTAAAACTAAGGATTAATAGTAAATAGCATATCATAATTCACTATAGTTTTATTAACAAGTCACTTCCTATGAAGATCATGAAATTTTCCATGGATAATAAAAATCATGTTGTCATTGTTGTGATGAGTAGAGAATTCTACAACATAGGGTGGTGGAAGTAGAAGTCTCTCTTTTGGTGTGTTTATTGAGTGTGAAAAGGGCCAAATGTCTCAAGATGTTTAAACCAATTTGGACTTCTAGCTTTCATTATTTTATTTTTTATTTTGTAGGTGGACTTCGTTGGAGGATACTATGATGCAAGAGGGAATGTTAAATTTTGGTTTCCAATGGCATTCACCACAACAATGTTGTCATGGAGTGTTTTTGAATTCACTGGGTTCATGGGTGGTGAGATAGCCAACTAAAAGGATATCATTTGTTGGTCCACTAATTACCTACTAAAAGAAAACACACATCCAGGCACCATATATGTCCAAGTAAATGCATATATAGTACACAACGATTCAGTTCTCTACAAACTAATCCATGTCATTCTTTGTAGCTATATCTATTTTTTATCTGACTAATAATACAAGGTAATTTACTTTCTTTTCATCTTATGGCTAAAATCTATGCAAAACAACTAACACTTTAGATTCATATAACCTAACACTTCGTTTTCAGGTTAATTTATTAATAAATATTTTCCTACCAATGGTTATAGATACGTAAAAGTATTCCACTATGGAAAATATGTATGATCATTGTGTGAACAGGAACTTGGGATCTATGGATGGGATGAAATGAATATCATGGGAACTTGAGAAACTACAGAGTTAATGGACCACAAAACAAGGAGAGTTCCTTTGATCAGGTCCCTATAGAATGGATGTGTCTATGTCAAAATATTGTAATTAAAACTGGGGTGTATTCTAAAGTGTCACTAAATATGTAGGTACACATATGTATATAAAATTCTGGTGCATTGTAAATCCTAACTAAATATGCAGGTGATTCATAAATCTATCTGTATGACCATGTGCATAATAGGGAATTTGGTGAAAAACTAAATATATTTATAGAGACAGGAAGAGTGTTTTCAATTCATATCCTACTTGCCTATCCATCAGACCTTCTTCAGCGTCATCTCAAGTCAGGATTGATCCAGGTTCATATTAAACACCTACTAAAATTAAGTGTCAATTGATTATCATGTGTAAGATTTGATAGATATGGAAGAATTTAGTTTATTTTAATGTATGCTCTCATACATCATCAATATTTTATTTTAATTTCTCTAAATTAATCTCTCATGGTGTATTGTGCTTACCTATGCATTTGTGTTGAATCTCTTTCACTTTATGATGCACATTCTTTCATGCATATCCATTTATTTTCAGTATTAAACATCTCTAAAATTTGGTCCCAAATACTAAAAACTATTATCTTCACTCACCCTCACGTGACTGTTTACAAACAGGTCAAGGAGAAGTCTTTCACAGGCTCATCATCTTGGAATACATGTATATTTGTCAATTAGGTGGTAGCATAAAACCATTAGGGACACCCCCTTGAGACTGAAAAAGCACAAGTACAAACATAGAGGTCTTCTAACTCTGACATGGGTTTATTTTCTTGTAGTTATTGGATAATTTTCTCTGTATATATTAGCATGATAACATCATCCAATGGCATCAAATGTAGTGAAGAGAGACAATGAGACAACCATGTAGGCTACAACAACATTATTCTCATAATAAAATGCCATCTCAGGGATGTACAATACATATCATCCCCAACTACTCGGTTGATCTATAATTTTGTGGGAAGGAAATGACTAAAAGGAGGGAGAAACTCTATCAAAATTCGAACAGAATATAGGAATAAGGTGGACTCTAAGAACCAACCGTTCCTATGACTGGAAAGATATATGAAATCAATATCCTCTAACAAGAAAATAGTGAGATACAAATATCTCTATCATCCATAAACAAAACACCCTAGAGTACAGATCCTATGAAGGAAAACAAATCCAAAAATGTTCTTCGAAGATAAGTCCCCTAGTTCATCAACAATTCTAAAGCATTCAGAAATAAATATGATTTATAAATTGACGATTGAAATAATTCATTTAGAGGGAATGCAAGAGGTATAATTCCTTGCAACAAGAAGCCTATTTTTCACCCCTCTCTGAGACCTTGTGGCCTTAGAATTACATGGCATCCCTGTACAACCCCCTAGATCATAACACGGTGACTCGTTCGTCATATTCATCAATGACTAACAACAAACTAGGGCCATGTGTGTATCTAAAGTGTAATAGTGAGGGAAAGTTAGGGATGTGTAGAGAAGGACAATGGGTATCACTGGGGTTGGAAAAACTACAACAATTAATATATCATATGTAATTACATGAATAACATGAGATCATGAATTACTACCTATTTTTTCCAGTTCCTTGAGACATGATTGATTTAAAACTACATGCCATTCCCATAAAAGCCCACCGAACAGATTATGATGACTAGTTATACATATTCATCTTCACAAGTTGTATATTGCATGGTGTTAGGAAGGGATGTATGGTGGAGGAAATAGGATTGGGAGAGTGAAAGACCTATGAGGTAAAAAAAACCTTATCCTATGCTCCCACTCTTCAAGAATTCAATTTATTTCTAGCTACGGTGGTGGCAGTGTATTTGGTGGAATTCCCCATAGGTTAATTCAAGTGAGTGCTTCTCATATTTCAAATCAATGAATTGAATATCTCTAGGGAGCGATGATTATTCTCCTTCAGTCTCTTGTCTTCCTTGATTGAACCCATCTGAGTCTCACTCCTCTGTGGTTGTAGGCATGGGAATTAGTGTTGATTGTTTTAGGACAAATCGAGGTGGTATGATGAACATATATGTTTTTAGAGTTCCTTGAGGGGCAGTCAAGTCCTGTGGTGGTGAGAGTGCACCTTCTTTGGCTATATAAATCTGGAGTGATTGATGCAAATGTAGGATTGAGGTCCTCACCTTTCCTCTGTTATGTAATAGTATTGTGTAATACTTGGTGGTAGTGGGGGTACCCCTAGCTTGCAAGGATGTTGAAATGACATTTTTCAAGATTTTGATGCACCTACGGTGGGAATTTGGGGTTGCAATGCTAGCCTTGTCACTATTTTAGTTGTTTGCATAATGATATCTGACATGACTTGGTAGTATATTTTGAACTTGGATCAATAGAGACTTACGCAACCCTTGTTCAATGAACAATAGAGGTATTCTTAGTTACCTACAACAAACTTGGCCTAAGGATGCGAGTGTGGTAATTTAATGCTTTCTTTCTTTGCTCATTTAGAAAATTTAATCAATGGAAAGAACCTCTTGTAATGAAAGTTCTGGTTTTGGTCTGGCGTGTCTAGTACTTTTTGCACAATATTATTAGTGCGATACCTCACCCATATACCCTTTACCTTCGATTCATAGATCTTACCCACACAGAGGTTTATTCTACAAAACCACAACATACTTACAGATTGGGGTCTAGGTGTTAACAGTGAGCACGAAAGTTGTTTTAGTCAAAACGAGTAATGAGAGGATAGAAAACCTTGTATAGAAATTGCAATGAGATTTTTCTTAAAGGTGATGTAATTGTATCACATTAATTTTGAGATGATAGCATTAGTAAAATGATATAAGTCGTTGCAGCGATTTCACCTATGTTTGGTATATTAATAACTGTATGAGATTGAAGGAATCTGGTGGCATTATCAATAAGAACTATTGCTTGATTGACAATAAAATGGACCTTGTGTTGTACAACATTTGTATTAATTGTGAAGGACTTAAGGAACAGTAATGTTGTTTTTGTTAATCCTAGCAAGGATTATCAATTACACTATTTATTGGTCTCTGTGGTATAGATTCTTTGGATATTTTTTTTCTCCCATAATTGTAAGTGCATAAAAGTATTAGATTCATAGGACACCGTACCACTAATCATTTGAGTCAATGATCTTGGACGTTTTTTTATTGAGTCCTTCAAAACGTGTTGCCATTTGATCTTCCAAAATGTGCAAAAAGTTTTGCTGGTTGGAGAAAAGCTATAAGTTATAATAATAAAGATTCTAATATGCATAAACCTTTCCACCTTGCATTCCTTTTGGGGATATGCAGAAGAAATATGCTCTTCCAATAAAGAATAAATTCACCTCTGTAGAGTCATTGGGATTCCTATGGTAATGATTGTAACATTTTGGAGTCTTTTGTTTGTTGGCCTATGGTTTAGTGGTTCAGAGAGGGCATCCCCATGTTAATGACCCAAAGTTAAACTTAGAGATCAAAGCACTAAATTATAGGTTGGTTGAATTTTATCAGATTTATATATAGTATTAATTCAATAATTCATAAAAAATATAGTTTTTCGAGAACATTTCTCGGCGTAAATGAATTTGAATGTGATTTACACTGAAAAATATTCTCAAAAAACTTGATATGGATAGCAGAAGCTTAAATTCAACAAGAAATATAGTCTTAGGCACCCTAAATCAACTTTAGTTTATATAGCTTTAGAATTTCGTTTCTGCTACATCTTTGCATCTTATTTAGATTTGTTCATTCCCATGTAGTGTTTGTTCCTCAATTTATGCCTTACGATGTTTCCTTTGCAACATCTTTGGCAAATGCTAGTAATACAATCTTATACTGAGCCATTTTTAATAATATATTTTGGCATGTAAACAATGTGTGACAGAAAATATTGAAATGATTCTAATGTGAAAATACTAAAAAATAAGTTATCATTTATATTTATTTATATATGATTAAAGTTTATCTAATTTATAATTATCTTTTTTTTGGTTGATAAGTGGGTGAATCCTGAAAATCATGCTTACCCTGTGGCTGAGAGGCCACGACTCAGGGGCATCTAAGCCGCCAAAGTCACCCAGGGATCGCATCCGACCTGAGCCGCACCAGTGGAAACCATGCTGGATTTTTGGTATCAGCGAGACTAGAACCGGTGACCTTTTCTTACGAAGCGCCTTAACAACATGCTCCTTCACCGACTCTTCTAAATCTCTTTGATATCTAATTTATTATTATCATTTAAATATAATAAATTAAAATATTTGTTTATTTTCCTTAACTTAATAAATAAAATAAAAATATCCATTTCATTATGTAAATGATTTAAACCCAATAAAGCCTCTTCTATAAATTCAATATTTGAATTCATCCCTGTTATGTAAATATGATAACATATTTCAATGATTTAGATATTTCTGTGGACGTAGGGGCTTGATACCCTTGATCAAGCTCAGATATTTCCATGGACATAGTGGGGGTTTGATAACCTTGATCAAGCTCAGATATTTCCATGGATGTATGGGATTTTGATACCCTTGATCAATCTTAGATATTTCTTTGGACATAGCGGTGGCTTGATACCCTTGACCAAGCTCAGATATTTCTGTGGACGTAGGGGCTTGATACCCTTAATCAAGCTCAGATATTTTCATGGACGTAGCGACTCAGATATTTTTGTGGACATAGGGGCTTGATACCCTTGATAAAGCTCATATATTTTCGTGGATGTAGTGGCGGCCATCGAGTGACCCCAGGTGTCCTTGAACCACACATGGAAAAAATTAAAATAAAAAAATAAGAATTGGAGAAATATAATTGGTAGTGTTCCTAAATCCATGTTTATAGATACAGACAAATGAATTGAAAACCCACAGGCCTGTGTAACCCCATTTTCCGTTTCTTTGTTCATTTTTGTTACAGTAAGTAATAAAGTAGTTATTGCAGTAGTTGTACTAAATAAAGTACCACAATGTATTTCCGTTGCTTGGGATTGGTGGGATCATAACTAATAACTAACTGGACTTAACTCATCTTAACTCTGAGAATTAAGATCAATAATTTTCTATGAGAATTTCATCCAGTTAATAATCACAACCAAGTATTACAAATGCTTATAATATTATTACTATAAATATAGGTTTATAAATATCCATATTAAATCTATACCATTTATGTTTATCTGTAAATATATTAATGTGGTTGTGTTTGTAATTGATATACCAGCATATATGTCAACTATATTTAATAATTTAATTTACTAACATAATTATTCTTTTTCATTCATAAAAGTCCAAAAATATTTATATAAAAATTATTATTATTATTATTATTATTATTATTATTATTATTTATTCAAACACTTATCTAACAAAAATAATATTTCAATTTTTAATTATTACAAACTATTTTACTTTATCAAGGAAATAATTGGTAAAAATCAAATTAATTAATATAAAACTAAATAATTTGTAATTCTTACCTAGGTTATGTATTTTAAATGATTTAAAGATGTCTATTTCAATAAATCAACCCTTAGCATCCCAAAAAAAAATATTTCACCTAATTTTTTTTAAATTGTGGAATTGAGGCTTCTATGATCCATATCAAGTTCTCAGAAGATTTTTCAGCGTAAATCACATTAGAATGCTTTTGATGACGCGTTTCTGAGTCTATTATTTGGTAGTTTTATTTCCTAGAAATTAAGCAATTTAACAATTTAAATTAATGTATACATTCCTTTTACATTACCGGTCACCTAAACTCCATGATAACTCTTTGGAAGATACAATTGTGGGTTTACACTCTAAGTTGCGAAGAATAGTATAACTAGCATTTGCACCTAATGTTGCAAAGGAAACGCCATAAGGCATAGAGTGTGGAAGAATAGTGAAATGTCAATGGGCATTTTTAAAAGCAAGGGTCTATGATAATGAGTTTCAATTGAAATTGTTAGTTGCAGAGTAGTGCGAAGCTGGAGTATGCCAGAAATAATGAGGAGGGTTAGTGCCAGTGCGGGTAGTTGGTTAGGGCAATCTCAAACCCATCCCTGCCATTGGATCGAGGGTTGGAGATCGATAATAGCTGATGGACGCACACCTAAGTCTTGTCCCTCGGCATGTACAAGCATTGTGTGGAGGCACAGATAATGGCTTGTTGATGTGATCATGCTTTTGTTCAATATTGCAAGGTTTCTTTTTATATTTGGAGATTATGTTTTTCCATATGTTACATATTTATGGTGCTATTAAAAAATACAAGTGGATTTCAATGAAAGAGTTTAAAAAGTGATACGATGATATCACATCGATGTGAGGGTTGTCATTTTATATTTGATTTTTCTTTGTTTCGTTAATGTGATCTAGAAGTAATATTAATATTTTGGAATATGAAAATTTAATATGGAAATTATTTAGTAGTAGTTTACATGTTAATGGTTATTGATAATAATATTTAATATTTAAGATTGCATGTAACGGTGGAAGATGAAGCCAAGTGATATACATTAAGTATAATTTACATAAAGTAGAATGTTTGTAACAAAGAAACTCTTTTGATCTTGAAACATCCTTTTTCAAGTTTCAATTGAAAAATACAAGTAGTAGATTGTAACAGATGAGGTGAGAAAATAAATGTAATATTGTGAAGAACATTGTGGTTGTCATTCCATATCTGAAGTTGCATCGAAATTTTTTGGAGGCATCAAAGACCTGAAGAAGCAGCAATGAACCTGGAAAGTGCATATTTTGTTAGAATCTCTAGTATGTAAATTAATTGTGGAAATTTATAGTAATAGTTTGCATGTGAGTGGAAATGAACTTACCTTTGTCATGGGGATTTAAATATTGTTAGTCAAAGATGCAAGGTGAATGATGGCATACTGAACACGATTGGATATTTATGCATAATTGGAGATGCATATTTCTTGATTTCCATTTAGCCCATTTTTTTGCATTTTTTCACATTGATGAATGTGGTTTATGCATTTCAGGGAAGATTTTATTTGTAGTAATAATTGTATAACTGGATGGAGGCGGTATAATGGTACTTCTAGATTTGGTACTAGAGGAAATATGTTTTGTATATGTTGCAATGTAAGTATTGATCCCTCAATTTCATGCCAATAGTTATATAGTTGTGCTATCTTTGAGTCCATATGTCCTATTGCAAAAGAAAGAAAATGTTAGAATCAAATCTATAGAAAATATAATGAAATTGTAATATTTGCAAACATGATTAATCATGATTAAATTTGATTGTTGTTGAAAGATATGAAAGGTATGTTATAGAATAGATTGAGCTTGGTAAATAAAAGAAACCTTTTGGTGGTGTTAACATATGGATTGGACCAGATTATCTAGAGGTGGCATTGAATGGAGAATTTCTTCGGCGTGTTTTCTACAAGAAATGTTTTTGTTGTCCTCAATTTTATTGTAATGATCGATACTAAATGCGGGGCAAATCTAGAGATCTTGTAGATAAGTTACTCTTGAAATTGTTGTGAGTGTGAGACCCTGACGTTCAGTTTTACCAATATCAATTGTTGCTTTTGGTAGTGTCATACCTTGAGATTTATGTAAGGTTAATGCCCAAGCCATATTTAGTGGAATTTGTGTACATCCATTTCCTTTTATTGCTAGAACAGGCAAGTGAGTGGGATTTATTTCATCCCAAGGAGGCCTGATGTATTTGGGAAAAGCTACGACAACAAATGTTGGAAGTTTTGAAGGTGCAGTTGATTCTTTGTAATATATGGTTACAGTTTCTCCGAGGGAACCATTAACAAGTCTGGTTGAAACCCAAAGGTTGGAAGTTAACATAGCTTTTTGGCCATTGCATAACACAATTCGCTCAAGTTTCTCGTCTTCTAAGGGAATGTTGGAATTTTTGTTGTCATCTTCAGCTATGGATCTTGCGACCAGAGTGTTTAGAGATTTTAGCATTTGCTTGTTATGGACCGTTGTTTGAGCATTTGTTGGATTTACATCTATAATGTTCTGGAGGATGTTCTTGAAAGTAACCTGGGCAATGTTGTCACTTGTTGATGAAATATTATGTCTAATGTGATCACTATGTTGAAGGTGTTCCATAGTGTGCTTCCATGGCTCATGCCTACATATAGAGGTATGTCTTTGATGAGCATAAATGGTTGAGATCACCAGCCAATACAATGGAACAACCACCGAAAGGAGTGTTTCTTTACAACGGAGATGCCTCTCAAAGACATTTTTCAATATGGCTGAGAAGCTTTGGCCCAATGAAGCTCATTTCACTAGTTAGTATGTACCTTATATGGTTGACTACTTCTTGGAATTTCGCAAGAGCATTGCCTTCTAAGGGCGTAAGATCCTTTATAGGAAGGTGGAGAGGAGAATGGATTTTCGATGCTTGTATGTTGATAGTACAAACCCCTGTAGGGGTGAGGAGCATTACCGGTGAAGGTTCTAGGCTTGCAAGGGTTATGAGCATATCTTTGATGCCACTGATAAGGAGGGAATTTCCCATACCAATAGTGCCCTGTATTATCAATCCGAGAGTGGTTAAACTATCCTTCTTAGCAAATGATTAGAAATAATATTTAGAGATTTTCTTTGCATTGGAGATAATGTAGTAAGGGTTGTCAGAATACGTTGATGTGTTTAAAGAATGCATTAGATGGAGCAGCTATTCTCAATGAATTGTATGGCATTATTTTGTAGATCTAATGGGATAGTGGTATGATTCCAGTTACGGTTGTCACTAAAGCCATGAAGGCCAACCATGCCAAGGTCATTTATGAGGAGCTCATTTGTAGGGTATAATTGGGAGAGTAATTCCCATTCATTTATTTCCATGGTTTCTAGAGGATTGGCTTCATGAATAGTGAAGTTATCATTTGCGACAGATTCAATATCAGATAGTGTGTGGTGTTGATGCCAAGGTTTGTAGAATGGATGAGATGTTTTCCAATTTGTGATGAATTCTGCAACAAAATCTCCTATATCTTATACGATATGGCGAAAGGGTTTGTATAGTATAAGTTCAACTCTACAAAAATTAGCATAGCAAGGTTTAGTTGCGGATGATATGGAGGAGTAGCATGGTATGACCCAAATAACTGCTTTTGTAGGTCTAAGTTTCCATTTGTTTGTTTTGTGACAAGGATCATATGACTAGGATCTTGCTTCTTCTATAAGTGATGTGGGTTCTAGTGTATATGGGCATTGGATATATGTATCTATGGTGTGTGGGGATGCAGTGGAGGTTGTGTTAGTTTATGGAAGGCGCATATAAATTTTTTGGCTTATGTTTAAAGAAAAGAATGCTCAACTCCACAATGTTAATGGTAACATTTGCAGCATATGGCAGGTTTCTTTTGCTCCAATGTTATGATCAAGAAGGATTTTTGCAAGAAATTTTTGAAATGCAGATATTGCTTGGTCAGCAATGGGTGAAGCGAGGACAATTCTATGTAGCATGTGGTGGAAGCTTCATAATTTTTTATGCTTTGGATGCATATTTTGCGATATGTATTTTTACAACATGTATGGAGAGTACTGGTTGGCAGTCAACATTTTCACACCAAATAAATAGGATGGTACGGTTATAAGTATTGAGTCGATCATCGTTGCGAGAAGGGGAGTATGTTTTTTGGCCATTGGAGTCAAGGAATAAGGATGAGTTTGGACGTAATTCCCATGGTGATTTATAGTGACACTCGAATGAGGATCCTTTCTTTCTTAGGCATGTTCTTTTGGTGCATTTTCTGTGACCTTCAAATCAATTGATGAGTTTTTCCTAATCATTGAAAGGATTTGCTCTAAAGATTTGCAGTCTGGATAGTAGACAATGGTCTTCTGGATTTGTCCGAGTAATTGGTTGGTTTGAAATCAAAGGAGTACGAGGGTTCCAAGATGAAATATATTTGTCGAAGAATTGCCTAGTAATATCAACTGCTTCAGCGTCTTCCTAGTTGATGCTTTCCATATCAGGTGCATTTTCTATCCAAAGGAAACCATGGATGTGTGTAGATCCCCTATGTTTCCATTAATACCTGTCAAGTATGCATATCTATAAGATAATTTTGTAGTAGATGAGGTATGATGTTTAGAGAGTTATGAAATAAATGTGATAGAATGTGTACCTATACCAGTAGTCTTTTTTTTGCAAGTGTTTCTCTAAGATAACTTTACGAAATTTTGTGTATCTATAGTGCATATATAATGATGTTAAATGTGGGTCAAAGATAATGTTATCATTTCTCCATTTTTGTTGTTTTTCAATATCAGAAGTTTGACATCCGGGCATGACTGCATGAATATCAGGCCATTTTGTATCAGTTGCACTTAATGTGAACAAGAATGTCGGGAAACCAAGCTGAGATATCATGTCTGTTAGTTCATTTTTATATTTGTCCCAAAAAGATATTTTTCCACGTAAAGAGAAACAGAATCGCATGACTTGCTCTGCCAATTGCTCATCTAGAAGTTGTTTTAATCGGATATTCAGATCTTGAATAGATGTTGGAACGTTATTTGAGATGTTATTTTTCACAAAAATTAAGGATGTTTCTTGACTGTGATGTCACATCATGAGATTATATATGTAATAATGAAAGTGTGGGTGATTTCTGAATCTGTTATCATAGTAACGTATGATGTGAAGTGCCTATTGATGTAACTACATTGCTTTCATTCTTGGTTGATTTGGCATTGTAGCTCTTGTGGGGAAAAGGGTGGGGAAAGCCATAGAAATTAGACCTTTTGTGTTGTATTCATTGATTGGGGATACGCCAATTGGTGGAAATTCAATTATAGTACCAGAATGGTGGTTGTAAGCATGTAAATAATGGTGGATTTCTTGGATTTTTGTATTTGTGTTAGGAATAATGGATATGAATGATGATGTTCGGTGTAAGTATGGGTTTTTGGAATCTTTAGTGGGCTCAATTGGTGGTTCAGGTGAAAGGTGGACAATTGTTTCTATAGTATTGGAATGTCGAAGGGAGGAGGAGACATCGGCAGGGATTGCTAGTAAGGATGCTAGTGCGTTGTTATCAATACAAGCATTCTTATAGTATGGGCCATTTGCCAATTTGTATTCTAATGCAGCAAGAACATGATGTCTATTGAGAATGCAATCATAAGCATGATGGTCATTACTATGATGGGTGATAATTAGAAAACTTACAGAGGGATATGCACTATCATAAGAAAAAATATCAAGAAAGTAATACTACCTATCCTTTATATACAAACAGGGGCAATGAGTGCACATAGATGGATTATGAATCCATTAATTTTATCATTACATATAGATTTAGAATGATACAGATTCTTCCCTACTGTCTTCTCTGTCTTTAAACAACAATAATAGAAAAATTATATCACTTACTTTCAGATGGAATTTTGGTAGTATAAGGGTAAATGGAAGATTCAAATCATTCAATTTCATCGATATGTCAAAATGAGTTTGGAATTTTTCATCACCACCTACCAATCCTAGCTAGATTTGACCTTAGGAAATCTCCTCTTAGGTAAGGAAGTCCCTTCTTAACCTTAAAGTGAGCGGTAAGGACACTGAGGTGATAGAGGGTGGCTTGTGTGTAGTTGCACCTTGGCTCTCCCATTGTCTTGACACTTTTTCCTTAGGAGAGAGCTCAAGAAGTAACAGAAACCAAAGGTAAGTCACCTGTAATAATGGCATACAAGAACATATATAGCCTACACGAGAGAAAAAAACAAACAAAGTGCAGGACCTTACCTCACTTGGAAGGCATTAAATTCTTTGAGCTCAGGTGAAAGACCCACTAAATCTTTTCAGGATAAAATGAAGCTAGAACGTGAACTTATCTTAGAAGTTTAGATTTTCCATTACCAATCTATGAAAAATTTCAATCATTTTTACCTATCCTTTACATACAGACAGGGGAAATCATTGAACATAGATGGATTATGAATCCATTACTTCTATCATTAAACATAAATTTAGAAAGATAGAAGTTCTACCCTACTATCTTCTCTATCTTTAAACAGAAGCAATAGAAAATTTATATCACTGACTTTTAGATGGTATTTTGGCAATAAAATGGTAAATGGAAGATTCAAATCATTTGATTTCATGGATTTGTCAAAATGAGTTCAGAAATTTTCATCTCTACCTACCAATCCTAGATAGATTGGACCTTAGGAAATCTCCTCTTAGGTAAGGAAGTCCCTTCTTAGCCTTAAAACGAGAGGCAAGCCCATTGAGGTGACAGTGGATGGGTTGCCTATAGTTTCACCTTGGCTCTCCCATTGGCTTGGGACTTTTTCCTTCAGAGAGGGTTCAAGAAGTAACAAAAACCAAAGGTAAGTCACCTATAATAATGGCATCTAGGAACATATAAAGCCTAAAAAGGAGAAAAAATCCAAATAAAGTGCAGGACCTTACCTCACTTGGAAGGCATTGAATTATTTGAGCTTAGGTGAAAGACCCACTAAAGAATTTCCGGATAAAATGAAGATGGCACTTGAAATTATCTTAGAAGGTTAGAGTTTCCATGACCAATCTATGAAAAACTATAATTCACATGTACAAACCCAATCTCATTGTTTCAACTGTATCATAGAAATTTCATTAAAAAATGTAGACTTAAGTGAATCTTTTTATAGCCTTATAAATTACTTATAAAAGAGGCTCTATTATGAACTCTAGGACCAGTTTCAGTATTGTAAGAATTACTCAAGGAATTTCAATGTTATGGCTATGTCATTTTGCTCTTATGTTGGATAGAGTATTTGATAGTGAAGTTCCTTGAGACTTTCACTGAAGAGTTCAAAAGAAGCATAACTGAAGGAAAATGGCCAAAAACACATTCGAGTACCAATTTCATAGCTTGTTATTTTTATTCAATTTTGAATGGAAATCTATTGGTTTTCAGTTAAACGACCTTCCCTTCATTGATATTTCATTCTACGACAAACCTATTGATGATTTCAACTGGGCCATCCAATAGATGGGAGTGGTGGTTGACTTTGGGAAAGGATGTGATGTTATCATCAAACATATCCTAACTTTATGAATATCTTCATAACTTTGAATGGAATCCTATCCATAGATGTTCTGTTAAAATAATACTACCTATCCTTTACATTAAGACAAACGTATATAAAGTAGGATATTAGCAAGGACAATTGAATAAAAAGGATAGTCTACAAGATTGGTACCCAAATGTGCTTTTGGCCATTTTCCTTCAGTTATGATTCTTTTGGTTACAACAATGAGTTGAGTGAACCTCATAGCAAAAATTACATGAAAAACAGAGGCAATGAGTGCACATAAATGGATTATGAATCCATTAGTTTTATTTATTAAACATAAATTTTTAATGATACAAATTCTACCCTATTGTCTTCTTTGTCTTTAAACAACGGCAATATACAATTTATATCACTGAATTTCAGATGGCATTTTGGCAATACAATGGTATATGGAAGATTCAAATCATTTGATTTCATGGATATGTCAAAATGAGTTCAGAATTTTTCATCTCTACCTACCAATCCTAGCTAGATTCGAACTTCGGAAATATCCTCTTAGGTAATGAAGTCCCTTCTTAACCTTAAAGTGAGAGGCAAGGCCACTAAGGTGACAGTGGGTGGCTTGCTTGTAGTTACATCTTGTCTCTCCCATTGGCTAGGGACTTTTTCCTTAGGAGAGGGTTCAAGAAGTAACAGAAACCAAAGGTTAGTCACCTTAAAATATTTACCTATGTTGCTTATAATGCAGTTATGGGGGAAGTATGAGTTAGTATATAACTGTTGTTAATATTATAAATTTTACACCTGAAAATAAAGAATTTACATAGTCTAACTTATCAGTCAATTTACTTGGTCTCATCTCCCATAGAGAGAGGAAAGGAGGATAGGTATACAATAGTGACTGCATAAAAATTATTCACTTTATAGTGATGGTTTGTTGGGTCCCCATAATACTAGTGATTACCCCATTACTATTGTAGTTATACCCCCTATTAATATTGGTGTGCCCCTATTGCCCCCATATTGTTATTATTGTGCCCTATAGAATCCCTCTACTGTTATTTTTGTGGCTTTATATTATTATTGTTAGGTTGGTTGGATTATATTGTGACTCCTTAGACTCCTATATTGAAAGGAGGTTTTGTCATTTGAATCATCCAAGAATTGTTCATTTATGTAATGTAAAGGAGGTTTCCCCATCGAAGAGGCTTAATTCTAAGGCGTTGATCTATATTTTCTATATTTTCTCGAGCTGGTTTCATAACATTTGGTATCAGAGCTTTGGATTCTAGGGTTTCGCTACTCCAAACAGGGCATCGTGGAATTTTCGCTATAACTTTTTTTTTTCTGCGACGTTTCAGAAGTTGCAAAAAAAAACCCATTTGAGAAGAAATCGCGCTAAACCTTGGGTCTGAATATTAGAGCTTTTCGCACTCTATTTGCGGAGATATGATCTGAGGAAGTTGGTCTTTTTGCAGATTCCTGAATTACATTCCAAACAGGTGACCTGGGTAAAATCGTCATAACTTTCTTTCTGAGCATCGGATTGAAATTTCACAAGAAGGTAAAGAAATGGGACGGACTGTAGTTTTCTTGTATATATTTTTTAGAGTCAAAGGTCAAAACAGTGACGCGTGCACTTCATACAAGTTTGCTCTACTAAACTAGTCTACAATCAGGTCACTGGGGGAGATTATGCATAACTCTTTCTTGGAGAATCCAATTTGGATCAAACTAGTGGCATTGGAAAGAGGACACAGAAGGCTACTACAAATCACAATTTTAGAACTGGATGATTCGAAATTATAGAGATACATCAGATTCAATATCAAGCTTCTACAAAGTGAAAAATGGTGTGTATTTTTTTTTAAATTTTTGCGTAAGCTTGGTTTGAAGGAATTCAAAAGGCATAGTAAAGCATTATTATCAGTAATTGATGCCCCGAGGAAAGAGAATGCAAACACCTAGTAAGCAACCTGAAAGATCTAGCATGACTTATGATGAAGAGGAAGAAATGCAACATGATATAGCAAAATTACGAGACCAAGTGCAACACGTGTCACTTGCACAAAAAGGAACAGAATCTAAGATGGATGGTTTAAATAAAGATGTAGAAGCTAAGATGGATGGTTTAAAGAAATGCGTAGAAGCTAATATGGATGATTTGAAGATAGATTTGAAGACAGACATGGAAGAATTGAAGAAGTTGCTACAAGAAAGGGTCACTACTGGTGAAAGGGTAGTAAAGGAAACTCATGATGAGAACAAAAGAAATGTTAATCATGATTCCATACACTCTAATGTTGGATCGAAGACCTACCATATTTCAAAAATTGATATGAGAAAGTTTGATGGCAAGGATCACGTAACATGGATATTACAGATGGAGCAATTCTTCGATCTCAATAATGTGCAAAACACACAAAAGGTACGTATGGAAACTTTATATTTGGAACCAAATTAGTTTGTATGGTATCAATGGCTTTGCTCTCATAAACAATTTATCACTTGGGAAATTTTTATGGAATAATGGATAGCATATTATGAGGATACAAAAAGAAACACTTTTTTTAGCCAATTGATAAGTCTCAAACAAAAGGGTTCAATAATGGAGCACATTGAGGAGTTCCAAAAATTGAACATAAGGGTAAAAGATATTCCAAAGGAGCATAGGATTGATGTGTTCATAGGGTATTTAAAGGATAATATCCAACATGATGTTTGCCTTTGGGAACCTGATTCACTAGAGAAGGCATTCAGGTTAGCAAGAAAAATGGAAAGCAAAATTATGGCAACCAGGAAGCATACCACTCACAACTATAAAGACGGAAGTGTTGTTGCCCCTAATCTTCCACAACCTATAAGGTTGACACCAAAACAATTGGAAGAAAAAAGAGCAAAAGGGTTTTGTTACAGTTGTGATAGAAAATACACTAAAGGTCATAAGTGTAATGAGAAGAAATTATTTTACATAGATTGTGAAGAGGAAGAAGAAAAGGAGCAAGAAAGGTCAAAAGGAGAGGATATACTCAAGGAACAAAGCCTAGATGAAGAACAAATATATCCGACCATATCTTCTAATGCATTGGCGGGAATTACCACTCCTCAAACCATCAAGATAGAAGGACAAATCAAGAAGAAAAAGGTTATAGTGTTGATTGATTCAGGAAGCACCCACAATTTTATTCATTGTAAGGTGGAAAAAGAATTGAATTGCTTCGTATATCCAGCACCAGAGTGTGAAGTGATGATTGCAAATTAAGGAACAATAAATTTCTCTGGAAAGTGCCATAATATCAAGATATCCATGGGAGAATATGTATTGACTAGCCCAATGCTTTCCATTCCAATGGGAGGTGCTGATGTTGTACTAGGAGTACAATGGCTACAATCCTTTGGTACAATAGCTTTTAATTTTCAAAAAACATTCATCAAATTTTCTACGGAAGAAAAGGAAGTTGAATTAAGGGGTCTTGCAGGGAAACTAGGAAAGATAATCAGCTCTAATGGTATGAAAAAGCTTCTAAAAAAGGAGCAAAGAGATGTAATTGCACAATTATGTTCACTAGATGTTTCCACATCGGAATCATCTAATTCTCCATATCTCCAAAAAGTCTTGGAAAATCATTCGAAGGTATTTGAGACTCCCAAAGGTCTCCCACCTATGCATGATAATGATCATGCTATTCATCTGATTCCAGGAAGTGTTCCTCCAAACATCAGGCCGTACAAATATCCCTATGTCCAAAAGAGTGAAATTGAACGTATGGTTGCAGAAATGCTAGAGGATGGTATAATTCAACCGAGTCAAAGTTCTTTCTCTGCTCCAGTAGTATTGGTGCACAAGAAGGATGGATCATGGCGCATGTGTCTGGATTATAGCGAGCTCAACAAGCTCACTATTAAAGATAAGTTCCCCATTTCTATCATTGATGAATTACTAGATAAATCGCATGGATCAATTTACTTCACCAAGTTGGATCTTCGTTTAGGATATCATCAAATCAAAATGAAGATTGAAGACATTCTGAAAGCAGCATTTATAACTCATGAGGGTCATTATGAATTTTTGGTCATGCCTTTTGACCTTACCAATGCACCTTCAACATTTCAAGGTTTGATGAATTCAATTTTCAAACCATTCCTTAGAAAATTTGTGTTAGTATTTTTTGATGATATACTAATCTACAGCAAGTCTTGGAAGGATCATGTTGAACATGTTGACAGGGTGCTACAACTATTGGAGGAGAAACAATTATATGAAAAAGGATCCAAATGTTTCTTTTGACTCCAGGAGGTGGAATATCTGGGTCATATTGTATCTCATGAAGGAGTTAAGGTAGACCCTAGAAAAATTAAAGCCATTAAGGAATGGAAAATCCCCACATCCATAAAGCATCTGCGAGGATTTCTCGGGTTGAAAGGGTATTATCGCAAGTTTGTTAAGAATTATGGAAGAATAGCAACACCTCTAACAACATTATTGAATAAAGATGCATTTTCATGGACTCCGGAAGCAACAAGGGCCTTTGAACATCTTAAAGAGGCAATGTGCCAAGCACCGGTCTTAGCTACACCGGACTTCACAAAAACCTTTATTGTGGAATGTGATGCTTTAGGAAATGGAATTGGTGCTGTTCTAATGCAAGATGAAAGACCCATTGCTTTTGAAAGTCGTCCAATCAAGGGAAAGTTTTTAAGCAAAGCTATTTATGAGAAGGAAATGTTGGCAATACTCCATGCACTTAAGAAATGGCGACCCTACCTAATGGGAAGACACTTCAAGGTAAAAACGGATCATGATAACCTTAAATACTTTTTAGAACAAATATTATCCTCTGAGGAGCAACAAAAGTGGGTCACAAAGATGTTAGGTTATGACTTTGAAATCGTCTACAAAAAAGGGAAGCAAAATGTGGTGGCAGATGCACTCTCAAGAAAGGATGAGGATGTGGAATCATTGTTGTGCGCCATTTATATTATCCAACCAGATTGGATAAATGAAGCAAGGGAGGAGTGGAAGAATGACGAAAAAGTGTGGGCACTTATTTGAAAGTTACAACAAGATTCCAATACGTCTGATACATTTAGTTGGCAAAATGATTTGTTATGGTACAAAGATCGCTTATATCTCTGTAAGAATTCCCAGCTAAAACAAAAGATTCTTATGGAATTGCACACTTCTCCCTTAGGAGGGCACTCGAGATTTTTAAAAACTTACCACAGGGTTAAGAAGGAATTCTTTTGGGATGGCCTTAAATCAGATATTCAAAAGTTTGTGGCGGAATGTTTGGTTTGCCAACAAAATAAAGTTGAAACAATTAAGACACCGGGTCTATTACAACCTTTATCCATTCCAAGCCAACATTGGGAGGAGGTTTCAATGGATTTTATCATAGGTTTACCCAAGTCTGAGGGAAAGAGTGTCATCATGGTGGTAGTTGACAGACTTACCAAGTATGCACACTTTTGTGCATTATCGCATCCATTTAAAGCCAGTATACTTTCTACTGCATTTATGGAAACAATTCAAAAGCTACATGGAAACCCAAAGATTATTGTAAGTGACAGAGATCCCATTTTCACTGGAAATTTTTGGACAAAATTATTTTCTTGTCTTGGTACTTAGTTAGCTGATATCTCATCTTATCATCCTCAATCTGATGGGCAAACTGAGATAGTAAACAAATGTTTGGAAGGATATCTTTGTTTCTTTGTATCTGATAAACATACATAATAGGTCAAATGGTTGCCTCTGGTTGAATGGTGGTATAACACTTCCTTCCATACAGCAACAAAAATGACCCCATTTATGGCACTTTATGGGTATCAACCACCATCCATCACATCATATTTAAGAGAAAATTTTAAGGTTCAGGCAGTGGAACATCACATTGAACATCAACAACAAGTCCTCCAACTTTTAAAGGATAACCTCGTGTTGGCATAGAATAGAATGAAACAATAGCTAGATCAACATCGCAGTGAATGAAGTTTTGATGTAGGTGATTGGGTATTCCTTCTGCTACAACCATATAAGCAAATGTCCCTTAAGCAAGCTAAGAAGGATAATAAATTGTCACCAAAGTATTATGGTCTGTGCAAGGTGTTGCAAAAGATTGGTACTATGGCATACAAATTGGAGCTTCCTGCAGCTTCTCGATTGCACCTAGTTTTCCATGTTTCATGTTTAAAGAAGGTTATAGGTTACAAGCTCCCAGTTCAAACAATATTGCCAGAACTTGATGAGGAATGAAAAATTATATTGGAATCGAAAGCAGTCACAGAAATAAGAACTTGATAGCTACGAAATCGATCAATTTCAAAGTATCTTATCAAGTGTGAGGATGAAAATTTTATGCAGAAGTATCCAAAATTACTCAAGCGTTGAGGACAACACTTTTTTGAAGGAAAGGGGCATGTTGGGTCCCCATAATACTAGTGATTACCCCATTACTATTGTAGTTATACCCCTTATTAATATTTTTGTGCCCCTATTTCCCCCATATTGTTATTACTATGCCCCATAGAATCCCTCTATTGTTATTTTTGTGGCTTTATATTATTATTGTTAGATTGGCTAGATTATATTGTGACTCCTTAGACTCCTATATATAGAAAGGAGGTTTTTCCATTTGAATCATCCAAGAATTATTCATTTATGTAATGTAAACGAGGTTGCCCCCTTGAAGAAGCTTAATTCTAAGGCATTGATCTATCTTTTCTATCTTTTCTTGAGCTGGTTTCATAACATGATTCTTGGGGAATATCCCTATACTGCCTTCTGGAGGAGACAACTTACCACAGGATATGCAGTATCATAATAAAAAAGATCAAGAAAATAATACTACGTGTCCTTTATATTAAGACAAACATATATAAAGTAGGATATTAGCAAGGCTTGTAGAAATTGTGTCATTTCTCATGCAGCGTAAGCTAGGAAAGTAGCCAAGAGTTTTCGCAAAAGCACTCCATCTCACATTAAGGATGAAATTCAGTCAACTATGGAAGAAATAATGCAGGGAAAAAAATACCTCTGTTTATAAAATCAAGATTACAGCAATGAGTTGTGTGAACCTCATAACAAAACTTATATGAAAGACAGAGGCAATGAGTGCATATAGATGGATTTTGAATCCATTAGTTTTATCATTAAACATAAATTTTGAATCATACAAATTCTGCCCTACTGTCTTCTGTATCTTTTAACTATAACAATAGACTCATGATCTAATTCAGTCAACTATGGAAGAAATAATACAAGAAAAAAATACCTCTCTTTCTAAAATCAAGGTTACAGCAATGAGTTGAGTGAACCTCATAGCAAAAATTATATGATGGACATAGGAAATGAGTGCACATATATGGATTATGAATCCATTAGTTTTATCATTAAACATAAATTTAGAATGAAACGAATTCTTCCCTACTGTCTTCTCTGTCTTTAAACAATAGCAATAGAAAATTTATGTCACTGACTTTCAGACGGAATTTTGAAAATACAACGATAAATAGAAGATTCAAATCATCTACTTTCATGGATATGTCAAAATGAGTTTGGAATTTTTTCATCTCTACCTACCAATCCTATCTAGATTCGACCTTAGGAAATCCCCTCTTAGGTAAGGAAGTCCCTTCTTACCCTTAAAGCGAGAGGCAAGGCCACTGAGGTGATAGTGGGTGGCTTTCCTGTAGTTTCACCTTGGCTCTCCCATTGTCTTGGGACTTTTTCCTTAGGAGAGGGTTCAAGAACTAACAGAAACTAAAGGTAAGTCACTTGCAATAATGGCATACAGGAACATATAAAGCCTGCATGAGAAGAAAAACCAAAGAAAGTGCAGGACCTTACCTCACTTGGAATGAATTGAATTCTTTGAGCTCATGTGAAAGACCCACTAGAGCTTTTCAGGATAAAATGAAGCCGGAACATGAACTTACCTTAGAAGGTTAGAGTTTCCATGACCAATCTATGAAAAACTACAATTCACATGTACAAACCCAATCTCATTCTTTCAATTGTATTATAGAAATTTCATTAAACAATGCAGACTTAAGTGAATATTTTTATAGCCTTATAAATTACTTATAAAAGGGGCTCTATTATGAACTGTAGGACCAGTTTTAGTATTGTAAGAACTATGAAAGGAATTTAAATGTTATGGGTATGTCATTTTTCTCTTACAATGGATAGATTCTTTGATAGTGAAGTGCCTTGATATGTTAACTGAAGAGTTCAAAAGAAGCATAACTGAAGGGAAATGGAAAAAAACACATTGGGGTACAAATCTTGTAGTGTGTCCTTTTTATTCAATTTTGAATGGCAATCTGTTTGTTTTTTGTTAAACGACCTTCCCTTCATTGATATTTCCTTTTATAGCAAACCCATTAATGATTTCAAGTGGACCCTCCAACATATGGGAGTGGTGGTTGACATTGGGAAAGGATTTGATGTTATCATCAAACATATGCAAATGCACACAGAATTGCCAGTCATAACCAAACTTTACGAATATCCTCATAACTTTGAATCGAAACCTCTCCATAGTAGCTCTGTTAAAATAAGGATTTTGCTTGATGGTAGACTTGGGCATGAATGGAAAGATTCATAGTAGTGTCTCTGTTAAAGTAAGGATTCTGCTTGATGGTGGACTTGGGAATTACTCCTTCCATAGTTGACTGAATTTCGTCCTTGATGGAAGATGGAGGTCATTAAGACAAACAATGCAGACTTAAGTGAAAATTTGATCCTATGATGTTAATTCAAAATTGATAGTTTTATTGGAAACATATTATGCAGGGATTTGCTTCTAAACCTAAACTTATTTAAATAAACTCACAAAACTGATAGAAAATACTATAAACATTGTTTAAATAACCTACATAAAAAAACCCACAACTAGGAAATATAAAATGTGTTAGTTTCAAAATGAAATACAGATGTTTAGTTCCGTTTGTTGTTTCTAGCTTGTTGCGACTATAGGCACAGACTTTCAAGTGAAGAGGGAAGCTTATCAATAGGTAACTTGTAATACCTTTCCAATTTTTAAAAATCTAAAGAACTCAGGCTTTGTCCTTAGATAGAGCAGAATCAACCCTACAAAACAAAAACAATTGAATTTCAATGGTTTAAAACAATTTTTTTTTTTTTTTTTTAAATAAACAAGATAGGAAAACATCCATACAACTGAGTTGCAGGTTCTCAAAAACAAAAATGCATATAAGTAAAATGGAACAGTGGTTGACAATAGTAAAGGTAGGAAACAGAAAGCAAAATATGAGATGAGAAAGGAGAATAGTAACAGAGAATGTATATATAACCTAATAACTACCACCATAACCATTTGTGTTGCAGAGGCAGCCATATTCAGATGAAGGGAAAAATGACCAACTGATTAATTCTCATTATAGCCATCCTCATCCTCCTGCAAAAAAATGGCCTACGTGGCCCTAGTTTAGCCAAGAAGAAGGCCCCCCATCCTCTGCGGTCCTCGTCATCCTCTTGCAGCAATCCTCCGCATGCACCCTCCTTTACAGGTCCCCTACCCTCCTCTGCATCAAACGCGTTATCTGCCTGTAGGACGGATTGGCTGGGTATACATGGGTTGGGTTGATTAGGGTAAACATTTGGGTAGGTAACAGAACTAAACAATTTCTTTTAATTAATTATTAACTAGTTACGTTAAAGTTTTTTTTAATGTCTTATAAGGTTTTTAATTTAACGATTACTGTTGAATCATCTAACAATAGATTTGAGGGCTAAGATTACGACCGAAAGGCATTTAGTGGAGTTCATTTTAGAGGGAAATGCCTTACAATGTAACTAACACAACCGAAAGTATAGGTACCTATTAAAAAGAGGATTCGACTTCTGTGAAGAAGAATTGAGTTTTTTTAGTTCCATCCACGGAATGTAAGAGCATCATGAATGGAATGCAGTGGAAGCAATTGAATTTCTCAGAGCTAAATTTAAGCTTCTAAACAACTCAAACTAATAACTAATTGGAGTTAACTCATCTTAACTCATGGATGCGGGTTATTATATCCGAGAAATTCATCTAGTTAACAATGTCAGTTAGTTAAATGGAAGTGGTGTTACAAATAGACATCACAGGCTGAGTTATAAAAATGGCCTTGGATCTAAGAAAATAGGAGCAATGAAGTAGAAATAATTGGAGGTGGAAGTAGCGTTCGAATTTTAGTTGTTCTCCAGCATTCGAGGTTTTCAATGGAAACTTTTTTTGACCAAGAAAATGTTAGTGATCGCCATGGGCCTTTTAGGAGGGCTGTTATATTTAGTGGTGTTATTTTCTTGAATAGTGATTTAAGGTCGGAACTAGTTGTGGTATGTGGAGGTGTCCTCTCCTTATCCACTTCTGGCTTCCGATTGCTATTACATAAAATGTATACCTTTCATGCCTTTGTTCTTCCAGAAAATCTACGTTCTTGATGTCTTTTCATGTGAATGGGAATGCATGGGTAGCGAATGGGAATTCCAATTGCTAACCCGACAAACCCTCCACTGAAAAGAACTTAGTAAGCTTTTGCAATTCTATATAGTATAGAGTGGTCACAGTAAAGTGGAACTAAATCCCTTACCGTTTCGTTTTAACATAATTAATTGGGATCTTTATTACACCAATAGAATTAGGCCTATGTTACTTCCAACAATAACAATTTTTCTGGAGTGGGATGTTATTTCTCTAATCTCGATCTCAAATTCATTTTTAAAATTGTATTATATTAGTGGCATAGAATTTGATTCACAACCTTGTATTTATGTGATTTATTACATTGTTATCCAAAAGAAGAAATCACCTCTCTTCTTCGTTCTTTCAAAGGGAAGCTGTCACACGTGAGGCCAAATGGACTTCCACCCTAATTATATTGATTTTAATACTAATAAATGGTGTCTGTGTTTTTATTTGTTTAAACAATGACTATTATAAAATGCCTTTACCAATAGACCTATAATAGGAAACAATAAAATTTGGAATCTAATTTCTTAAAATACCTTTACCAATAAACCATTTATTGGTTGATAACATTTTGATTGGAATTATATTTATTTCTTTCTCCAAGGTCTATATTCATACAAGTTATGAACTCCTTACTTCAATTTGATATCAACCATTTCTTTTTGTATCATTCCTTGACATTATGTTGGTAATTTTCTCCAATATTTGTTTTTGAACATTGTTTTCATTTTATTTTTTTTAACTTATTAACTAACATGGACATGATCAAGTTTTGTGTGTGCTTCCTATATTGACAAATATATTTGTTTTTATTAGTGACACCTTTGTCAAAAAAAAATTGTATCGTTTGTGTAGTTGTGTTATTATCCTAAAGGATAAAACTTGAGGCAAGTTTAAATCTTCTTGACGTAACTTCCCATACTGCTATATTCTTCTTTTACAACAAAATTTACAAAACTTTTTCTTCACGATTAAGATTAAATTAACCAATTCTTGTATATTATGTCAAATTTGATTCCATACATCGAAAAGTTCCCAATTATATTCTTCTTTTACAACTCAAATTTACAAAACGTTTCTCCATGATTAAGATTAAATTAACCAATTCTTTTATCTTATGTCAAATTTGATTCCATACATCCAAATGACTGTAATTATCGATAATTCATTCGAAGTTCCTAGTTTTATATTTCTTCTTGAAGTAAATGGTTTTCAGTTTTTATACTATATTTATCTACAAAATAGTTAATTACATAGTTAAATAAAAGATTATGTAATTCTACATGATAATTAAAAATATAGAAATACTTCACTAAGCACTAGTTTATTTTTTCAATGTCTTTAGAGAATGTCAAATCTATATTGAAACTCCAATTATTTATTTATTAAAGTTATTTATTTTTAAAATTTTTCATTTACTAAAAATAATTTTTATCTCAATAATATTTTACTCCATTTTTAAGTTTTGTGCTCTCCTAAAAACCAAAGAGATTAGAAATTTAACTCTTATTTTAATATATACTTCTTATCACCCTAGGGGGGTTCTCATTTGGTGATTGTTGTATTAAAAAGTATTATATAAATCATGATATCTAATTTTCAAATTCCTTTGAAATCAAGAAAACAAAAAAAATACATACTTGAATATGGAAAATGTAAATCAAAATTATTATACCTATTGATATAACTATTGGCATATTAATTATTTTGTAATTACAAATGTCAATCGAGAGGTTTAGAAAATGAAGATCCTCATATATTATTGTTTCCTCCTAAATCAATGGGTGGTTATTCTAATAACAAATTCCTTTGTTGTCTAAATCCATTTACAAAACATTATTAAGATTAAAAAATTAAAAAATATGCTTCAAAATTTACTATTCCTCTAATTAATGACTACATGTGAGGATCTGTTATGAAACCAACACACAAAGAAATATAAAATATAGATCAACGACTTAGAAATCAGCCTCTTCGAGGGGTGACCTCCTTTACATTACACAAATGAACAATTCTTGGATGATACAAATGACAAGTCCTCCTTTCTATATATAGGAGTCTAAGCGGTGCCAATACAAGAAGAGCCTACATAACAATAATATTGTACAGGCGCAATAATAACAATAGTGGGCTTCCATGGGGTACAATAATAACGAAACAGAGACTATATGGGCACAATAATACAATAGGGGGCTTCACTAATAACAATAATGGTTTACACTAGTAGTATAGGGACCTAGGATGCCCCTCTCCTTCAAAAAGTGTTGTCCTCAATGCTTGAGTAGTTCTAGATGCTTTTGTATAAAATTCTCATACTCGGAATTGGAATTATCATACTCTGAAATTGATCAATTTTGTAGCTGTCAATTTCCTGTTTCTATGTCTGCTTTGCGTTCCAATATGATTTTTCCTTCTTCGTCAAGTTTTGGTAATATTGTTTGAAATAGGACCTTCTAAAATGTTTGAATGAGTGCCCACACTTCTTCATCATTGTTCCATTCATCCTTTTCTTCATTTATCCAATCTAGTTGGATAATAGAAATGGCACAAAACAATGCTTCAACATCGTCATCCTTTCTTGAGAGTGCATCTGCAACCACATTTTTCTTCCTTTTTTTGTAGATTAATTGAAAGTCATAACTCAACATCTTTGTGACCCATTTTTTGCAGTCTTCTGAATATAATATTTGTTCCAAAAATTATTTAAGACTATCATGATCCATTTTTAACTTGAAGTGTCTTCCCATTAGGTAAGGTCTGATGTTTGGAGGAACACTTCCTAGAATCAAATGAATAGCACGATCATGATCATGAATAGGTGGGAGGCCTTTGGGAGTATCAAATACCTTGGAATGATTGTCTAAGACTTTTTGGAGATCTAGAGAAATAGATGATTTCGATGTGGGAACCTCTAGCAAACATAATTGTGCAATTAAACCTTATTCTTGTTTCTTTAGAAGCTTTGTCATTCCGTTAGAGCTGAATATTTTTCCTAGTTTCCATTTGATACCCCTTAATTAAACTTCCTTTACTTCTAAAAAAAAATCATGAAAAGTTCTTGAAAATTAAAAGCTATTGTACTGAAGGATTGTAGCCATTGGATTCCTACTACAACATCAACACCAACCATTGGAATGGAAACCATTGGTCTATTCAGTACATATTATCCCATTGATAGCTTGATATTATGGCACTTTCCAGAGATATTTATGGTTCCTCCACTTGCAACCATCACCTGACACTCTTGTGCTAGATATAGGAAGCAATTCAATTCCTTGGCTATCTTACAATGAATAAAATTATGGGTACTACATGAATCAATCAACACTATTACCTTTCTCTTCTTGATATGTCATTCTATGTTGATAGTTTGAGGAGTAGTAATTATGGCCAATGCATTACAAGATATGGTTGGATTCATTTCTTCTTTCTGTATGGTTTTATATTGGTGTATATCCTCTTCTTTGGATGTTTCTTGTTCATTCTCTTCCTCCTCTTCACAATTTCTATAAAATAATTGCTTTGTAGGAATTTATAGGGTAAGTTCCTTAGATAGAACACCAAAGGACACCGCTCACAAATAGATCACAGATCTATACACTAGTATCGTTAACATGGTTAAAACCCTCAAAGAGGGAAGCAGTCCATGGCCACATCACGCAATTTATTAATAAAATATTGAAAATTTACATAAGCTTCTCTCATGAATGGTTACCCTACAAATGACCCTCCATGATCTTTAAATAAAGATCATGGACCAATCAGCTGTTAAGCCATGTATCAAGTGTCAGTAATACCAAGGAGAGAATGAACCCTCAGATCACTACATATTGTGACCATCGGATTGTAAGTTACAAAAGTACATAGTCAAGAAACATAATTTACCTAACTCTACACTAGACCAAGTTATACTTAACTATTTCCTATGTGTCGAAATATCCTAACATGCCCCCTTAAGAAGAACTTGGGAGAGGACTGAAGGATGTACAAATATGACATAATAGGAGAAGGAAGGAGGCACTAGAGCCTATCCCCCCTTAGTGAAAACTTCCTAAACTCCAACCATAAATCGAAGTTTAGTAAACTTCGCCTCTCTGAGATCCTTTGTAAAGAAGTCTGCAACTTGATCATCTGTTGAAAAATATTGCACTTCAAGAACATGGTTGTGAATGAGATTTTTTATGAAGTTCATGTGCAGTTCAATGTGCTTGTTGCGCTGATGTTGGACTGGATCTTTGCATAATTGAATGACACTTTTATTATCACACCAAAGTGTAGTCAAATGTTGCTGCTGAAAGCCAAACTCTGATAGGGTTTGACGAAGCCACGAGGCTTCCTTACTAGCTTCTACGACACCATGATACTCTGCTTTTGCTGAAAAAAGAGAAGCGACACTTTGTTTCTTTCAATCCCATGTAATATGTCCTGAACCAAGAGTGAACACATAACCAGGAGTAAACTTCCGATAATCAGGGTCACCAGCCCAATCGGAATAAGTGAAACCAACCAATAGAGGAGATGCTTTTGTACTTTAATGAATTCCAAACTGAACTGTACCTCAAATATAATGAAGTATTCTTCTAGCTTCTTTCCAATGACTTTCATGTGCGTTTTTCATAAATTGAGCAATAGGCTAACAGCAAAGGAAAGATCAGGATAAGTATGGGTTAGATACGAAAGTTTTCCTACAAGTTGATGGTATAAGGTAGCATCAACTTTAGGGGAAGTACAAGTGACTGAAATTTTGGCTCTAGACTGAAAGGGAGAAGGGGTTGGCTTACAGTCTTCCATGTGAATATGGTGTAGAAGATCGCATGCATACTTGGACTGGGAAAGGGATATATCTTCCTTGGATTGTAAGACTTCAAGACCAAGAAAATAATGAAAGTGTCCTAAGTCTGTCATTTCAAACTTATTTTTATGGACTTCACATGTTTTATAAAGTTGGGATCACTAGTAGTAAGGATAATATCATCAACATATAGAACAAGAATGATAAGAGAGTTTCTCACTTTCTTGGTGTAGATAATATTGTCAGAATGACACCTAGAAAAGCCAGATTCTAAAAGAAATCTATCCATTTTGGCATACCAAGCCTAAGGGGCTTTCTTGAGACCATAAAGTGATTTATTAAGCCAACATATAAGACTGGAGTCTGTCGTATAAACCCAATAGGTTGTTCCATATATATTTGTTCATGCAAGTCCCCATTCAAGAAGGCAGATTTAACATCCATCTCATGGACTTCGCATTTGAAAGAGGCAACAAGGGAAAGAATAAGGCAAATAGAGTTCATTTTAGAAACAGGGGAGAAGCTTTCAGTATAGTCCATGTCTTCCACTTGTGAAAAACCCTTAGAAACAAGACGAGCTTTATGTTTATCAACTTTTCCATCTGGTCCATACTTGGTTCTGTAAACCCATTTGCATCTAACAATTTTTCGTCCCTTTGGTAGAGGAATAAGATCCCATGTATCATTTTCAAATAATGAATGATATTCTTCATTCATAGTTGCGTCCCAATCTGGATGTCCTGAAGCTTCTGGAAAGGTGTCAGGATCATAATTAGCTGAAGCTTGAGCTAGTAAAGAAGAGGCTCTATCGAACTGACAACATGTACGTCACTGATCTGTAGGATCACTAGCAAGAGCACCTGCTGCATCTCGAGTAGCACGAACACATTTTGGAAGTTGAGGAGCTGAAGGAGGATCCTGAGAAGGTAGGGGAGGATTTGCATCCTCACTGTCATCATTTGAAGAAGAAATATTTTTATAAGTAGAAGGGATAAATAGAGGTGGCACGTCCACCGAACTAGGCTCGTAGGCTAATATATTTTCAGCAAAATTTACATCTCTTTTAATGATAACATTTTTGGACATAAGTGGAATAAGTTTGTATCCTTTGACATCTTTAGAATATCCAACAAAAATACTTTTTTCACTTTTAGGTTCTAAAGCTTTATGTTTCTCATGTAGAATATGGGCCCATGCTTCACTTCCAAAAACACGAAAGTGACTTACATCTAGTTTAATTGAGCTCCATGCTTCTTTTAGAGTGATATTCTTTAAAACCTTAGTAAGAGTGTGATTTATTATGTAATTTGCACAGTTAATTTCTTCTACCCAAAAATTAAGACTAAGTCCTTTAGATTGAAGCATACAATTAACCATTCCTTTAATGTGCGATTCTTCCTTTTAGCTACTCCACATTGCATTTGAATTCCATTCTCGGTGCAAAAGTTGATGAATTTGTTGTTAACATATTCTCCGCCATTACTAGATCTTAGCTCAAGAATTTGATGTCTAGATTGCTTTTCAACAAAGGCCTTAAAGGCCAAGAACATGTTAAATACTTCACTCTTGAGTTTTAAGATGTATACCCAAGCGCGTCTGGATAAATCATGAATGAAAGTTAAGAAGTACTTGTAGCCATAGAATGAAACAACTGTAAGTGGACCACATGAATCACTATGCACAAGCTATAAAGGGGTTCAGGCATGCCAAGAGGCATGTTTTTCAAAATTTTCTCGATGATGTTTTCCGAGTACACATCTAGAACAACTACCATCTCTGCACGATACCATTTGAAGCCCTCTCACCATATTTTCTTTACATAGATTTTGAAGGGAGCGATAGTTTAAGTGACCAAATTGCTCATGCCAAAGTTTGCTCACTTCATCGTTATGAGCAACAACTATCGAGGGAAGATTTGATGACCCAAAGTTGTTAAACTTATACAACCTTATAGAATCATCAGCAATGCCAGTAGCTAAAATCTATTTGGGATCTCTTAGGTCCTTAATTGCAACATTGTGAGGTGAAAATTCAACTATTTTACCTTCACCTGAATGAGTTATATGATATACATATAGAAGGTTGCAGGATAAGGTTGGAACACATAATACATCATTAAATTCACCATTTTCTATATGAACACTTCTGGTCCCTACAACACTAAGAGATATATCATCACCAACATATATATTTTTGGTGTTACAATCATTTAAAGAAGAAAACATTGCTTTGTTTTTGGCCATGTGATAAGAAGCTCCAGAATCAATGAGTCACTCATGTGAATGAGAAATAAGAAGATACATTTGGTGCATAGCCAGACCGAGATGCTTGATAACGGCATGTGAAAAGTGTTATTCCTGAAGATGAAGTTGAAGTTGAAGAGCACTCCAAATGGATGTTATGCTTCTTCATTATTACTTCCAAGGCTTCCATCTTCTTAACGAATTTGGATTCTAAGTGGCCATCTCGATTACAAAATTAGCAATTTCTATTAGTCTTCTTCCTTCTTTTTTTTATTTTCCTTATCATTTTGTTGAAATGATTTTTCATTTTGAGACTGAAATTGCTTAGGACCAATCTTTTTAGGATACGTCTTCTTAAGATTCTTTGAATTTGGTTACTGTTGAGCGGCTAAGGCTTCCTTAGAAGAGTTTCTGAGATTAAGAAGACTAATATGTAAGAGTTTTTCTTTTTCTCTCATTAAAGAGTCAGAAAGGGCATCAAAGGAAGGGGACTTGCAGTCTTGTCCTTGAGAAATGAACGCTTCTCTTGTAGAATGGATGCTGGAAACAAACACAGAGTAGGCTGGTCCCAACTTAGTAAGAATGGAATAGATAAGGTTACCATCTTCTTTCTTAACCTTAACACTTTACAAGAGAAGTCTAAGGGTCTTGAACTTGGACAAAAAAACTTCAATAGAGGAAAAATTATTGGGGTCCAATGTAAGCAACTCATTTTCGAGTTGATGGGTTCTAAGTTTATTTTTAATTCCAGAAACTTTAGTGATCTGTTTCATTACTTCATTAGAAGTATCAAGTTCTGCGATATGGAATCGAAGGTCTGGAGAAATAGACATCCCTATCAACCCACATGCTTGATCTTGCCTATTTTACCATTTGGTTGCCTTATCTTCATATTTTGGTTTGGTTTCTTGGCCTGATTCTATTCTGTAAAGACCTTTACTTCTAAGTAAATCCACAATGTAAGACCACTATTCGAAGTAGTTGGTGCTATCAGGAATAACTTGGCATGGACTTTCCATTTTAATAAAAACTGAATTTATAAATGCAAAAACTAAGTGTTCCAATGGAAAGATCTCGAAAAATTAGGCTGATTAAAAAAACAGCTCTAAAAACGACTTCTAGATGAAGAAGTTATGGCTTTTTGAAGAAAAGTTGTTGAAGATGCCAATGAAGTGCGGGAATATGCGGAAATGAATGATAATATTATATTTAAAAAAAAACTGCCCCCTTTCCAAACTTAATCTAATTAGCTTAACAAAAAGAAAGACTTGAACTCAAGACCTCTATTCTCATAAAGTAGCTTTGGACCAAGTGAGCTAGATTAAAAGGTTAGTAATTTTTGGAAAAGAGGAAGGGGAGGCTTTTTTTTTTTAGTCACTGAAGCTTTGGGCTACGTGATTACTTGAGAAAGCTCTTTTTTCCCTACAAAACAAAAAACACAAAACCCAACATGGACATACAAAAAAAAAAAAAACTTTATGGCTTGAAGTTAGCTTTAGCCAAAAATTAAATATTTTCCTCAATGTTTCTAATTTTTTGAGATCACACTAAGGCGCTATAGAAAAGAGAATACACATGAGAAAAATCCTTCCTTTATGTTTTTGATTTGCCCAGATCACATAGAGTTGTGGGGAAAAGAGCATACAGAGAAATCAAAGGTATAGATCCGATAATAAAAAAACAAAGAGCTAAATAAACAAGAATAAACAGAGAGAAAATAACTAAAAACTACAAATAAACATCGTATACCTCTAGATATTAAAAATGACATACCTAGGGCTACTGGAAACCTTTTCGAGTCAAATGAAAGGGTTTCCTAACTGGAAGAGATGCTCCTAACAAAATAGAGTAGTTCTCTCAGCCCAAAAGCAGTCAGTAATAGTAGATCTAGGAAACTACAGTGGGATGCAGTTCTATCGGAATCAAGTTTGGGTCACCAATGGATACGGCCCTCAAATAGCTCTCATACTATGTAGGAATTTACAGGGAAAGTTCCTCAGACAGAAAATGAAAGGACATTGCTTACAAACGGATCACAGATCAGTACACCAGTATTGTTGACGTCGTTAAAACCCTTAAAGAGGGAAACAGTCCATGGTGTGAGCCAACACGACCACTTTAGGAAATTTATTAATAAAAGAATGAAAATTTACGTAAGCTTCTCTCATGAATGGTTACCCTACAAATGACCCTCCATGCTCTTTAAATAGAGATCATGGACCAATCAGGTGTTAAGCCATGGATTAAGTATCGGTAATACCGAGGAGAGAATGAATCGTCAGATTGTATATCCTCTTCTTTTGATGTTTCTTGTCCATCTTCTTCCCCCTCTTCCCAATCTATGTAAAATAATTGCTTCTTAGCATATTTGTGACCTTTAGTGTATTTTCTATCACATCTATAACAAAGCCCTATATCTCGTGTTTCTTCCAACTGTTTTGGTGCCAACCTTGCAGGTTGTGAAAGGCCAGGGGCAACAACATTTCCATATTTATAGTTGTGAATGGTAGGCTTCCTTATTGCCATAATTTTTCTTTCCATTTTTCTTGCCAACTTGAATGGCTTCTTCAATTTGTTAGGCTACCTCATGTTGAATGTTATCCTTTAAAGTCCCTATGAAGACATCAATCCTCTGTTTCTCTCGAATATCATTTACCCTTATATTCAATTTTTGGAAGTCGTAAATGTGCTCTTCCATTGAACCCTCTTATTTTATATTTATCAATTAGATAAATAAGGTTTTTATATTTGTATCTAAATAATCTGCTACCATTTCATCCATAAAAATTGACCAAGTGAAAATTTGTTTATTGGAGAAAAGCCATTGATGCTATACAAACTGATTGGGTTCCAAATATAAAGTGGCAATGTGTACCTTTTGTGTGTTTTGCACATTATGGAGATAGAAATATTCTTCCATCTGTAGTATCCATGTTATGGGATTCTTTCCATCAAAATTACTAATATCTATCTTCAGAATGTGGTGGGCCTTTGTTCCAACATTAGATCTATGAAATCATGATTAACACTTCTTTCGTTCTCATGATGAGTTTTCTCTACTAGCTTTTCACCATTAGGAAGTCTTTCTTGCAACAAATTTGTCAAACCTTCCTTCAAAACTTCCACGTCTTTCTTGAAATATTCAATGTTGTCATTCTTTGAATGATGATTAACACTTATTTTGTTCTCATTCTCAGTTTGTTCTACTATGTTTTCACCATTATGAAACCCTTCTTGTAGAAACTTTGTTAAACATTCCTTCCACCTTTCCATGTCCTTCTTCCAATCTTCAATGTTGTCTTTCATACTCTCCATCTTAGCTTCCACACCTTTCTTTAAACCATCCATCTTAGCTTTTCTTATTTTTTGTGAGAGTGAAATTTGTTGCACTTGGTGTCGTAATTTTGATATATCACACTGCATTTATTCCTTTTCTTCATGAGTCATGATAGAGCTTTTAGGTTCCTTCCTATTTGTGTCCATTTTATTTCTTTGTTACATCAATTAATCATAATTATGCTTCACTATACTCTTTGAATTCCTTCAAACTAATTTTTCAAACCACTAATCCAAAATTTAAAAAAACTACACACCTTTTTTCACTTTGTACGAGCTTGATATTGAACCTGATGTACCTTTGCAATTTTGGATCACCAAGGTCTGAAATTGCAAATTGTGGTATCCCTTTGAGTCATATTTACAATGCCACCAGTCTGATCAAAATTGGGTTCTCCAAGAAAGATTTATGCCCAATCTCCCAAGATGGCTTGATTATACACTTTTTTAGTAGAGTGAACTTGTACAAAATTCCACGTGTCACTATTTCAACCTTCAGACCTAAAGGAAATGCTTAGAAAACTATAGTCCATCTTATTTCTGCAATATCTTACGAAATTTCTATCTGATACTAAGACAGAAGGTTATGACGATTTTCCCAAGATCGCCTATTTGGGATGTAATTTAGGAGCATGAAAAAACCCTAATTGTCTTGAAACTTATCATAGAAAATATAGTGAAACAAGTTCTAAAATTTGGGCCCGAGGTTCAAAATGATTTTGGCTCAAATAGGTTTTTTCGTAGCTAATGAAACTTAGTAGAGAAAATGGTATATTGAAAATGCCATGATGATCTGTTTGGAGGAACAAAACCATAGAATCCAAAGCTCTAATATCAAATGTTATTAAATCAACTCACAAAAAGATAGAAAAGATAGATCAATGACTTAGAAATCAACCTATTCAAGGGAAAACCTTGTTTACATTACAAAAATGACCAATTCTTGGTTGATACAAATGACAAGGCCTCCTTTCTATATATAGGAGTCTAAGCAGTCCCAATATAATAAGAGCCTACACAACAATAATATTGTAGGGGCACAACAATAACAATAGTGGGCATCTATAGGATACAATAATAACAACATGTGCACTATATGGATACAATAATATATTAATGGATATACACTAATAACAATAAGTGTTTACAATAGTAGTATAGGAACCTAACACGATCGATGAGAAGTGGGTTCAAAATATAACTTATAAAAACTTCCTTGTAACATAGTTGGAGTTATAAAAGGTGCATTGGATTATGGAATGTAACATCCTTTGAAAATTTTATTTTCTTATACTTGTTACGTGTTTGTTCATTATTCTAGAGAAATAAAATGGTAGGGTTTAACTTAGGTGGGGTTCTCAACACTATGCTATTAAGGGTTATGTTTCTAATTTGCTTTGTTAAATATATGGCATATTTTTTAATGACTTCTAATTAATATATCTATTTTAATATGTAACCACTTCTAGATATATGCTCATTTTGATTGAAATTTTCCTTGCCTCTCCTTGTATTAAGTTGATAGGAACTATCCCTATTGGATGTTAATACGTTAATTCATTTCCAATTAAATATATAAATCGAAGGGTTGATAACGAAATATGCTCCCATATTATAATCATATACTCTTTAGCAAACAAAAATATTTCAATAATAACCTTCCTCCATGTTTAAATCCATCTTTAAACCATGTTTAAAAATAAAAATTTATGAAATCTAATTAAAAAATTAGTATTACTTTTGTTGATGACCACATATGAGGATTAATGAGAAGTGGATTCAAAACATAAATTATCAAACCTCTCTTAAAATTGTTCTTGATTTGTGAAATTTGCACTAGATTATAGAATGTTTACCCCCATTAAGATGTCACTATGTTAAATATAGCCTATCGAATTATTGACGTGAGTTTTATGACTTTTGTTAACAAAGGGGAAGTGGCTCGAATTGGAATGCTTTAAACATGCCAAGTTATTTGGAATGGTAACTCTCTATGGGATTTAAGGCTTTGTTGGCCTTTGGATCTCTTTATTTTTCAAATAAGAGAATCTATTGAAATCTAGGGTTAACTAATGCAATTTTAGTACATAATCTACACTACTTGTTAATACACCTAAAACTAACGATTAGTAGTAAATAGATATAATGTACATGTTAGATAGTTTGTAAAATATGATACATAAATAACTTGAGAATTAGTAGCTAAAATACAATGAGAATTTTTCAGCACAGTATTTATAATACAACAAATTAAACACTTAGAAACATAACATAACTCATCAAAATAATGAATGTTTTTAGATTTATCACAATATTTATAACTGTAAACCAATTTTAATTTATTTATTTAATTACAAGTTAAAATTAACAATAATCCTTAACATGAGTAACTAAAAGACATATAACTACGGAAATGTAAGCATCTTAACTTTTAGAGTAACATAGAGAAATAAATATTCATTTTTAATGATTCACATCAAGAATGAAAGACATATGGAGAGAGCTAACTAATGTTAAGTATCTACTATTTTTTGGCCAAAACAAAATTGAATGTTAAGTATAAAAATTTCCAAAAGTTAATTATGTTTCTATTACCCATTTATGACTGAAATCAATAAAATATGAAATATAAATACATGTTAGAAATTTATATAAGGAATATGTTAATCCAACTCATATAAAACTAACATTGTTTACAATCTAAATTCCTATACACAATTCATAAGAATTTGGATTGAGCTACTATCCAAATTAGTATCATTCATAGGATACAAATAACTAAAGGAAGATATGAAAGATTATGAACATTTGAAATTGAACTAATAAGAGTGAAAAGAAATGCAAATATTATCATTTTTCATTCATGTGTCGAAGCAACTGAAGAACAATTTTTATATCTCCCAAACATTTAGGAATCAAAATACATAACATAAATAAGACCATAAGAAAGAGTGACTATGGAAAAAAGTAGTAATATAAGTATGTGTGGATTGAGTAAAACCAATCCAATCACATTTACATAAAGGTTTCCAGTGAAAAGCTCCACATTCATAATGATGTTATACACTATTTATTTTCAATACCCCTTTCCCTACTATTAAAAATTGAAGAGATCTAATATAGGCCCGAGAGCCTAATTCTACTCCATAGTAAAATTTAGAAAATAAAGTTATTTCTTCAAATTTGCAATATTTTCTCTTTGGACTAATGGTCATATCCCAACTACTTGCAAGAGATAAACATTGAAGGACTATGAAATCATCCCCACATATCTAACAACAATTGCTTCATTGAAACCAATATAATTATAGCAATAATTTGTTAGCCAATAAAGAAAATAGAGTTAAAAACTTATAATGGTATTAAACAAAGGATGCCACAAAATCGAGATTCTATAGATACCATATCAAATTTATAAAATATAATCAAAACAAAACATGCCTCTAAATATTTTTTGAAAAATAGATAAAAATAAATCTTTATTAAGTAGGATTCAATTTTTGAGAAATGGCTACCTTCACATTTGAAGATTTAATGATTATATGAATATATTTGGACTAAATTTCTACTTCAATTTTAGTAGATTTCTATTTACTTTGACTTTATCTTAATCAATTTTGGGCATCAATTTGATCATTTTCATGTAACAATTGGTCAATATGATGTTGCAAGGGAGGTACTATACCAATAAATTATTGATTCTAGTACACGCAGAGCAAGGATGGATCATAGCCATATTTTCTCCTATGAGTCTTTTCTATGAATTATTTCCATCACACTCAAATTTATTTTTATAAAAAAGAGAAAAGACATTCTTTTCTCTAAGGTTTAGTCCTCTCTGGTGAAGGCTTCATTAGCGATTCTAGATAAAAGATTACCTCCTTTACAAGAGTGTGTTTTCACCTAATACTCCACCCCATTGAAATCATTTTTTCAATCACTTTTACCTTCACTTTACATTGTGAATTATACTCAAGCTAACTGATACTTTCTTGTGTTGTAGGTCTAAGTCGAGGGCTACCATATGAGGTATTTAACTCTTCTTTTTCACTTTTTTTTGGATTTATCTCCCTGTAATGGAATTCAACAATTTTAGCCTTGCTCCTCGTAACATGGACTAGTGTAATTTCTAGATGTACAACTTCTATATCATTGGAGTAATCTATTTTCTCTACATGAAGTGACTCATTATGTTCATCCTGAACTTGAAAATTAGACAATATTGGCTTAGCATGGAGGATTAGATGGAACCCTAAGGGTAAGGCATTTTTGCTCAGAAACCTTGGGTTACTAAAACCTATTTCCAAAAGTAACATATTCGAAAGGGTTGATACTGAAATATGCTCCCATATTATAATCATATACAATTGATAAAACAAAAATATTTCAATAATAACCTTTGTGCATGTTTAAATCCATCTTTAAACCATGTTTAAAAATAAAAATTTATGAAATCTAATTAGAAAATCACTATTACTCTTGTTGATGACAACATGTGAGGATTAGTGAGAAGTGGATTCAAAGCATAAATTATCAAACCTCTCTTATATCTTTTCTTGAATTGTGAAACATGCACTATATTATAAAATTTTTACCCCCATTTAGACGTCACTATGTTAAATATAGTCTATCGAATTCTTGATGTGAGTTTTATGACTTTTGTTAACAAAGAGAAAGTGGACCGAATTGGAATGCTTTAAATATGCCAAGTTATTTGGAATGGTAAATCTCTATGGATTGTAAGGTTTTGTTGGCCTTTGGATCTCTTGTTTCTTCAAATAAGAGAAGCTATTGAAATCTAAGGTTAACTAATGCAATGTTAGTACATAACCTACACTACTTGTTCATACACCTAAAACAAACGATTAATAGTAAATAGATATAGTGTACAAGTTAAATAGTTAATAAAATAGGATACATAAATAACATTAGAATTAGTTGCTAAAATACAATGAGTAATTTTCATTAGAGAATTTATAATACAACAAATTAAGCACCCAGAAACATACCATAACTAGTCAAAAGAATGATTGTTTTTAGATTTGCTATAATATTTAAAACTCTAATACAATTTTAATTTATTTATGCAAATATAAGTTAAAACTAATAGTAGTCCTTAACACGAGTAACTAAAATATATATAACTACAAAAATTTAAGTCTCTTAACTTTTAAAACAACATAGAGAAATCAGTATTCATTTTTAATGATTCACATCAAGAATGAAAGATATATGCAGAGAGCTAACTAATGCTAAGTATCTACTATTTTTTAGCCAAACAAAATTGAAATTTAAGCATAAAATTTTCCAAAAGTTAATCATGTCTCTATTATCCATTTATGAGTCAAATCAATAAATAAATAATGAAATATAAATACATGTTAGAAATTGTTATAGGACATATGTTAATCCAACTCATATAAAACTAACATTGTTTAAAATCTAAATTTCTATACACAATTCATAAGAATTTGCATTGAGCTAATGTCTAGATTAGTATCATCCTTGGGATACAAATAACTGATGGAGATATGAAAGATTATTCACATATGAAATTTAACTAACAAGAGTGAAAAGAAATGAAAATATTTTCATTTCTCATTTATGTGTCCAAGCCACTGAACAATAATTGTTATATCTCCCAAAAATTCAAGAATAAAAACATATAATGTAAGGAAGACCATAAAAAAGAGTTACTATGGGAAAAATAAATAATATAACTATGTGTCAACTGAATAGAACCAATACAACCACATTTACGTAAATGTTTCTAGTAAACTCGACTTTCATAACGATGTTATACACTATTTCTTTTCAATACATCTCTCCCTACAATTCAAAAGTTAGGGGATTTTCTATAGGCCCAAGAGACTAATTCTACTCCATACTAAAATTTAGAAAATAGAATTATTTTTACAAATCTGCAATATTTTCTCTTTGGCCTATTGGTCATATCCTAACTACTTGCAAGAGATAAACATAGAAGGACTACCAAAACATCCTTGCATATCTAACTACAATTGCTTCATTGAAACCAGTATCATTATATTGATAATTTATTATCCAACAAAGAAAATATACTTAAAAACTTATAATGATATTAAACAAAGGACGCTACAAAATCGAGATTTTGTACATACCATATCAAGTTTAGAAAATATAATCAAAACAAAACATTTCTCTAAAGATTTGTTGAAAAATTGATAAAAATAAATCTTTATTAAGTAGCATTCAATTTTGGAGAAATGACTACCTTCATGATTGAAAATTTAATGATTATATTAATATCTTTGGGCTAATTTTTTACTTCAGTTTTAGTAGGTTTCCATTTACTTTGAATTTATATCAATCAATTTTGGGCTTTAAGTTGGTCATTTTCATGTAACAATTGGTCAATATGATATTCCAACTGAGTTAATGTAACAATAAATTTTTTATGCTAGTACATGTCACGCAGGGATGGATCATAGCCATATTTTCTCCTAGGAGTCTTTTGTGGTGATTCTAGATAAATGAAGACCTGCTTTACAAGAGTGTGTTTTCACCTATTACGCCCACCCTTTGAAATCAATTTTTCAATCACTTTTACCTTCACTATAGCTTGTGAATTATATTCAGGCTAACTGATATATTCTTGTTTTGTAGGTTTCAGTCAATGGGTAGAATATGAGGGATTTAGCTCCTTTTTTTCCCAAAAATTGGGTTTTATATCCCCTTAATGGAATTCAACAATTTTAGCCCTACTCCTCGTAATATGAACTAGTGTAATTTCTGGATGTACAACTTCTTTATCATCGGAGTAATCTATTTTCTCTAGATGAAGTGACTCATTGAGGTCATGCTCAACCTGAAAATTAGACAAGAATGGCTTAGCGTGGAGGATTAGATGAAACCCTAACAATAAGGCATTGTTGCTCATAAACCTCGAGTACCTAAAACCCATTTCCAAATAGTAACATATTCCAAGGGTTGATAATGAAATATGCTCCCATATTATAATCATATACTCTTGATCAAACTAAAGGATTTCAGTAATAACCTTCATGTAGGTTTAAATCCATCTTTAAACCATGTTCAAAAATAAAAATTTATGAAATTTAATTAGAAGATCAGTATTACTCTTGTTGATGAACACATATTAGGATTAATAATAAGTGGATTCAAAACATAAATTATCAAACCTCTCTTAAAACTTTTCTTGACTTGTGAAAGGTGCACTAGATTATAGAATGTCTACCACCACTCAGATGTCACTATGTTCAATATAGTCCATCGAATTGTTGACGTGAGTTTTATGACTTTTGTTAACAAAGGGGAAGTGGCTTGAATTGTAATGCTTTAAATATGCCAAGTTATTTGGAATGGTAACTCTCTTTTGGTTTTAAGGCTTTGCTTTCTTTTGGATCTCTTTCTTTTTCAAATAAGAGAATCTACTGAAATCTAAGGTTAACTAATTAAATGTTAGTATATAATCTACACTACCTGTTTATACACATAAAACTAACGATTAATAGTAAATAGGAGATCATAATTCCCATAATGTTATTAGCAAGTCAATTCTTATGGATATCATGAAATTTTCCATGGATAATCAGAATCATGTTGTCATTGTTGTGGTGAGAAGAGAAGTCTACAACAGAGGGTGGTGGAAGTAGAAATATCTCTTTTGGTGTCTTTACTGAGTGTAAAAACAGACGAAATGACTCAAGATGTTAAAACCAGTTTGGACTTCCTCTTTTCATTATTTCATTTTTTATTTTGTAGGTGGACTTGGTTGGAGTGTACTATGATGAAAGAGAGATTGTTAAATATGGGTTTTCAATAGCATTCACCACAATGATGTTGTCATGGAGTGTTTTGGAATTCGATGGGTTCATGGGTGGTGAGATAGCCAATTAAAAGGATGTCATTCGCTGGTCCATAGATTACCTGTTGAAAGAAAATACACATCTAGGCACCATATAAATCAAGGTAAATGCATAAATAGTACAAAACAATTCAATTCTCTACAAAGTAACCAATGTCATTCTCTGTAGCTATAGCTATTGTTTATCTGACTAACAATACAAGATACATTACTTCTTTTGCATCTTATGGCTAAAATCTGTTCAAAAACAAGTAAGACTTCATATTCATATAGCATAACACTCTATTTTTAGGTTAATTTATTAATAAGGATTTTCCTACCAATGATTACAAAGACCTAAAAGTACTCCACTAAAGAAAATATTTATGATTGTTGTGTGAACATGAAATTGGGATCTATTTATGGATGAAATGAGTATCGTGGGACCTTGAGAAACAATAGAGTTAATGGACCACGGAACAAGGAGAGTTCCTTTGATCAGGCCCCTATAGAAGGGAAGTGGCTGTGTTAAAAAATTGTAATTAAAAGTGGGGTGTATTCTAAAGCATCACTGAATATGCACTTGCACATATGTATATAAAAGTGGGGCGCATTGTAAATCCTCACTAAATATGCAGCTGATTCATAACTCTCTTTACATGACCATGTGCATAATAGGAAATTTGGTGCAAAATTAGATATATTTATAGAGAGAGGACGAGTGTTTTTATTTCATATCGTACCTGTATATCCAGGAGACCTTTTTCAGTGTCATCTCAAGTTAGGATTGATTCGGTTTTAGATGAAACAGCTGCTAAAATGAAGTATCGATCGATTTTCATGTGTAAGATATGATAGATATGGAAGAATTTAGTTTATTTTAATGTATGCTCTCTCATATATGATTAATATTTTATTTTAATTTCTCTGATTTAATTTCTCTTATGGTGTATCATTCTTACCTTTGCATTTATCTTGAATCTCTCTCACTTTAAGATGCAAATTCTTTCATGCATATCCATTTATTTTTAGTATTACACATCTCTAAAATGTGGACCCAAATACTAATTTTTTTTATCTTCATTCACCCTCACGCGACTATTTACAAATAGGTCAAGAAGAAGTCTTTCGTAGGCTCATAATCTTGGAATACATGTAGATTTGTCAATTAGGTGACAACATAAAACTATTAGGGATACCCCCTTAAGATTAAAAAATCAAAAGTACAAACATAGAGGTCTTCTAACTATGACTGGGGTTGATTTTCATGTAGTTATTGGACAAATTTATCTTTATAGATTAGCATGATAACATCATCCAACGACCTCAAATGTAGTGAAGAGAGACAATGAGACTACCATGTAGGCTACAACAACATGATGCTCATAATAAAATTCTATCTCAGGGCCAAGAGACATGTGGTAGATCCAAGCCCTCTAAATGTACATCCAATAGATATCATCCCCAACTACTAAGTTGATCTATAATTTTGTGGGAAAGAAATGGCTAAAAGGAGGGAGAAACTCTATCAAAATGCGAACGAATAGAGGAATCAAGTGGCCCCTAAGAATCGGCCCTGCCAGTGACTGGAAAGATATATGGAATCAATATCCTCAAACAACCAAAGAGTGAGATAGAAATATCTCTGTCATCCAGATGTTGGAAATAATACTGAGAGGGGGGGTGAATCAGTATTATCAGATCAATAAAACTTTTTCAGTGCTCAGAAACATATATGCTACTTCAGTTAAGTGAACTAGCGTGTACACGCTACTGTGTCTAAAGAAAACAGCGTATAACCAAAAAACTTATAATTCAGTTAGTTTGTCTTCAGTTAAGTGCATCAGGTCATTATTCACCATATTAAGAGTAAACATATGCAGTATAACAGAACAGATCATCACAGAAAAGCCACACACATGAACACCATGATATAAGGTGGAAACCCAATGTGGGTGAAAACCACTTGCTGCAAGTCGTCTCTATCTTTCTTTAATAAGAACTTCAGTTTACAATCTTTTGTACTGGTGCAGCCTTATACCAGTACGCAGGCTACAACCTGCAGAAGGCTTAAACCTTCTCTCGTTCTCCAAACTTCCTTGGAAGGGAGCTCCAACCCCCTTTGCTCTTGTACTAGCTAAGATACTAGTACGTAGGTGATGGCCTACAATCTTCTTTCCTTCAGGTACCACTTTTCATCAATTTTCAGACTGGATACTCCTGAGGCACAACATTACAATCTGAAGACCATGATTCATTCACAAATCATTGAAGCATAAAACAACCAATACTAGCATCATCAATCTTTGAATTACTGAACCACTGAAACCCTGTCAAACCCAGTCACCAGAACACAGAGCAGACTACAGAACTCTGCAATAATAGCCAGACCCAACTGCAAACCCAAAAATCAAGCTTCAAAAGATACATGCTACTTCAATGAGAGCAACCCGCGTATACACGCGGTTTTGCCGAAGACAACCTGTGTACAGATCTAAAAATAATTTTTCCATAACTTGCAGCTGTACCAGACATCAGTTATACCCAGAACATAGCGTTGCGTCAGTATGCAGATCTAGAAATACACATAATCAACCATATAAATATAGTTCATTTCAAACCATTTGATCCCGATCTCTCCTTAGATCTAGTTCTCCAACAACCGATGAGATCTCTCCTTAGCTTCAGATCAAGCAATACATCATCAACCAATAACCTGCATACTGGATCTAATACTTCATCAGATATTCAAGACTTTTCAGATACCTTTGCCTAATGATTTCCTTCTCCTTATATAGCCTTAGGCCTTGTTCAATACCAAGAGCCAAAACCATAGAAATCCAATACCATCAGCTTCAAAACTAGGGATCAACACGTCCGTCGAGACACCATGGTCCGAAACCATAGGCACAACTTCCAAGGAATAGCCGCCACGGACCAAAAATAAGGTTTCCACATACACGCACTTTTACTGAAGCCAACCAGTGTGTACACGTGACTTGGGCTTGATGAACCTGCGTATATGAATTTTCTCTTCTTCTTATAGTCTGATCATCAATTCCTTGTTGCTGACCTTCTGCACTATGATTTGTCATCAGTGTGGTTTGCCATCAAGGACAATACTTGTCTCATAATGCCAACAATCTCCCCCTTTGGACTTGATGGCAACCCCAAGATCCTTAGAATCATTCTCCCCCTTTGTCATCAAGGGCAAAGGGTTGTGCTCCCCCTGAGTACATGCTGATTTCTCTGCTCTGCTGTGCTGAACATGCTCCCCCTGACTGTAGGCAAGATCTGCAAAAGATGTTCTTCAAACGAACCAAGACTTATACATCATAAAGGACCTTCCTATCACCAAAAGACTCAATACATACATCCATACTCCCAACCAAGAGGGGATACATTAGAACCAACCAATTATATTACATCATTCATCCCAGGCATAGTGGGGAAACCAACATAGGCCGTTACATGACCTTGACACCATAAAAGAGATATCACAGAAGAGATACATGACATAGAGACAACAAATCTAGACCAAGACTTATGAAAGTCACAAGAAGCATCTGATACACATCTTTTAGATCAGCAACCAAGATTTCTTTCTGAGCTCCTTCTCCTGAAACCAAAAAAAAAACAGTTGTGTACTAGAACCAAAAGCATCTAAATGCCAACAATGCTTTATGAGACTTTAAGCTGCTCCCCCTGAACCTGTGCCTGCTGCACCCCCTGAAACTATGTCTGAAGAATTCTGGCATACCCATCTCAGATCTTCTCCAACCGGAGTCTACCCTTGCTGTTCAGAACTCCATATACGCGACTTTTCCTGCATAAAACAGCGTATGCACGCGGATATGCTTCCTGCAGCACGCGTACACCATACACGCGACTTTCCCAGCATAAATCGGCGTATATACGCGGATTTCCCTTACGTAACTTGCGTATACCAACTTTTCTGTAGAACAGACAAGCTTCAACAGCAGGATGAAGCATCAACTACTCCCAGCTTTTGTCTGAGATATTCAAAAGTTTCCCTGGGCAGTGGTTTTGTGAGAATATCAGCAACTTGTTCCTTAGAAGGAACATACTCCAGCTTGACCTTCTGCTCAAGCACTTGTTCCCGAAGAAAATGGCACTTGATTGGTATGTGCTTGGTCTTTGAGTGCATGACTGGATTCTTTTAAATGCTGATTGCACGTGTATTATCACATAAGATAGAGACTGGTGGCGTGCAAGTGATTTGAAAATCCTGCAAGGTCTGCATCATCCAAAGAAGTTGTGTGCAACAAGATGCCGCAGCCACATATTCTGCTTCAGCTGTAGATAAAGCAATCAAACTCTGTTTCTTGCTGAACCAAGATACTAATCTGGAACCCATGAAGAAAGCACCACCGCTTGTGCTTTTCCTATCATCCACACTTCCGGCCCAATCTGCATCTGTGTAAGCATGAAGAGTGAGATCTGTATCTCTAGGATACCATAAGCCATAGTTTTGGGTCCCTTGAAGATACTTGAAGATTCTTTTGACTGCCTGAAGATGAGTTTCCTTTGGGTTGGCTTGAAATCTTCCAACAATTCCTACTGCATGCATAATATCTTGCCGGGTACCTGTCAAATAAAGCAAACTCCCAATCATGGATCTATAAGTGGGTTGGTGAACTGTTGCTGATTCGTCATTTGCACTGAGGCTGCATCCTGTAACCATGGGGGTACAAACTGGCTTTGAATCTTCCATGCCATACTTCTTCAAGATATGCTTGAGGTACTTGGTTTGAGACAAGAAAATACCTCCTTCATTTTGTTGGATTTGCAATCCAAGAAAGTATGTCAATTCTCCAAGTAATGACATTTCAAATTCTTTCTGCATAACCAAGGCAAAGTTCTGACTCATAGCCTCTTCATTGCTACCAAAGATAATATCATCTACATACACAACAAGTATTAGCAATTTGTTATTTTCAACTTTCATATAGAGATTTCTATCTGCTGATCCTTTTGAAAAACCTTGTTGGTGAAGATATTTGTCCAACCGATAATACCAAGCCCTTGGAGCTTGTTTGAGACCATAAAGAGCCTTTTTCAATCTGCATACAAGGTTTGGATCATTCCCAAGAATGAAACCATCTGGCTGCTAAACATATACTTCTTCTTCTAAGTCTCCATTCAGAAAGGCTGATTTCACGTCCATTTGAAATACCTTGAAGTTTTGAAAGCTTGAGAGAGCAAGGAACATTCGGATGGCCTCAAGTCTTGCTACAGGTGCAAAGGTCTCCTCAAAATCTATCCCTTCTTGTTGTGCATACCCTTTACAAACAAGTCTATCCTTGTTTCTAATTACTTCTCCATTTTCATTCAATTTATTCTTGAAGACCCATTTTGTCCCTATGACATTCTTACCTTTTGGTCTAGGAACCAGTTCCCAAGTGTTGTTCTTTTCAATCTGCTCAAGTTCTTCATCCATTGCTTTGACCCAACATTCATCTTTGCATGCCTCTTTCACATTTTGTGGTTCAGTGGAAGAGAGTAATGCCAAATAGCTTGAGGCTTCTGCAATTCTTCTTCTTGTTTGTATTCCTGCTTCTTTCTGCCCCACAATCTGAGATTCTGGATGATTCTTTTGAACATATCTGGATGGAGTCTTCTCTTCTATTCTTGTCTGCTCCTCTGGTTCTTCTTGAGGTTCTTCTTCTTCTTGAGGTTCTTCTTGAGGTTCTTCTTCTTCATCATTCTGCCTTTGGGGGTAGCCTTCATCTTCTTCAATGTCTTCATGATGAACTTGCCTAGGAATATATCCCTTCTCATCAACCACTACATCAATGCTGTCAACAATTCTGCCAAGTCTTTTATTGTAGCACTTGTATGCTTTGCTATATGGAGAATAACCAAGAAGAATGCCTTCATCTGCTCTTGGTTCAAGTTTGCCAAGTTGCTCATTAGTATTCTTAATATAACATTTGCTCCCAAATATTTTGAAGTGCTTCACCGAAGGAGTCTCACCACTCCAGAGTTCATGAGGCGTTTGAGTGCTATTTACTCGGACATTTGTATTGTTAAGAATAATAACTGCAGCATGTGCAGCTTCACCCCAGAAAGTTGCGGGAGTACCTGATTCATCAAGCATAGCACGAGCCATTTGTTGAATAGTTCTGTTCATTCTTTCCACAACCCCATTTTGCTGAGGAGTTCTAGTTGTAGAGAATTCTCTTCTTATCCCATGTTCTTCACAGAAACCGAAAAATTCGTTTGAGGTAAACTCCCCACCTCTGTCAGATCTGAGGCACTTAATTTTGTGTCCTGATTCATTTTCAACCAAGGCTTTGAAGGATTTGAATTTTTCGAATGCTTCATCTTTGTGCTTCATAAGTCCTAACCAGACAAACCTGGAGAAATCGTCAATGAATAATATCAAGTATTCTTCTCCTCGAGGTATTCTTTTTCTGAATGGACCACATGTATCTGTATGTACTAGCTCAAGAGGCATGCTAGCTGATCCTTCCTTCTCTGGAAAGTTAGTTCTGGTTTGCTTTCCAAACTGACAAGATTTGCATATAGTGTTTTCTGGAATTTTGATATCTGGAAGACCACGAACTGCCTGATATTTGCATGCTTTCCTTATTTGTGAAAAGCTTAGATGCCCCAACCTTCGATGCCATAGCCAGTGTTCATCATTCTTTCTCAAATAGCATTGTTGTGGTCCTTCTTCAAATATGTATAGATTATTTGGAGTCCTTCTTCCTTTGATCACTGTTTTACCTGTATCAAGGTCACGAACACAACATCCATTTAATCTAAATATTACTTCTGTTCCTTGATCGCACATCTGACTGACACTCAGAAGATTATGCTTCAATCCATCAACATACAAAACATTTCCAGCTTTGACCTTCTCTTTTAATGGAGCAACACCTTTTCCTTTTATGGCTGCAGAGATATCGTTTCCAAAAGAAACTTTCTTCCCCTTTTCTAATGCGGTATATGACTCAAGCTTTTCTTTGTCCCCTTTCATATGCTTTGAACATCCGCTGTCAATGTACCATAGACTTTCTTGACCTTCTGCATAAAAGGCTATCCCACATCTTTCTGGTTGCGGTTCCTTTATTCTCCATGTTCTGACATTTGAGGTTTGTTCCTTCTGAGTTGTCTTCCGGAACCTGCTCCTGCATTCAGAGTCTTCATGACCAAAGTTATTACAAATAGAGCATTCAACTTCATTTTCAAGAACCGAAAAGTTGTTATAAGTCCTTTTCATGGTTCCAGTCATTCTCCCTTGCTTTTGTGCTTCTCTAGTCATGATTGTCTTGTAGGCAACACATTGAGCTGCTTTGTGACCAAAGTTATGGCAAGAAAAGCATTGGCCATTAAAGAAACTTCTGCGATAATCAGATCTATCATCCAACCGATTGTAGCTTCTATTTATTCTTGGAGCAAATTGGGAAGATTTTACCTGTGGCTGATTGTAGCTTCCGTTTGTCCTTAAGGCAGTTTGTCCCCAAATTTCTTGATGGTCTTTAGTTGTTCTTGAGGTAAACTGTCCCTGATTCACCTGATGACTTTTATTTGGCCTTTGCTCGCTTCTCCTTGCTGCATCAAGATAGCTTTTAGAGGTAGAGGCTTGAGATGTTTCTCCATTATATCCAAGACCTGTCTTGATCAGAGGAGATCGATGTACATTGATAATCTCATCCAAGGTTTCAGATCCTTTAACAAATTTAAGATTAATCGCTTTTGTTTTCTCAATCTCCTTTCTAAGACAAACAATCTCACATTCCAATTTTTCAAGATGTTTTTCCTTTTCAGCTAGTTGACATTGTAGAGAATCAATAATAGCACTCTTCTCTTCTAAGCAAACTTTGAGATCTTTCATTTTTTCACAAAAGCCTTCTACATCTATAGCATCCATATAGTCATCATCTTCAAAAGCCATTAACAATTTATATCTATTACCTTGTTCATCTTCATCACTATTTGAAAGACCATCACTATCTTCATGAGTGTAATAGCTTTTCTTCTTTTCATTTTGTTTCTTGTTCCATTTGATAGGTTCCTTTCCCTTGTCATTCTTATAAGGACATTTTGTAGCATAATGACCTACTCTTCCACAAGCAAAGCATTTAAAAGGTAACTTACCTCTGAACCTTCCAGAACCCCTTTGAAGATTTCTGACAAAATTTGATTCTTCTTCCTCTTGTTCTGGGACGTGGCTTGCTTCATAATAATCTTCTTTGCCTGATGCCTTGAAAGCAGCTTCTCTTCTGTCTGATGGACCTCCCTTTCTCATTTCATAAGTAGTTAGAATTCCATGTAGCTGAGACATAGTAAGAATTCGTAGATTTTCCTTTTCTTCTATTGCAGATACTTTAGATTCAAACTTGGGGGACAATGATCTTAGAACCTTTTCAACCACTATAGCCTCTTTTATTTCTTCACCCAAATTTTTCATACAATTAACGATCTCATCTACCCGAAGAAAATAGTTAGCCACACTTTCATCATTATACATCTTGAGAGTCTCATACTGAATCCTGAGAGTTTGAAGTTTAGCACGCTTTACCTGTTCATCACCTTCATAGCTCGTGACAATTTTGTCCCATATCTCTTTTGCGGATTTGTAGTGCATTACCTTCATGAATTCCGTTTGGGATATACATCCTAATAGGGTACTGACTTCTTTCGCATTTGTTTCATACTTCTTTTTCTCGGCCGCATCTGTAGGAGTAGCTGAAGGAAAAGCGTAGCCTGTTTCTACAATGTCCCAAACTTCTGTACCAAGAGATTGAAGATAGGCAGTAACTCTTACCTTCCAATAATTGAAGTTTGTCCCATCAAAAACCGGTGGCCTGATTGATGCTTCTCTCTCGTAGTTGCTCATGATGAACGATCTACCTTCAAGCGATCAAGCTTCTCTGAAGGACCTGCTCTGATACCAATTGTTGGAAATAATACTGAGAGGGGGGTGAATCAGTATTATCAGATCAATAAAACTTTTTCAGTGATCAGAAACATATACGCTACTTCAGTTAAGTGAACCAGCGTGTACACGCTACTGTGTCTAAAGAAAAAAGCGTATAACCAGAAAACTTATAATTCAGTTAGTTTATCTTCAGTTAAGTGCATCAGGTCATTATTCACCATATTAAGAGTAAACAGATGCAGTATAACAGAACAGATCATCACACAAAAGCCACACACATGAACACCATGATATAAGGTGGAAACCCAATGTGGGTGAAAACCACCTGCTGCAAGTCGTCTCTATCTTTCTTTAATAAGAACTTCAGTTTACAATCTTTTGTACTGGTGCAGCCTTATACCAGTAAGGGAGCTCCAACCCCCTTTGCTCTTGTACTAGCTAAGATACTAGTACGTAGGTGCTGGCCTACAATCTTCTTTCCTTCAGGTACCACTTTTCATCAATTTTCAGACTCGATACTCCTGAGGCACAACATTACAATCTGAAGACCATGATTCATTCACAAATCATTGAAGCATAAAACAACCAATACTAGCATCATCAATCTTTGAATTACTGAACCACTGAAACCCTGTCAAACCCAGTCACCAGAACACAGAGCAGACTACAGAACTCTGCAATAACAGCCAGACCCAACTGCAAACCCAAAAATCAAGCTTCAAAAGATACACGCTACTTCAATGAGAGAAACCCACGTATACACGCGGTTTTACCGAAGACAACCTGCGTACAGATCTAAAAATAATTTTTCTATAACTTGCAGCTGTACCAGACATCAGTTATACCTAGAACATAGCATTGCGTCAGTATGCAGATCTATAAATAAACATAATCAACCATATAAATATAGTTCATTTCAAACCATTTGATCCCGATCTCTCCTTAGATCTAGTTCTCCAACAATCGATGAGATCTCTCCTTAGCTTCAGATCAAGCAATACATCATCAACCAATAACCTGCATACTGGATCTAGTACTTCATCAGATATTCAAGACTTTTCAGATACCTTTGCCTAATGATTTCCTTCTCCTTATATAGCCTTAGGCCTTGTTCAATACCAAGAGCCAAAACCATAGAAATCCAATACCATCAGCTTCAAAACTAGGGATCAACACGTTCGTCGAGACACCATGGTCCGAAACCATAGGCACAACTTCCAAGGAATAACCGCCACGGACCAAAAATAAGTTTTCCACATACACGCGCTTTTACTGAAGCCAACCAGCGTGTACACGCGACTTGGGCTTGATGAACCTGCGTATATGAATTTTCTCTTCTTCTTATAGTCCGATCATCAATTCCTTGCTGCTGACCTTCTGCACTATGATTTGTCATCAGTGTGGTTTGCCATCAAGGACAATACTTTTCTCATAATGCCAACACCAGAAACACAACCCCCAAGAGTATAGATCATGTGAAGGAAAACAAATCTAAAAATGTTCTCCAAACTTAAGTCACCTGGTTCATCAACAGCTCCAAAGCATTCATAAAATTATATCATTTATAAATTGACGACTCAAACAATTCATTTAGAGGGAATGAAACTGTTTAGCCATGCCATGTACATTTCAACTCCTCCAAATCCCTGGAAGAGGCATAATGCCTTGCAACAAGAAGCCTATTTTTCACCTCTCTCTTAGACCTTGTGGCCTTAAAATTACCTGACATCCCTATACAACCCCTCAGATCATAACACGATTAATAGTTCTTCATATTCACCAATGACTAACAACAAAACAAGGCCATGTGAGTAGATCTGGAGTGTAAGAGTGAGGGAAAATTAGTGATGTGTAGTGAAGGAAAATGGGCATCATCGGGGTTGGAAAACCTGCAACAATTAATATATCGTATGTAGTTACATGAATAACATGAGATCATGAATTACTGCCTAGTTTTTCTAATTCCTTAAGACCTGATTTATTTAAAACTACATGCCATTCCCATAAAACCGCACTGAACAGATCATGATGACTAGTTCTCCATATTCATCTTCACAATTTGTATATTTCATAGCATTAGGAACGGATGTATGGTGAAGGAAATAGGATTGGGAGTGTGAAAGACTGATGATATGAGGAAGAAACAGCCTTATCCTATGCTCCCACTCTTCAAGACTTCAATTTATTTTTAGCTATGGTGGTGGCAGTGTATTTGGTGGAATTCCTTCAATTTTTGCACTTCTCCATAGGTTGATTCAAGTGAGAGCTTGTCTTATTTCAAATCAATGAATTGAATATCTATAGGGAGTGGCGATTCTTCTCCTTCAGTCTCTTGTTTTCCTTGATTGAACCCATCCAAGTCTCACTCCTCTGAGGTTGTAGGCATGGGAAATAGTGTTGACTGTTTCAGGACAAATCGAGGTGGTCTGATGAACATCTATGTTTGCATAGTTCCTTGATAGGTAGTCAAGTCTTGTGGTGGTGAGAGTGCACCTTCTTTGGCTATATAAAGTTGGAGTGATTGATGCACTTGTAGGATTGAGGACATCACCTTTCCACTGTTATGTAGTAGTATTGTGTGATACTTGGTGGTAGTGGGGGTACCCCTAGCTTGCAAGGATGTTGAAATGCTTCACGTTGCTCGAGAGTTTGATGCACATACGGTGGGAAGTTGGGGTTGTGATGCTAGCGTTGTCACTATTTTGGTGGTTTGAATAATGATATCGTACATGACTTGGTAGAAGATTTTGAACATCGATCAATACAGACTTGTGTAACCGTTGTTCAATGAAAAACAAAGGGATTCCTAATTACCTACGACAAACTTGGCCTGAGGATGCCAGTGTGGTAGTTTAATGCTTGCTTGCTTTTCTCATTTTTAGTATGTAATCAATGGAAAGGACCTCTTGTAATGAAAGTTCTGGTTTTGGTCTTGCGTGTCTAGTACTTTTTGCATAATCTTATTAGTGAGATACCTCACCAAGTTCAACTTTACCTTCAATGCGTAGGTCTTACCCATGCAAAGATTTATTCTACATAACCAACATACTTACAGATTGTGGTCTAGGTGTTAACAGTGAGCGCGAAAGTTGTTTTAGTCAGAATGAGTAATGGTAGGACAAAAAACCTTGTATAGAAATTGTAGTGAGATTTTTCTTAAAGGTGACTTACTTGTATCACATTAATATGAGAAATATGATGGTGGTGATGTCTTCTTGGGGGATGACAGGAAGTGTAGAATTGTTGGTTGTGGAAAAGTAAAGTTGAAGTTACGAGGTGGAAGGGTTAGAACACTTCTGGATGTTTTGAATATTCCTGAATTGGCCAGAAATCTGATTTTTGTAAGCAAGTTGGATGATGCACATGTAAAAATAGTGTTCGAGAAGGATACCTGCAATATGATTCAAGGGGCATTGGTATTGATGCGGGGAGTTTAAATTGGAACTCTGTACAAGCTGCAAGGTAGCACTATCATTGATGGGTGCAACAGTTCCATGGTTCCTGAAAGTGGAGCAGAAAATCTAGTGGTCTTTGGAGAGAAGACAATTTTGTGGCATCAAATGCTTGGACATATTGGAGAGAAGGGCCTTCGAATACTTCATGGTAAAGGTATGGTAGAAGGTATGAGTAATAACTCTTTGTATTTTTATTTCTGTGAAAATTGTGCATATGGGAAGCAGAATTGGGTGAGTTTCCCCTCTGGTGGTAAGAGGGCGAAACAGATATTAGGGCTTGTGCACAATGATCTATTTGGACCTATGAAGGTTCCATCCTTAGGTAAGTCTATGTACTATGTATGATTTCTAGATGACTTCTCAAGGATTACATGGATATATTTCCTTAAGAAGAAATTTGGAGTCTCTGAAAAGTTTAAAGAATTTAAGGCTCTGGTGGAAAATGAGATAGAGAAGAAGATAAAGATGTTGAGGATAGATAACAGTGGAGAGTTTTGTAGTAAGGAATTTGAAGAATTATATAAGAAGTGTGGTATAGCACAGCAAAAGACTACTCCATATACACCTTAGCAAAATAGAGTTGTAGAAGGAATGAATAATACATTGATGGAAAGGGCAAGAAGCATGCTCAGTGGTGTCAGGTTAGGACAAGAATTCTGGGCAGAGGCTGTGGAGATAGCATGTTATCTGGTCAACAGATCGCCTTCATCAGCGTTGGAGGATAACACTCCACAAGAGGTGTGGACAGGTGAGAAACCCTCTGTTTCACATCTGAGTGTATTTGGATATGATGCATACATACATGTTCCAAAGGAGAAACAAACCAAGTTGGATGGTAAATATGAAAAGTGCATTTTTATTGGGTATAAAGATGGTTTAAAGGGTTATAAGATTTGGAACCCAATGACAAGAAAGGTTGTGTACAGACGATATGTGTTGTTCAGAGAGGTGAAAGATGCTATTAAACATGAAGTCCAACCAAAGGAACCTGAGAAGATAGATTTTGAGCTTAAGGAGGAAGAATCAAACTCTATAGCAGAGGAGGAATAGGAAGATGAAGAGCCACAAACTTTGGGTGTGAGAAGATCAGTTCGAGAAAGAGGGCAGCCAGAAAGGTATAGTCCATCTACTTTCTGTTCAAATTTTTCTTTATCTATTAATGATGATGATCCCAGATCTATGAAGAAAGCAGTAGATTCAAAGGATGGAAAGCTCTAGAAAGAGGGCATGGTTGAAGAAATGGCATCTTTGCACAAAAAGGAGGCTTCGAATCTCGTGGAGTTGAGGGCTAGAAGGAAACCCATTGGTAGAAAATAGGTGTTCAAGAAGAAGATAAATGTAGAAGGAAAGGTAGAGAAATACAAAACTTTCTTGGTAGCAAAAGGTTATTCTCAGGTGCCGGGAATTGATTTTGGTGATATTTTTCACCTATTGCTAAGGTAATTTCTATTATATTACTTTTATTTGCTTGTGCTACTTTTGATTTTGAGGTAGAAAAGATGGATGTGAAGACAACATTTCTTCATGGGGATCTAGAAGAGGAGATCTAGATGAAGCAACCTGATGGCTTTGTGGTGAAGGGTAAGAAAGAACCAGTACGCAAGTTAAAGAAGCCTCTGTATGGGTTAAAACAGTCACCAAGGATGTGGTATCAAAAATTTGATACATTTATACGGGGACTTGGCTTCACTAGAAGAAAAGTAGATCACTATGTGTATCTTAATTTAAGTGGCGACCATGTTATTTATTTGGTCTTGTATGTGGATAATATGTCGCTTGTTGGAAATGAAAAACAAATTGTCTAGGATTTGAAGACCCTTTTTTCCTCCAAATTCGACATGAAATATCTTAGTCCTGCAAACTATATTTTTGGAATAGAAATTAAATGAGATTGGACAAAGAGGAACCTCTAGTTAAACTAGAGGAAGCATGTCGAGACAATATTGGATAGCTTTAATATGCAAGATAGTAAACCAGTGAAGGTTCCTATTCCTGTAGGTGTAAAGTTATCAGCTAAGCAGTTTCCCAAGACACAAGAAGAGGAAGAGGACATGTCCCTGTTCAATATGCAAGTGTAGTCAGTAGCCTGTTGTATGCAATGGTTTGTACTAGAGTAGAAATTGCACATGTAGTGGGAGTATTGAGCAGGTTTATGTCAAAACCAGGGAAGGAGCACTAGACAACAATGAAGTAGGTTTTTAGGTATTTGCATGGCACTAGTGATTATGGTTTGCACTACCAAGGAAGACCGGGATTGGATAGAGTGTTGGATATTCGTGGCTTTGTTGATGCAGACTAGCTGGAGATCTAGAACAGAGAAGATCTACAAGTGGGTATATGTTTAACCTATTTGGAGGTGCAGTTAGTTTGATGAGTAAGAATCAATCTGTAGTGGCACTATCAACTATAGAGATAGAATACATGGTAGACAAAGTGCAGGGAACTATAAGGATAGACTGTGATAGCCAAAGTGCAATTTTCTCGGCAAAGAACCTTGCATATCATTCAAAGATAAAGCACATCGATGTTCAATATCACTTTGTGATGGATACAATAGAAGACAAAAAGATGTTGCTGGTAAAGGTGGACACTTTAAAGAATACTGCAGATGCATTGACAAAATCTATAAGCTCTGAGAAGTTCCCTTGGTGTAGAGAAACAATGGGCATTGCAGGGCTAGATAAATCACTAAGTTCTCTTGTGCCCCCCTAGGAAAGAAAAGAGCAAGTGGGAGAATGTTGGGTTGTGTTATATTCTTTCCACGACTAGCCCACGTAGTTAATCGACGAGTTAGAAAGGGGGTGGAGCCCCCCCTTGATGCGTCGATTGCGTAGCGGGGTGAGTCACAAGGGGTTTGAGGGGTGTAGGTAACCCCACTATATGGGGTCTGGGTTAGGTTGGTTGGACCTAACTATGGTTTTGTGCGTGATTTTCGCACGTGGTTTTGGATGCGATGGTTTTTCGGTCTATGGTTTGGGACACGATGGTTTTCAGTCCATGGTATTGGATGCTTCGGCATGTATAAATATGTATTGTAACATGGAAAGGAACATAATGAAAAATCAAGTTGGTAGTCTTAGTTTTGGGATCCTAGGGAAAATTTTTGTGTATATCAGTTTTATGTGTTATGCTCTCGCATTGTTTATTTTCTGTGTTTTAGAATTCGTATGAAGGTAATTTCTGTATGGGGTTAAAACCTACAATAAATAGATATAATGTACAAGTTAAATAGTTAATAAAATATGATACATAAATAACATTAGAATTAGTTGATAAAATACAATGACAAATGTTCATCACAAAATTTATAATACAACAAATTAAACACCCAGAAACATAACATAACTAGTCAAAACAACGATTGTTTTTAGATTTACTACAATATTTAAAATTGGAAGCCAATTTTAATTTATTTATGAAATTATAAGTTAAAACTGAAAATAATCCTTAACATGAGTAACTAAAATACATATAACTACGAAAATGTAAGTCTCTTAACTTTTAAAACAACATACGGAAATAAATATTCATTTTTAATGACTTGCATCAAGAATGAAAGATATATGGAGAGAGCTAACTAATGCTAAGTATCTACTATTTTTTAGCGAAAACAAAATTGAAAGTTAAGTAAAAATATTTCCAAAAGTTAATCATGTTTCTATTATCCATTTATGATTTAAATCAATAAATAAATAATGAAATATAAATACATGTTAGAAACTGCTATAGGACATATGTTAATCCGACTCATATAAAACTAATATTGTTTAAAATATAAATTCCTATATACAATTCATAAGAATTTGCATTAAGCTAATGTTTATATTAGTATAATCCTTAGGATACAAATACCTAAAGGAAGATATGAAAGATTACAAACATTTGAAATTGAACTAACAAGAGTGAAAAGAAATGCAAATATTTTCATTTTTCATTAATCTATCCAAGCCACTAAACAACAATTGTTATATCTCCCAAACATTGAGGAAACAAAACAAAAAATTTAAAGAATACCATAAAAAAGATTGACTATGGGAAAAATAAATAATATAAGTATGTGTCGATTCAATAAAATCAATACAATCACACTTACATAAAGGTTTCGAGTTAAAAAATCCACATTCATAACGATGTTATAAACTATTTCTTTTCAATACCACTCTCCCTACTATTCAACAGTGAATGGATTTTATATAGGCCTGAGAGACTAATTCTAATCCATACTAAAATCTAGAAAACAAAATTATTTTTGCAAATTTGCAATATTTTTTCTTTGGCATATTGGTCATATCCTTACTAATTTCAAGAGATAAACACATAAGGACTATCAAATCCTCCTCGCACATCTAACAACCACTGCTTCATTGAAACCAATATCATTATAGGGGTAATTTATTAACCAACAAAGAAAATAGAGTTAGAAACTTATAATGATATTAAACAAAGGAAGCTACAAAATTGAGATTCTATAGATACCATATCAAATTTAGAAAATATAATCAAAACAAAACATGCCTCTAAAGATTTGTTGAAAAATAGATAAAACTAGATCTTTATTAAGTAGGATTCAATTTTGGAGAAATGACTACCTTCATGTTTGAAGATTTAATGATCATATCAATATCTTTGGACTAATTTTTTACTTCAGTTTCAATAGGTTTCTATTTACTTTGAATTTATATTAATCAATTTTGGGCTTTAAGTTGGTCATTTTCATGTAACCATTGGTCAATATATATTCCAACTAAGGTAATGTAACAATAAATTGTTGATGCTATTACATTTCGAGCAAAGATGGATCATAGGCATATTTTCTCATAGGAGTCTTTTCTACATGATAATTTCCATCACACTCAAATTTATGTTTCTAAAAGAGAGAAAAAAATTTCTTTTCCCTAATGTTAGGTCTTCTCTAGTGAAGGCTTTGGTGGCGATTCTACATAAATGAAGACCTCCTTTACAAGAGTGCGTTTTCACCTATTATGCCCACCCTTTGAAATATTTTTTCAATCACTTTTACCTTCACTATAGAATGTGAATTATACTAAGGCTAACTGATATATTCTTGTTTTGTAGGTTTGAGTTGATGGGTACAATATGAGGGATTTAACTCCTGTTTTTTCCAAAATTTGGGTTGTATCTCCCCATAATGGAATTCAATAATTTTAGCCTTGTTCCTCATAACATGAACTAGTATAATTCATGGATGTACAAATTCTTTCTCGTTCGAGTAATCTACTTTATCTACATGAAGTGACTCATTGAGGTCATCCTCAAGCTAAAAATTAGACAAGATTTGCTTAGCGTGGAGGATTAGATGAAACCCTAATGGTTAGGCATTGTTGCTCATAATCCTCAAGTTCCTAAAATACATTTCCAAAGAGTAACATATTCCAAGGGTTGATAATGAAATATTCTCCCATATTATAATCATATACTCTTCATCAAACAAAATGATTTCAATAATAACCTTCATGCATTTTTAATCCATCTTTAAACCATGTTTAAAAAAAATTTATGAAATCTAATTAGAAAATAATTATTACTCTTGTTGATGACCACATATGAGGATTAATGAGAAGTGGATTCAAAGAATAAATTATCAAACCTCTCATAATTTTTTTCTTGGCTTGTGAAAGGTACACTAGATTATAGAATGTCTACCCCCACTCAGACGTCACTATGTTAAATATAGTATATTGAATTGTTGACGTGACTTTTCTTAATAAATGGGAAGCGGCTTGAATTGTAATGCTTTAAATATGCCAAGTTATTTGGAATGGTAACTCTCTATGGGTTTTAAGGCTTTGTTTTCCTTCGGATCTCTTTATTTTTCAAATAAGAGAATCTACTGAAATCTAAGGTTAACTAATGCAATGTTAGTACATAATCTACACTACTTGTTTATACACATAAAACTAACGATTAATAGTAAATAGAAGATTATAATGCCCCATAGTGTGTGAAGATCATGAAATTTTCCACGGATAATCAGAATCATGTTGTCATTGTTCTGGTGAGAAGAGAATTCTACAACACAGGGTGGTGGAGGTAGCAATCTCTATTTTGGTGTCTCTATTGAGTGTAAAAAGGGACAAAATGTCTCAAGATGTTTAAACCAGTTTCGACTCCTAGTTTTCTTTATTTCATTTTTTATTTTGTAGGTCGACTTGGTTGGAGGATACTATTATGAAAGAGAGAATGCTAAATGTAGGTTTCCAATGGCATTCACAACAACGATGTTGTCATGGAGTGTTTTGGAATTCGCTGGGTTCATGGGTCGTAAGATAACCAACTAAAAGGATGTCATTCACTGGTCCAAAGATTACCTGTTCAAAGAAAATGCACATCCATGCACCATATATGTCCACGTAAATGCATATATGACACACAACGATTCAATTCTCTACAAAGTAACCCATGTCATTCTCTGTGTAGGTTTTAACACTGTACAGTAATTACTTGCATATGTATTCTAAAATACGAAAAATAAATAATGCGAGAGCATAACACATAAAACACTTATACACATAAATTTTCCCCTGGATCCCAAAACCTGGACTACTAGCTTGATTTTTCATTATTTTCCTGTCAGTGTTACAATACATATTTATACATGCCGAAGCATCAAATACCATGGACCAAAAGCCATCACATCCAAAACCGTGGATTGAAAACGATTGCATCCAACACCATGTGTGAAAATTATGCACAAAACCATAGGTAGGTTTGCCCAACCTAATATAGGGTCCAAAACAAATTTTCCATGGGCACTGCCCCAGACCCCATAGAGGAGGGCTACCGGGCCGCCTCAAACCCCACTGCGACCCCCTCACTGTGCAATCGGTGCAACAAAGAGGGGTATTCGTCCCCCTCTAACCACCCAGTTCACTACATGCCCTAGTTGTGGAAAGAATATAACACAACTCAACATTCTCCCACTTGTTGTTTTCTTTCCATAGGGAGCCACAAGAGAGCTTAGTCATTTATCCAGCCCTGCAACACTGATTGTTTCTCTACACCAAGAGAACTTCTCATAGCTCACAGATTTTGTCAATGCATCTGAAATATTCTTCAAAGTGTCCACCTTTACCAGCAACACCTTTTTATCTTCTATTATATCCCTCACAAAGTGATACTGAAAATCAATGTTCTTTGTCTTTGAATGATATGGAGGGTTCTTTGCGAAGAAAATTACACTTTGGCTATCACAATCTATCCTTATAGTTCCTTGTATTAACCCCATATTTGAACATAATATCTACAACCAAACTGCTTGCTTGCTTGCATGAGTGGCTACCATGTATTTTGCCTCTATAGTTGATAGTGCCACTACAGATTGTTTCTTACTCATCCAACTAACTGCACCTCCAAATAGGTTAAACACATACCCACTTGTAGGTCTTCTCTGATCCAGATCCCAGCCCAACCCACATCAATAAAGGAACGAATATCCAACACTCTGTCCAATCCTAGTCTTCCTTGGTATCATAAACCATAATCACCAGTGCCATGCAAATACCTGAAAACCTACTTCACAACTGTCTAGTGATCCTTCCATGGTTTTGACATAAACCTACTCAATAATCCCACTGCATGTGCAATGTATGGTCTAGTACATACCATCACATACATCAGGCTACCGATTGCACTTACATATGGAACATGGGACATGTCCTCTTCCTCTTCTCATGTCTTGCGACACTGTTCAGCAGATAAATTTACACCTACAGGAATAGGAACCTTCAACGGTTTACTATCCTACATATTAAACCTTTGCAATATTGTCTCTACATACTTCCTCTAGTTTAACCAGAGCTTCCTCTTTGCCTGATATCTTTTAATTTACATGCCCAAATTATAGTTTGCAGCACCAAGATCTTTCATGTTGAATTTGGAGGAAAATTGGGTCTTCAAATCCTGGACAATTTCTTTGTCATTTCCAAATAGCAACATATCATCCACATACAAGACCAGATAAATAACACGGTCACCAATTAACTTAAAATACACACAGTGATATACTTTGCTTCTGGTGAAGCGAAGTCCCCGTATAAATGTATCAAATTTCTAATACCACATCCTTGGTGACTGTTTTAACCCATACAAAGACTTAACTTGTATACCATCTCTTTCTTACCCTTCACCACAAAACCTTCAGGTTTCTTCATGTAGATCTCCTCTTCCAAATCCCCATGAAGAAATGTTGTCTTCACATCCATCTTTTCTACCTCAAAATCAAAAGTAGCAGCAATAGATAAAAGTAATCTAATAGAAGCTACCTTGGCAACAGGAGAAAAAATATCACCAAAATCAATTCCCGGCACCTGGGAATAAAATTTTGCTACCAATTGAGCTTTGCATTTCTCCAATTTTTATTTTTCATTTGTCTTCTTCTTGAACACCCATTTGATGCCAATGGGTTTCCTTCTAGCTTGCAACTCCATCAGATCCCAAGCCTCATTTTTGTGCAAAGATGCCATTTCATCAACCATGGCCTCTTTCCAGACTTTTCCATCCTCTGAATCTACTGTTTCCTTCATAGTTCTCAGATCATCGTCAGTAATAGATAAAGAAAAATTTGAACAGAAAGCAGATGGACTATACCTTTCTGGCTGCCTTCTTTCTCAAACTAATCTTCTCACACCCAGAGTTTGTGGCTCTTCAACTTCTGATTCCTCCTCTTCTGTAGAGTCTGATTCTTCCTCCTTTACCTCAAACCCTATCTTCTCAGGTTCATTTGGTTGGAATTCATGTTTAATAACATCTTTCACCTCATCTTGGATGTAAATAACCTTCCTTGTTACTGTGTTCCAAAGCTTATAACCCTTTAAACCATCCTTATACACAATAAAGATGCACTTTTCATATTTACTGTCCAACTTGGTTTATTTCTCCTTTAGAACATGTACATATTCATCACATCCAAATACCCTTAGATGTGAAAGAGAGGGTTTCTTACCAGTCCATACCTCTTGTGGAGTCTTATCCTCCAATGCTAATGAAGGTGATCTATTGACCAGGTAACATGATGTCTCCACCACCTCTGCCCAGAATTCCTATCCTAACCTGTCACCACTGAGCATTCTTCTTGCCCTTTCCATCAATGTCTTGTTCATTCTTTTTACAACTCCATTTTCCTAAGGTATATATGGAGTAGTCTTCTGTACAGAGTTCCAGTCCAAACTCCCTGCATCAGTACCAGTGCTCCCTGAACCATCTTGCAGGTATCCTTCTCAAACACTATTTTTACACGTCTACATCATCCATATTGATTACAGAAATCAAATTTTTGTCCAATGCAGGAATATGTAGAACACCTGGAAGTGTTCTAACCCTTCCACCTTAAAACTTCAACTTTACTTTTCCGCGACCAATGATTCTAGCCTTCCTATAATTCCCTAAGAAGACATCACCACCATCATATTTCTCATACTCGTAGACCCACTCTCTACATGCCTCATGATCTACATGTGTACTTGAAGAAGACATGTACACATCCCCACCTTCATATGAGGTGGTTTTCACCTCTGCAGAAGGAGCATCATCAAATCCCTTTCCTTTGTCAGGAGCTTTAGAATTACAGGCCCTTTTGTAGTGCCCTTCCTTTTTGCATTTCCAGCATACCACCTTTACAGGTTTTCCTGGAGATTTACATCTCCCTCTAGATTTAGATCTCCCACTCGATGACTTATTTTTGTTTCTGTTCTGGGACCAGCCTCGTACAGACAAGGCATCACCATTCGGGCTCTCCATATTTTCTTTTCCCATCTCCTCCTTTAGCAATGATGAGAGTATTTCATCAAACTGCAAGGTAGTTGCATTGCTACCTATTGCAATAAAAAAAGTATCCCACGAATCAGGTACAGAACACAGCAAACTAATGCACTTGTCTTCATCTGAAATTTTGATATCAATAGATGATAACTGACTTAGCACAGTATTAAACGCATTCATATGCTCTATCACTAAGTCTCCATATTTCATCCTCAGGTTATACATCCTTTTCCGTAGGAACAGTTTATTCACCAGAGACTCAGATTGGTACAAAGTCCCTAACATGTCCCACAAAGCCTTCATCGTAGCTTCCCTTGATACATTCAACAATACTGAATTTGAGACACACAGTTGTATTGTGCTCTTTGCCTTATAATCCAACTTCTTCCATTCTTCATCAGACACTCCCGTTGGTTTAGTACCTAGATCTACCGCGATCAACTGATCTTTATCCACCAACAGATCCTCCATCCTGAGTTTCCACAACTCAAAACTCTGACCATTAAATTTCTCGATCTCTATCTTTCCACTACTCAGCATATTCTTTCACCACCAGAATCGATCCCACAGATCTCCCACTGAACGAGGTCTACCACATGCCCAAGCAAAACCCCTTAGCAACAAAGGTGTCCCATTGAAGCCTAAGTAGCTCCGATACCAAATTTAGTTTTTAACCCCATATAGAAATTACCTACGTACGAATTCTAAAATACAGAAAATAAACAATGCGGGAGAATAACACATAAAACACATATACACAGAGATTTTTCCCTGGATCCCAAAACCAGGACTACCAAATTGATTTTTCATTATTTTCCTTTCAATGTTACAATATTATTTGTACATGCTGAAGCATCCAATACCATGGACTGAAAACCATCGCGTCCAAAACCATGAACCGAAAATCATCGCGTCGAAGACCATGTGCGAAAATCATGCACAAAACCATAGGTAGGTTTGCCCAACCTAATATAGGGTCCAATTTTTTTTTTGAAAACCTAACACTCTCTAGCTATAACTACTATTTATCTGGCTAACAATATAAGATATAGTAATTTTTTGCATCTTATGGCTAAAATCTATTCAAAAACAAGTAACACTTCAGATTCATATAGCCCAACACTTCGTTTTCAGGTTAATTTATTAATAAGGATTTGCCTACCAATGGTTACAGAGACCTAAAAGTACTCCACTAAAGAAATTATTTATGATCGTTGTGTGAACAGGAACTTTGGATCTATGGATGGGATGAAATGACTATCATGGGAACTTGAGAAACTACAGAGTTAATGGACCACAGAACAAGGAGAGTTCCTTTGATCATGTCGCTATAGAAGGGAAGTGTCTGTGTCAAACTATTGTAATTAAAAGTGGGGTGTATTCTAAAGCATCACTGAATATGCCAGTGCACATATGTATATAAATGTGGGGCACATTGTAAATCCTGACTAAATATGCAGGTGACTCATAAATCTCTCTGTATGACCATGTGCATAATATGGAATTTGGTGCAAAATTAGATATATTTATAGAGAGAGGAAGAGTGTTTTCAAATTCATATCCTACTCATATATCTAGGATACCTTTTTCAATTTCATGTCAAGTGAGGATTGATTCCGGTTTAGATTAAATAACTACTAAACTTAAGTATCGACCGATTATCATGTGTAAGATCTGATAGATATGGAAGAATTTAGTTTATTTTAATGTATGCTCTCTTATACATTATTAATATTTTATTTTAATTTATCTGATTTAAATTTTCTCATGGTGTATCGTGCTTACCTGTGAATTTATGTTGAATCTCTTTCACTTTAAGATGCACATTATTTCATGCATATCCATTTATTTTCAGTATTACACATCTCTAAGTTGTGGTCCCACATACTAAAAATTATAATTTTCACTCACACTCACACGACTGTTTACAAACAGGTCAAGAAGAGGTCTTTCGTAGGCTCATCATCTTGAAATACATGTAGATTTGTCAATTAGATGACAACATAAAACCATTAGGGATACCCCCTTGAGACTAAAAAAGCACAAATACAAACTTCAAGGTCTTCTAACTGTGACTGGGGTTGATTTTCCTGTAGTTATTGGACAAATTTCTCGGTATAGATTAGCATGATAACATCATCTTGTGACATCAAAAGTAGTGAAGAGAGACAATGAGAATACCATGTAGGTGGCAACAACATGATGCTCACAATAAAATGCCATCTCAGGGACAAGAGACATGTCGAAGATCCAAGCGCTCTAATTATACATCCAATAGATATCATCCCCAACTACCCATTTGATCTATAATTTTGTGGGAAGGAAATGACTAAAAGAAGGGAGAAACTCTATGAAAATGGCAATAGAATAGAGGAATCAGGTGGCCTATAAGAACCAGCCCTGACTGCAACTAGAAAGATATATGGAATCAATATCCTCAGACAAGAAAATACTGAGATAGAAATATCTCTATCATCTAGAAAAACAACCCCCTAGAGTACAGATCATGTGAAGGAAAAAAAATATGAAAATGTTCTTCAAACATAAGTCACCCGGTTCATCAATAACTCCAAAGCATCTAGAAAAATATATGATTTCCAAATTGATGACTCAAACAATTCATTTAGAGGGAATGCAACTATTTAGCCATGCCACCTACATTTTAGCTCCTCTAGATCCATGTAAGAGGCATAATTCCTTGCAACAAGAAGCCCATTTTTCGCCCCTCTATGAGACCTTCTGGCCTTAAAATTACATGACATGTATGTACAACCCCTTAGATCATAACAAGATGAATCATTCTTCATATTCACCAATGACTAACAAAAAACCAAGGCCATGTGAGTAGATATGAAGTGTAAGAGTGAGGGAAAATTAGGAAGGTGTAGTGAAGGACAATGGGTATCATCAGGGTTGGAAAAACTGCAAAAATTAATATCTCATGTGTAATTACATGAATAACATGAGATCATGAATTACTACCTAGTTTTTCTAGTTCCTTGAGACCTGATTGATTTAAAACTACATTTCATTCCCATAAAACCCCACCGAATAGATCATGGTGACTAGTTCTCCGTATTCATGTTAACAATTTGTATATTACATAGCATTAAGAAGGGATGTATGGTGAAGGAAATAGGATTGGGAGTGAAAAATATTGATGATATGAAGCAGAAACAACTTTATCCGATGCTCCCACTCTTCAAGACTTCAATTTATTTTTAGCTATGGTGGTGGTGGTGTATTTGGTCTAATTCCTTCCATTATTACACTTCCCCATTAGCTGATACAAGTTAGGGCTTATTTTATTCCAATTCAATGAATTGAATATCTCCAGGGAGCAACAATTCTTCTCCTTTGTCTCTTGTCGCCCTTGATTGAACCCATCTGATTCTCACTCCTCTGAGGTTGTAGGCATGGGAATTAGTGTCAACTATTTCAGGACGAATCTAGGTGGTCTGATGAACATCTGTGTTTGCAGAGTTCCTTGACATGTAGTCAAGTCCTTTGGTGGTGAGGGTGCACCTTCTTTGGTTATATAAAGCTGGAGTGATTGATGCACTTGCAAGATTGAGTACCTCGTCTTTCCATTGTTATGTAGTAGTATTTTGTGATACTTGGTGGTAGTGGGGGTACCCCTAGCTTGAAAGGATGTTGAAATGCTACACTTGTTCAAGAGTTTGATGCACCTACGTGGGAAGCTGGGGTTGCAACACTAACCTTGTCACTATTTTGGTGGTTTGTATAATGATATCCTACAAAAGTTGGTAGTATATTTTCAACTTGGATCAATACAGACTTGTGCAACCCTTGCTCAATGAACAAGAAAGGGATTCATAATTACCTATGACAAACATGGCCTAAGGATGCAAGTGTGGTAGTTTAATGCTTTCTTGCTTTTCTCATTTAGAAAATGTAATCAATGGAAAGAACCTCTTGTAATGAAGGTTCTGGTTTTCATCTTGTCTGTCTAGTACATTTTGCACGATCTTATTAGTGAGATGCCTCACCCAGTTCAACTTTACATTCGATGCATAGACCTTACCGACGCAAAGATTTATTCTACAAAACCAAAACATACTTACAGATTGTGGGCCATGTTTTAACACTGAGCATGAAAGTTGTTTTAGTCAGAATGAGTAATGATATGACAGAGAACCTTGTATAGAAATGGCAGTGAGATTTTTCTGAAAGGTTACTTAATTGTATCACATTAATTTTGAGATGACAGCATTAGTAGAATGATATAAGTTTTTGCAGCTATTTCACCTATGTTTGGTATATTAATCACTGTATGAGATTGAAGGAATCCGGTGGCATTATCGATAAAAACTATTGCTTGATTGACAGTAGCATGAATCATGATAACCAAATATGCTCCCATACTATAATCATATACTCTTGAACAAACAAAAATATTTCAATAATAACCTTCTTGCATGTTTAAATCCACTTTTAAACCATGTTTAAAAATAAAAATTTATGAAATCTAATTAAAAAAATAGTATTACTCTTGTTGATGACCACATATGACGATTAATGAGAAGTGGATTGAGAACATAAATTATCAAACCTCTCTTAAAAATTTTCTTGACTTGTGAATGTTGCACTAGATTATAGAAAGTTTACCCACATTAAGATGTCACTATGTTAAATATAGTCTATCAAATTGTTGACGTGAGTTTTATGACTTTTGTTAACAAAGGGGAAGTGGCCCAAATTGGAATGCTTTAAACATTCCAAGTTATTTGGAATGGTAACTCTCTATGGGTTTTAAGGCTTTTTTGGCCTTTGGATCTCTTTCTTTTTCAAATAAGAGAATCTATTGAAATCTAAGGATAAATAATGTAATGTTAGTGCATAATCTACACTACTTGTTAATACACCTAAAACTAACGATTAATAGTATATATATATATATATATATATATATATATATATATATATATATATATATATATATATATATATATATATATAAAATCTACATGTTATATAGTTAATAAAATATGATACATAAATAACATTACAATTAGTAGCTAAAATACAATGAGAATTGTTTAGCACATAATTTATAATACAACAAATTAAACACCCAAAAACATATCATAAGTGTTCAAAAGAATGATTGTTTTTAGATTTACTACAATATTTGTAATTGTAAGCCAATTTTAATTTATTTATGCAATTATAAGTTAAAACTAACAATAATCCTTAACCTGAGTAACTAAAAGACATATAACTATGAAAATGTAATTTTGTTAACTTTTAAACCAACATAGAGAAATCAATATTCATTTTTAATTACTCGCATCAAGAATGAAAGATATATGGAGAGAACTAACTAATGCTAAGTATCTACTATTTTCTACCCAAAACAAAATTGAATGTTAAGTATAAAAAATTCCAAAGGTTAATCAAGTTTATGTTATCCATTTACGAGTCAAATCAATAAATAAATAATGAAATATAAATACATGTTAGAAAATTCTATAAGACATATGAAATTCAACTCATATAAAAATAGCATTGTTTACAATCTAAAGTCCTATACACAATTCATAAGAATTTGCATTGAGCTAGTGTCCAGATTAGTATCATTCTTAGGATACAAATAACTGAAGGAAGATATGAAAGATTATAAACATCTGAAATTGAATTAACAAGAGTGAAAATAAATGCAAATACTATCATTTTTCGTTCATGTGTCTAAGCAACTAAAGAACAATTGTTATATCTCCCAAACATTTAGGAATCAAAACACATAACATAAATAAGACCATAAAAAAGAGTGACTATGGGAAAAAGTAGTAATATAAGTATGTGTGGATTGAATAAAACCAATCCAATCACATTTACATAAATGTTTCTAGTTAAAAACTCCACGTACATCAGGATGTTATACACTATTTCTTTCCAATACCCCTCTCCCTACTATTCAAAATTGAAGAGATTTAATATAGGCCCAAGAGCCTAATTCTACTCCATACTAAAATTTAGAAAATAAAATTATTTTTGCAAATTTGTAATATTTTCTATTTGGTCTAATGGTCATATCCCAACTACCTGGAAGAGATAAACATCGAAGGACTACCAAATCATCCTCACATATCTAACAACAAGTGATTCATTGAAACCAATATCATTATAGGGATAATTTGTTAGCCAACAAAGAAAACAAAGTTAAAAACTTATAATGGTAGTAAAGAAAGGATGCTACAAAATCGAGATTTTATAGATACCATATATAATTTAGAAAATATAATTAAAAAAAAAATGCCTCTAAACATTTGTTGAAAAATGGATAAAAATAAATCTTTATTAAGAAGGATTCAATTTTAGAGAAATGGCTACCTTCACATTTGAAGATTTAATGACTATATGAATATCTTTGGACTAATTTTTTACTTCAATTGCAATGGGTTTCTATTTACTTTCACTTTATGTTAATCAATTTTGGGCTTTAATTTGGTCATTTTCATGTAACAATTGGTCAATATGATGTTCCAAGTGAGGTACTATAACAATAAATTGTTGATTCTAGTACACGTCGAGCAAGGATGGATCATATAACCATATTTTTTGCTACGAGTCTTTTCTACACTATTATTTCCATCACACTCAAATTTTTTTAATTAAAAAAGAGAAAAAAAAAATTTCTCTAAGGTTTAGTCTTCTCTGGTGAAGGCTTCGGTGGTGATTCTAGGTAAATGAAGATGTCCTTTACAAGAGTGTGTTTTCACCTACTACACCACCCCTTCGAGATCATTTTTTCAATCACTTTTACCTTCACTTTAAATTCTGAATTATACTCAGGCTAACTGATACATTCTTGTGTTGCAGGTTTGAATCGAGGGCTACAATATGAAAGATTTAAGTCTTCTTTTTCGATTTTTTTGGGATTTATCTCCCCATAATAGAATTCAACAATTTTAGCCTTGCTCCTCGTAACATGGACTAGTGTAATTTGTAGATGTACAACTTCTATATCGTCAGAGTAATTTGTTTTCTCTATATGAAGTGACTCATTGAGGTCATCCTCAACCTGAAAATTAGACAAGATTGGCTTAGCGTGGAGGATTATATGGAACCTTAAGGGTAAGGCATTGTTGCTTAGAAACCTCCGGTTCCTAAGACCTATTTCCAAAGAGTAACATATTCCAAAGGTTTGATAACGAAATATGCCCCCATATTATAATCATATACTCTTGATCAAACAAAAAGATTTCAATAATAACCTTCGTGCATGTTTAAATCCATCTTTAAACCATGTTTAAAAATAGAAATTTATGAAATATAATTAGAAAATTAGTATTACTCTTGTTGATGACCACATATGAGGATTAATGAGAAGTGGATTCAAAACATAAATTATCAATCCTCTCTCAAATTTTTTCTTGACTTGTGAAAGGTGCACTAGATTATAGAATGTCTACCTCCATTTAGATGTCACTATGTTAAATATAGCCTACCAAATTGTTGACGTGAGTTTTATGACTTTTGTTAACAAAGCGGATGTGGACCGAATTGGAATGCTTCAAATATTTCAAGTTATTTGGAATGGTAACTCTCTATGGATTTTAAGGCTTTTCTTAACTTGGATCTCTTCCTTTTTCAAATAAGAGAAGCTACTGAAATCTAAGGTTTAACTAATGCAATGTTAGTACATAATCTACACTACTTATTCATACACCTAAAACTAACGATTAATAGTAAATATATATAATGTACAAGTTAAATAGTTGATGAAATATGATACATAAATAAGATTAGAATTAGTTGCTAAAATACAATGAAAAATGTTCATCACATAATTTATAATACAACAAATTAAACACCCATAAACATAACATAACTAGTCAAAAGAGTGATTGGTTTTAGATTTACTACAATATTTAAAATTGTAAGCCAATTTTAATTTATTTATGCAATTATAAGTTAAAAATAATAGTAATCCTTAACAGAGTAAGTAAAAGACATATAACTACGAAAATGTAAGTCTCTTAACTTTTATAACAACATAGAGAAATTGGTATTCATTTTTAATTATTCGCATCAAGAATGAAAGATATAAGGAAAAAGCTAACTAATGCTAACTATCTACTATTTTTTAGCGAAAACAAAATTTAAAGTTAAGTATAAAAATTTCCAAGAGTTAATTATGCTTCTATTATCCATTTATGAGTCAAATCAGTAAATGAATAATGAAATATAAATACATGTTAGGAACTGTAATAGGACATATGTTAATCCAACTCATATAAAACTAACATTGTTTAAAATCTAAATTCCTATACACAATTGATAAGAATTTGCATTTAGCTAATGTACATATTAGTATAATCCTTAGGATACAAACAACTGAAGGAAGATATGAAAGATTACAAACATCTAAAATTGAACTAACAAGAGTGAAAAAAAATGAAAATATTTTCATTTTTTGTTCGTATGTTGAAGCCACTGAACAACAATTGTTATATCCCCCAAACATTCAAGAATCAAAACAAATAACATAAAGAAGACCATAAAAAAGAGTGACCATGGGAAAAATAAATAATATAAGTATGTGTCGATTGAATAAAACCAATACAATCACATTAAAATAAAGGTTTCCAGTTAAAAACTCGACATTCATAACGATGTTATACACTATTTATTTTCAATACCACTCTCCCTACTATTCAAAAGTGAAGGGATTTTATATAGGCCCGAGAGACTAATTCTACTCCATACTAAAATTTAGAAAATAAAATTATTTTTCAAATTAGCAGTATTTTCTCTTTGGCCTATTGGTCATTTCCTAACTACTTGCAAGTGATAAACATAGAAGGACTACCAAATCATCCTCACATATCCAACAACAAATTCTTCATTGAAACCAATATCATTATAGGGATATACTTTTATTTTTTTACAGAAACGGCTATGGGATTTTCATTAACTATCTCGCAAAAAGCCATAATTTCGGTTACAAAAGATGAAATTGGTTTCTTGGAATTTCTCCAACCAGTTGAACATGACACATGCACTTATGAATCACCTCTTTTTACAGTTTTTCACATGAACTTTTGCTGCTGATTTTCCAAGCTTATGAATGCATACAAACTGATTTAACAAAAGATAGAAAAACATAGAAAAGTTAGCCAATTCGTTCCCAAGATATTTTGTTATCTCTGGGAAGAGTTCTAACACCTAGCTGGGCTGCCTTATTTGCTTCTACATCTGCTTCTTTGTTGTTGTTTCTCAGGATATGAAAGAATTCCAGATTTAGGAGCTTTGTCATGCCTTTAATTCTTGAAATTGTCCTTGCAATTCGAAGATCTACCAAGTTTGTATTGGTCACCATTTCATTGATGATGACTTGGGAATCACTGAAAATAATTGCTTTTGTGTGCCCCAGTTGTTTAAGTGGTTTGATCCCTTGAAACAGAGCCATGACTTCAGCTTGGATGCTTGAGGCGTGGCCGAGTCCCCATGCAAACTTGTGTATAGATGCTTCTTTTGGATTTATAATTAGTCCTCCTGCTCCAGCCATTGGCAGATTTCCCTTGGTTGCCCCGTCAAAGAAAAGAGAAGAGAGTGTTTGCTTGGATAGCCAATATTGAAATTCTTCATCATTTTTTTTGATTTTCCAATCTTTGAGACATGTAGGTGAGATTTTCGATTTTCGGAAGTTGAGGTTGAGGACTGCTCCAAAATCAATATCCTGCTGGCTTAGATTTGTGTCATCATTTTTGTCTCTTAGCCACTCATTTAACTGACCTTTCACTGTATTTTCTACTAGCTTGTAGTTCTGTTCCTTATCTCTGAAGATCCTTCTATTCCTCTCCAACCAGATTTTCCAGCTGATGAATTTGGGCAGAGCGGTCCATGCTGCTTTGACAGTCTTGTTTTTTGGACTTGGGCCTAGATACTTGGCCAGCCACCCAGCAAACATGTCCAGGACAGAATGGGGGAAGATGGACATAAATTTCGATGTTACAAGGAGTTCATGCCAAACTAGACCTATAAAATTGCATTCCAATGAAAGGTGAAGAGGAGATTCTGGAGCAACATATCATAGTCTGACTGCCATGTAGATGGAACTTTGATTGTTTTCCAGCTAGCCCAGCTATCTCCACACCAATTCGATATGTCCCAGAGCATTTTAAAATTGTCCTCATCCATCCAAACCTTTAGATCATTCCTAAGATTCGAGTTCACTAGTGGAGGCCTGTTCATTATCTGTCATCCCATATCTTGATGTGTTTGCCATTTCCTGCTATCCAGTAGGCATTATCTCTTATTAGTGGCCCAATTTTAAAAATTAGATTGCTGAGGGGGGAAGCTTCAGCCTCTGACCTTTGAATTACTTCCTCCACAGCACCAGCTGAACCCACCCTGGCTTTGGAGCTATGATCTTCCAAATCAGATTGGTTCCCATTGCTTTACATTCTGTGTGCTTAGATTTTTATAGTTTAATCCTCCCTCCTATAGCGATCTAGAGACTATTTCCTAGTTAACTAGAGAAATTCTCTTCTCATTATGCTTTCCTCCTTTCCAGAGAAATTTCATGATTAGCTCCTCAATCCTCTTAATGATTCCCACTAGCGCCAAAAGAACAAAAAAATTAAATAACGACAGGCTGCTTAGCACAGATTTGATGAGTACTGATTTTCCAGCAATGTTGAGCCAGGAGGATCCCCAGGCCTACATTTTTGTTTTGAATTTTTCTAACTAGGGGTGCCAATCCTTGCCCACAGCCCTCTTCTGAAAGATGGCCAGCCCAAGGTATTTAAAGGAGGTCCAGGATGCTGAAGCTTCAAAACCTAAACATCTGGCTATGGAACTTGCAACAGCGACTGAGATATTCCAACAATAAACATGACACTTACCCCTATTTAGTTCATTGTTCGATGCTTGACAGTACTCTTTCAACACTTCTTTGAATTTGCTTGTAGACAGTTGAGTTGCAGCCCCTAGAAACAAAGTATCATCTGTGAAGAGGGTGTGATTGATGCTTTTAACCCCTCTTGCTATACACAGGCCAACAATATCTTGATCTTGTTTCTTCTTGTTTAAATAAAAACTGAGGACAGAGGCCTAAAGCACAAAGAGTAGGGGTGAAAGGGGGCACCCCTGCCTCAACCCTTTAGATGCTTTGAAGAAGTCGACAACCCTGCCATTCACTAAAGGCACAATCTAGGGTTTGGAAATACATGCTCTGATCCACTTGGTAAATTTTTTACCAAAGCCAAGTTTATGCATAACGTCAAACAGAAATCTATGTCTTACACGATCAAATTCATTAGCTAGATTGAGTTTTATGACCATACCTTTTTCTTTTCGACAAAGACTGGTTTGGATCGCCTCTTAGAACAATATGAAATTATCTACCAGCTGCCTACCATGTATAAAGCCACCTTGGTTCTCCTGGATGACTTTAGGGAGGATTTTCTTCAATCTGTTTGGTATAACCTTGGTAATCACTTTGTATCCAATGTTACATAAGGATATAAGGTGAAATCTATTGAATGATTTAGCACCTTTTTCTTTGGGAATGAGAGCGAGGAATGTCGAGTTTGTGAAGCCTTCGATTTTCTGACACTCTTGGGACTTCTGGATCATTTTCAAGAGCTCCTTCTCAACTATCTACCAACATGTTTGAAGAAATCTGGGCATGAATCCGTCTGGGCCCGGGGCTTTGTCAGGTTCCATTGCAAAGAGGGCTTCCTTAACTTCACTTTTGGTGATTTTATCTTCAAGAGCCTGGTTCATTTTAGCAGTGATGAGGTTGGGGATAGCATCTATCAGGTTATTATTTTGGCTAGCCTCCATGCCTTTAGTATACATCTTCTCAAACTGATCTGACACTGCCCTCTTAATGCTGGCAAAGTATTTTAGAGTGCAGTTATCTTTTTTAATTTCTGATATAGAATTTCGACATTTTATGGCTTGAGCCTACTTATGGAAAAAGGAAGAATTTCGATCACCAGCCTTGAGCCATAGACTCCTTGACTTGAGCCTCAAGAATTCTTCTTCTGCCAGGCAAGCCTTATGAAATTTTTGTTGCAGCTGATATTCCTTGTCCAACTCTTCTTTGGTGATTTCGGCAGCTTATAGGTGGAGGTGCTATTTTTCCAGTTCGCTTTGAATTTTTTTTTTGTCCATAGCAGGGTTGGGCAAGGTCTTAACCTAGCCTTTCAGCATCACTTTTACTCTGCATAGTTTTTCCTCCCATACAAAGAAAGGATAACCCTTGACTGGCTCTTTCCAGCAATCTCTGACCTTTTACATGAAGTCTGTCTCTTTAGTCCATAGTGAACTAAATCTGAAAGGTATATGTCCCAGATCCTTAGTAGTCAATTTTTCTAGGCTAATGGGCTTGTGATCTAAAACACTACTATGGAGAATACGCATTCTAGTCTCTAAACCAAGAAGAAGGAAAGAACTTTGAACAAAAAATCTATCAAGTCTTGTCGCTATATGTCCCGATCCCACTCTCTTATTTGACCAAGTGAACTTGCCTGTGACCAGCTTTATATCTAGTAGACCCCAGTCTTGCATGAGGTCTTCCACCCATTCTCTTTCCGAATCCTTGACTATGCACTCTCCTCTTTTTTCTGTTGTGAGGAGCGTGAGATTTAGATCTCTGGCTATGATTATGTTTTCCATATTTTCTAGATCTGCCAGACTTTTGATGGAGTCCCAACAGTTTTTTTTCTCACCTACATTGTTAGGAGCATACACATTGAACAAAAAAATAATCTCCTTTGATTCTATATGCTGCATTTAAAAAAAAATCCAATGGGTATTCAGGGACTTAGAGATTAATGAAAACTTATTTGTGTTCCAGAGCGACCCAAGTCCTCCCGATGCTCCACGGGCAGAGACTGCATGTGCTCCACTTTTATTCCAAAATTTTTTGCTAGCTTGGAGGAAAGTTGTGTCCTCCAATTTGGTCTCCTAGATGAGGAGGATATCTAGGGTTTCCAGTCTTATTAGGCTATGCATTGCTTCTTCCTTAGCTATGGTGCCCATTCCCCTACAATTCCCGGAGACTATGTTCATCATTTATTTTTGCCTTGGTGGGATCCCTTAGAGCCCTGGGATTGGATCCTAGTCATCTTCGAGGTTTTGGCTAGAAGCTTCTCTAGCATTGGCTACCTACCCTAGAGCTTGTCCTTATAGGTTTCTTGTTCTCTCCTTTCCTTTGCAGACTTGCGTCCTCCTGTAGATCTTCTAGGAGAGGATTGGGATTCACCAATTTCCCCTTCTTCCTCGAATTCCTCGGACTCTTGGATTTCCTCCTCTTCTTTTGAAATTTTCTCTTTGGATCTCTCTGGGATACTTTTGATGGAGGGGGAGGCTTTAGAGGGAGAGTCCTCCTTTGGGTTTTCTGTCTCCTGGGTGTTCATGATTTTAGATCCAAGGATTTTGAATTTATTCCCTTGGCTTTCCTTGGTTGATTTCTGAGCAGGACCCTCTTGAGGAGTTTTGGCGTTTCCGTTTGCATACTTCTTGTGAGAGGTTTTGGATCACTTTACCTGATTCCATCCTTCTTCCTTCCCTTTTTCTTCCACCGCTTTGGACGAGCAGTCTCTGGCAAAGTGTCTGTAGACATGGCACTTCTGGCATTTGAACGGCAGTTGCTCATAGTCCAGCTTCTGAACATGGGTCTAGGGACCTACAACTATTTTGATAGCTTCTGGTAGTCCAACCTCCAGATCTACCTCAACACAGATTCTGGCACAATCATACTGGTCCTGACTGTTGGCCATGTCTATAATTTTTCCAAGGGTGTTTCCTATGTGTTTCAGAGACTCATAATTCTAACAGTGGATTAGGAGGTTGGGGAGTCTCACCGACACAGGGACCACTATAGGCACATCCACCACCAGATCGAAGGCTGGCATCCATTTGTTTAAGTATAGCCCTAGGGGGCCCATGAATTAGGGGCCATTCTTGAAAATAAGATCTTTTTCCTCTTTTGCAGTAAATTCAAACAAAAAATATCCTCTCCCGAGGAAGTAAGAGGTTACCTTGTTTTTTATCAAAGTTGCTTAGTTCCTGGCGAACCAGTTCTCAGTTGATTTCGGGGAAGGCTAAAGACTTGTAAACTGACCAACTAATGTCCAATCTACCAAAGACAAAGCTACATGGATCGGTCCTTCTGGCAGAAGGGCGATCTCTGGGATATCTTCGAGCCTTTTCACAAATTTTGTTGCTTCCATGCATTTCTTCTTGGGCAAAGAGGCCAGCAGGGTTTTGAAGGCCTCAGCAGTAGAAGGTGAAGGAGGAGAGGGATTCAAATCCTCCATGGAGAGCCAACAGCTCTAGCCATGACGACTGCAGTCTATAGCAGAACCCTCAGCGGACTCCCTCCCAGGCTTAGAACACGCGAAGTGCGAGGGCGCTCATAGGCTTAGATCACGTGGAATGCAGACCTTATAGGTTGTAGAGTGCTTGAAAAAAAATAAAATAAAATTATAGGGATAATTTATTAGCCAACAAGGAAAATAGAGTTAAAAGCCTATAATGATATTAAACAAGGGATGCTACAAAATCGAGATTCTATATATCCCATATCAAATTTAGAAAATGTAATCAAAACAAAACATGCCTCTAAAGATTTGTTTGAAAATAGATAAAAATAAATATTTATTAAGTAGGATTCAATTTTGGAGAAATTACTACCTTCATTTTTGAAGATTTAGTGATTATATCAATATCTTTGTACTAATCCTTTACTTCAATTTTAGTAGGTTTCTATTTAATTTGAATTTATATTAATCATTTTTGGTCTTTAAGTTGGTAAATTTCATGTAACAATTTGTCAATATGATATTCCAACTGAGGTGCTGTAAGAATAAATTGTTGATGCTAGTACACGTCGAGCAAGCATAGATCATAGCCATATTTTCTCTTAGGAGTCTTTTCTACACTATTATTTCCATCACACTCAAATTTATGCTTCTAAAAAAGAGAAATAAAACTTTCTTTTCTCTAAGGTTAAGTCTTCTCTAGTGAAGGCTTTGGTGGCGATTTTGGATAAATGAAGACCTCCTTTACAAAAGTGTGTTTTCACCTATTACGCCCACCGTTCAAAATCATCTTTTCAATCACTTTTACCTTCACTTTAGATTGTGAATTATACTCAAGCTAACTGATATATTCGTGTTTTGTAGGTTTGAGTCGAGGGGTACAATATGAGGGATTTAACTCCTCTTTTTCCCAAAATTTGGGTTTTATCTCCCCATAATGGAATTCAACGATTTTAGTCGTGCTCCTCGTAACATGGACTAGTGTAATTTTTGAATTTACAACTTCTTTATCATTGGATTAATATGTTTTCTCTACATGAAGTGATCATTGAGGTCATCCTCAACCTAAAAATTAGACAAGATTGGCTTAGCGTGGAGGATTAGATGAAACCCTAATGGTAAGGCATTGTTGCTCAGAAACCTCGGGTTCCTAAAACCCATTTCCAAAGAGTAACATATTCCAAGGATTGATAATGAAATATGCTCCCATATTATAATCATACACTCTTGATCAAAAAAAAAAATTCAATAATAACCTTCGTGCATGCTTAAATCCATCTTTAAACCATGTTTAAAAATAAAAATTTATGAAATCCAATTAGAAAATCAATGTTACTCTTGTTGATGACCACATATGAGGATTAATGAGAAGTGGATCCAAAGCATAAATTATCAAACATCTCTTAAAAATTTTCTTGACTTGCAAAAGGTGCACTAGATTATAAAATTTCTTACCCCATTCAGATGTCACTATGTTAAATATAGTTTATCGAATTGTCGACGTGAGTTTCATGACTTTTGTTAACAAATAGGAAGTGGACCAAATTGGAATGTTTCAAATATTCCAAGTTATTTGGAATGGTAACTCTCTATGAATTTTAAGGTTTTGTTGGCCTTTTCATCTCTTGTTTTTTCAAATAACAGAAGCTACTGAAATCTAAGGTTAACTAATGCAATGTTAATACATAATTTACACTACATATTCATAGACCAAAAAATAACAATTAATAGTAAATAGATATAATGTACAAGTTAAATGGTTAATAAAATATGATACATAAATAACATTAGAATTAGTTGCTAAAATACAATGAGAAATGTTCATCACATAATTTATAATAAAACAAATTAAGCACTGAAAAACATAACATAACTATTCAAACGAATGATTGTTTTTAGATTTACTACAATACTTAAAATTGAAAGCCAATTTTAATTTTTTTATGCAATTATAAGTTAAAACTAAAAATAATCCTTAACATGTGTAATTAAAATACATATATCTATGAAAATGTAAGTCTCTTAACTTTTAAAACAACATAGAGAAATCAGTGTTCATTTTCAATGATTTGCATCAAGAATGAAATATATATGCAGAGAGCTAACTAATGCCAAGTATCTACTATTTTTTAGCCAAAACAAAACTGAAAGTTAAGTATAAAAATTTCCAAAAGGCAATCATGTTTCTATTATCCATTTATGAGTCAAATCAATAAATAAATAATGAAATATAAATACATGTTAGAAACTATTATAGGAGGTATGTTAATCCGACTCATATAAAACTAACATTGTTTAAAATCTAAATTCCTATACACAATTCATAAGAAATTTCATTGAACTAATGTCCATATTAGTATAATCCTTAGGATACAAATAACTGAAGGAAGATATGAAAGATTACAAACATCTGAAATTGAACTAACAAGAGTGAAAAGAAATGCAAATGTTTTCATTTTTCATTCATGTGTCCAGGCCACTTAACAATAATTGTTATATTTCCCAAACATTCAAGAATCAAAACACATAATGTAAAGAAGACCATAAAAAAGAGTGACTATGGCAAAAATAAATAATATAAGTATGTGTCAATTGAATAGAACCAATACAATCACATTTACATAAAGGTTCCCAGTTAAAAAGTCCACATTCATAATGATGTTATACACTATTTCTTTTCAATACCACTCTCCCTACTATTCAAAAGTGAAGGGATTTTATATAGGCCCGAGAGACTAATTCTACTCCATATTAAAATTTAGAAAATAAAATTATTTTTGAAAATTTGCAATATTTACTCTTCAGCCTATTGGTCATATCCTAACTACTTGCAAGAGATAAACATAGAAGGACTAACAAATCATCCTTGCATATCTAACAAAAACTGCTTCATTGAAACCAATATCATTATAGGGATAATTTATTATCCAACAAAGAAAATAGGGCTAGAAACTTATAATGATATTAAACAAAGGATGCTACAAAATCGGGATTCTACAAATACCATATCAAATTTAGAAAATATAATTAAAACAAAACATGCCTCTAAATATTTGTTGAAAAATAGATAAAAGTAAATCTTTATGAAGCAGGATTCAATTTTAGAGAAATGACTACCTTCATGTCTGAAGATTTAATAATCATATTAATATCTTTGGACTAATTTTTCACTTCAATTTTAGTAGGTTTCTATTTACATTAAATTTATATTAATCAAATTCGGCTTTAAGTTGGTCATTTTCATGTAATAATTGGTAGTATGATATTCCAACTGAGGTAATGTAACAATAAAATTTTGATTCTAGTACATGTCGAGAAAGGATGGATCATAGCCATATTTTCTCCTCGGAGTCTTTTCTACACTATAATTTCCATCACACTCAAATTTATTTTTCTAAAAAAGAGAAAAAACTTTATTTTCTCTAAGGTTAAGTCTTCTCTGGTGAATGCTTTGGTGGCAATTCTAGAGAAATAAAGACCTCATTTACAAGAGTGTGTTTTCACCTATTACGCCCACACCTTGAAATCATTTTTTCAATCACTTTTACCTTCACTATAGATAGTGAATAATATTGAGGCTAACTGATGTATTCTTGTTTTGTAGGTTTGAGTCGATGGGTACAATATGGAGAATTTAACTCCTCTTTTTCCCAAAATTTGGGTTTTATCTCCCCATAATGGAATTTAAAATTTTTAGCCTTCCTCCTCGTAACATGGACTAGTGTAGTTTCTCGATGTACAACTTCTTTATCGTTAGAGTAATCTATTTTCTCTAGAGGAAGTGACTCAATGAGGTCATCCTCAACCTGAAAATTAGACAAGATTGGCTTAGCATGGAGGATGAGATGAAACCCTAATGGTAAGCCTTTGTTGCTCATAAACCTTGGGTTCCTAGAACCCATTTCCAAAGAGTACCATATTCCAAGGGTTGATAATGAAATATGCTCCCATGTTATAATCATATACTCTTGATCAAACAAAAACATCTCAATAATAACTTTCATGCATGTTTAAATCCATCATTAAACCATGTTTTAAAATAAAAATTTATGAAATCTAATTAAAAAAATAGTATTACTCTTGTTGATGACCACATAAAAGGATTAATGAGAAGTTGATTCAAAACATAAATTATCAACCCTCTCTTAAATTTTTTCTTGACTTGCGAAAGGTGCACTAGATTATAGAATGTCTACCCCCACTCAAACATCACTATGTTAAATATAGTCTATCGAATCGTTGACGTGAGTTTTATGACTTTTGTTAACAAGGGGAAAGTGGCTTGAATTTTAATTCTCTAAATATGCCAAATTATTTGGAATGGTAACTCTCTATGTGTTTTATGGCTTTTTTTCCTTTGGAACTCTTTCTTTTTCAAATAAGAGAATCTATTGAAATCTAAGGTTAACTAATGCAATGTTAGTACATAATCTACAGTACTTGTTTATACACATAAAACTAATGATTAATAGTAACTAGAAGATCATAATGCCCCATAGTGTTATTAACAAGTCAATTACTGTGAAGATCATGAAATTTTCCATGCATAATTAGAATCATATTGTCATTGTTGTGGTGAGAAGAGAATTCTACGACACAGGGTGGTGCAAGTAGCAATCTCTCTTTTGGTGTCTTTATTGAGTGTAAAAAGGAACAAAATGACTCAAGATGTTTAAACAAGTTTGGACTTCTAGTTTTCATTAATTCATTTTTTATTTTGTAGGTGGACTTGGTTGCAGGATACTATGATGAATGAGAGAATGTTAAATTTGGGTTTCCGATGGAATTAACCAAAATTATGTTGTCATGGAGTGTTTTGGAATTTGGTGGGTTCATGGGTGGTGAGATAGCCAACAATAAGGATGTCATTAGCTGGTCCACATATTACCTGTTTAAAGAAAATTCACATCCATGCACCATATATGTCCAGGTAAATGCATATATAGTACACAATAATTCAATTCTCTACAAACTAAACCATTTCATTCTTTGTAGCTATATCTATTGTTTATCTCACTAACAATAAAAGATACATTACTATTTTTGCATCTTACAGCTAAAATCTATTCAAAAATAAGTAACACTTTAGATTCATATAACCTAACAGTTCATTTTGAGGTTAATTTATTAATAAGGATTTGCCTACCAATGGTTACAGAGACCTAAAAGTACTCCACTAAAGAAAACATTTATGATCGTTGTGTGCATAGGAACTTGGGATCTATGGATGGGATGAAATTACTATCATGGGAACTTGAGAAACTATAGAGTTAATAGACCACAAAACAAGGAGAGTGCCTTTGATTAGGTCCCTATAGAAGGGAAGCATATGTGTCAAAGATTGTAATTAAAAGTGGGGTGTATTCTAAAGCGTCACTAAATATGCAGGTGCACACATGTATATAAAAGTGGGGCACATTGTAAATCCTACGTAAATATGAAGGTGATTCATAAATCTCTCTCTATGACCATTGGCATAATAGGGAATTTGGTGCAAAATTAGATATATTTATAGAGAGAGGAAGAGTGTTTTCAATTCATATCCTACTTGTATATCCAGGAGACCTTTTATAGTGTCATCTCAAGTCAGGATTGATTCGGGTTGATATTAAACAACTGCTAAAATTAAGTATCGACCGATTATCGTGTGTAAGATCTGATAGATATGGAAACATTTAGTTTATTTAAATGTATGGTCTCTCATACATGATTAATATTTTATTTCAATCCATGAATTTAGAATATCATGTGTCTAATTTAATTTCTCTCATGGTGTATCATGCTTACCTATGCATTTATGTTGAATTAGTTTCATTTTAAGATGCAAATTCTTTCATGCATATCCATTTACTTTCAGTATTACACATCTCTAAAATGTGGTCCCAAATACTAAAAATTATTATCTTCACTCACCCTTATGCGATTGTTTACAAACAAGTCAAGAAGAAGTCTTTCATATGCTCATCATCTTGGAATACATGTAGATTTTTCAATTAGGTGGCAACATAAAACCATTAGGGACACCCCCTTGAGACTGAAAAAGAACAAGTACAAACATAGAGGTTTTCTAACTGTGAGAGGGGTTGATTTTCCTATAGTTATTAGACAAATTTCTCTGTATAGATTAGCATGATACCATCATCCAATGACATCAAATGTAGTAAAGAGAGACAATGAAACTACCATGTAGGCTGCAACAACATGATGCTCATAATAAAATGACATCTTAGGGCCAAGAGACATGTGGGAGATCCAAGCCCTCTAAATGTACATCCAATATATGTCATCCCCAACTACCTGGTAGATATATAATCTTGTGGGAAGGAAATCACTAAAATGAGGGAGAAACTCTATAAAAATTCCAACAAAATGGAGGAATCAAGTGGTATTTGAGAACCAACAGTGTTTGGAAAAGAAAGATATACGGAAGAAATATCCTCAGACAAGCAAACAATGACATACAAATATCTATGGCATCTAGAAACAGAGCCCCCTAGAGTGCAAATACTGTGAAGGAAAACAGATATGAAAATGTTCTTCAAACATATGTCACCTAATTCATCAACAAATCCAAAGCATTTAGAGAAATCCATGATTTAGAAATTTATGACTCAAGTAATTCATTTAGAGGGAATGAAATTGTTTAGCCATGCCACCTACGTTTCAACTCCTCTAGATCCCTGTCAGAGGCATAATGCCTTGCTATAAGAAGGTAATTTTTCGTCCCTCTCTGAGACCTTATGGCCATGAAATAACACGACATCCCTGTGTAACCCCACAGGTCATAACACAATGACATGTTCTCCATATTCATGAATGACTAACAACAAACTAGGGTAATGTGAGTAGATCTAAAGTGTAACAGTGAGGGAAAAATAGGGATGTGTAGTGAAAGACAATGGGTGTCATCGGGGTTGGAGAAAATGCAACAATTTATATATCATATGTAGTTACATGAATAAGATGATATCATGAATTATTGGCTAGTTTTTCTAGTTCCCTGAGACCTAATTGATTTAAAGCTACATGGCATTCCCATAGAACCCCATCGAACAAATCATGATGACTAGCGCTCCATATTCATCTTCACAATTTGTATATTACATAGCATTAGGAAGAGATTTATGGTGATGAAAATGGGAATGGGAGTATGAAAGAATGATGATATGAAGCAAAAAAAACCTTATCCTATGCTCCCATTCTTCAAGACTTCAATTTATTTTTATCTATGGTGTTGGCAGCGTATTTTGTGGAATTTATTCAATTCTTACAATTCCCCATAGGTTGATTCAAGTTGGGGTTTCTCTTATTGCAACTCAATGAATTGCATATCTTTAGGGAGCAACAATTCTTCTCCTTCAGTCTCATGTCATTCTTGATTGAACCCATTTGTGTCTGACTCCTCTAAGGTTGTAGGCATGGGAATTTGTGTTGATGTATTTATGACAAATTGAGGTGGTGTGATACTTGGTGGTAGTGGGGGTACCCCTAGCTTGTAAGGATGTTGAAATGCTACACATTGTTCGACATTTTAATGCACCTATGGTGGGAAGTTGGGCTTGCAATGCTAGCCTTGTCACTATTTTGGTAGTTTACATAATGATACCATACACGACTTAATAGTAGATTTCAAACTTGGATAAATATAGACTTGTGCAACCCTTGTTCAATGAAAAAGAGAGAGATTCATAATTACCTACGACAAACTTGGCCTAAGGATTCCAATGTGGTAGTTTAATGCTTGCTTTCTCTGCTCATTTAGAAAATGTAATCAATGGAAGGAACCTCTTGTAATGAAAGTTCTTGTTTTGGTCTTACATGTCTAGTACTTTTTGCATGATATTATTAGTAAGATACCTCACCCAGTTAAACGTTACCTTCAATGCATAGATCTTACCGACATGAAGACCTTCTCTACAAAACCATAACATACTTACAAATTGGGTACTGGTGTTAACAGTGAGCACGAAAGTTGTTTTAGTCAAAATTAGTAGTGATAGGATAGAAAAACTTGTATAGAAATTGTAGTGATATTTTTCTTAAACGTGACTTAATTGTATCACATTAATTTTGAGATGAAAACTTTAGTAAAATGATATAAGTCATTGTAGTTATTTCACCTATGTTTGGTCCTTTAATCACTATATGAGATTGAATGAATCTAGTGGCATTCTCGATAAGAAATATTGCTTTATTAACAGTAGCATGAACCTTGTGTTGCAGAACATTTGTATTGACTATGAAGGATTTAAGGAGCAGTATTGTTGTTTTTGTTAAGCCTAGCAAGTACTATAAATTACAATGTTTATTGGTCCCTGTGATATACATTATTTGGATATTGTTTGCTCCCTTAATTGTAAGTGAATAAAAGTATTAGATTCATAGGACACTGTACCATTAATCATGTGAGTCAATGATCTTGGACATTTTTTTATTGAATCCTTCAAAAGATATTTCCATTTGATCTTTGAAAATGTGCAGAAAGTTTTATTGGTTGGAAAAATGCTACAAGTTATAATAATAGAGATTCTAATATGCATAAACATTTCCACCTTGCATTCCTTTTGTGGATATGGGTAAGAAATATGCTCTTCCTGTAAATAATAAATTCATGTCTGTAGAGTCATTGGGATTGCTATGGTAATGATCGTAATATTTTGGAGTCTCTGGTTTGTTGGCCTGTGGTTTAGCGGTTTGGAGAGGGCATCATAATGTTAATGACCCAAAGTCAAAATTAGAGATCAAAGCCCTGAGTTATAAGTTGGTTGAATTTTATGAGATTTATATGCAGTATTAATTCAATAATTAATAAAAAAATGTAGTCTTAGGCACCCTAAATCAACTTCAGTTTATATAGCTTTAGAATTTCATTTTTGCTACATCTCTACATCTTATTTAGATTTGTTTCTTCCCATGTCGTGATTGTTCCTCAATTTATGCCTTACGGTGTTTCCTTTGCAACATCTCCTGCAAATGCTAGTAATACAATCTTATACTAAGCCTTTTCTAATAATATATTTTGGTGTGTAAACAATGTGTGACAAAAAGTATTGAGATGATTCTAATGTGAAAATACTCAAAAATAAGTTATTATTGATATTTATTTATATATGATTAAAATTAATGTAATTTATAATTATCATTTAAATATAATAAATTAAAATATTTGTTTGTTTTCCTTAACTTAATAAATAAAATAAAAAAGTCAATTTCATTACGTAAATAATTCAGTTCCAATAAAACCTTTTTTATAAATTCAAAATTTAGAAAATATAATCAAACAACATGCCTCTAAAGATTTGTTGAAAAATAGATAAAAATAAATCTTTATCAAGTAGGATTCAATTTTGGAGAAATGACTACCTTCATGTTTGAATATTTAATGATTATATCAATATCTTTGGCCTAATTTTTTACTTTAGTTTCAGTAGGTTTCTATTTACTTTTAATTTATATTAATCAATTTTGGGCTTTAATTTGGTCATTTTCATTTAACAATTTGTTAATATGATATTCCAACTGAGGTAATGTAGGAATAAATTGTTGATGCTAGTACATGTCGAGCAAGGATCGATCATAGCCATATTTTCTCCTAGGAGTCTTTTCTACACTATAATTTCCATCACACTCAAATTTATTTTTCTAAAAAAGAGAAAAACATTTCTTTTCTCTAAGGTTAAGTCTTATCTGGTGAAGGCTTTGGTGGTGATTCTACATAAATGAAGACCTCCTTTACAAGAGTGTGTTTTCACCTATGACACCCACCCTTTAAAATCATTTTTTCAATCACTTTTACCTTCACTTTATATTGTGATTAGACTCAGGCTAACTAGTATATTCTTGTTCTATAGGTTTGAGTCCATGGGTAAAATATGAGGGATTTAACTCCTCTTTTTCCCAAAATTTGTTTTTTATCTCCCCATAATGGAATTCAAAAATCTTAGCCTTGCTCCTCATCACATGCACTAGAGTAATTTCTAGATGTACAACTTCTTTATTGTCGGAGTAATCTATTTTCTCTAGATGAAGTGACTCATTGAGGTCATCCTCAACCTGTCAATTAGACAAGATTGGCTTAGTGTGGAGGATTAGGTGAAACCCTAATGGTAAGGCATTGTTGCTCATAAACCTTGGGTCAATGAAATATTCTCCCATATTATAATCATATATCCTTGATCAAACAAAAATATTTCAATAATAACCTTCAAACATGTTTAAGTCCATCTTTAAACCATGGTTAAAAATAAAAATTTATGGAATCTAATTAGAAAATCAGTATTACTCTTTTTGATGACCACATATGAGGATTAATGAGAAGTGCATTCAAAACATAAATTATCAAACCTCTCTTAATTTTTTTCTTGACTTGTGAAAGGTGCACTAGATTATAGAATTTCTACCCCCACACAGACGTTGCTATGATAAATAGAGTCTATCAAATTTATGATGTGAGTTTTATGGACTTTCTTAACAAAGGGGAAGTGGCCTGAATTGAAATGCTTTAAATATTTCAAGTTATTCGGAATGGTAACTCTCTATGCTTCTTAAGGATTTGAAATCCTTTGGATCTCTTTCTTTTTCAAATAAGAGAATCTATTGAAATATAAGGTGAACTAATGCAATGTTAGTACATAATCTACACTACTTGATAATACACATAAAACTAATGATTAATAGTAAATAGAAGATCATAATTCCCCATAGTGTTATTAACAAGTCAATTCCTGTGAAGATCATGAAATTTTCCATGGATAATCACAATCGTGTTGTCATTGTTGTGGTGAGAAGAGAATTCTACAACATAGGGTGGTGGAAGTAGCAATCTCTCTTTTCATGTCTTTATTGAGTGTAAAACGGGACAAAATGTCTCAAGATGTGTAAACTAGTTTGGACTTCCAGTTTTCATTATTTCATTATTTCATTTTTTATTTTTTAGGTGGACTTGGTTGGAGGATATTATGATGAAAGAGGGAATGTTAAATTTGGGTTTCCAATGGCATTCACCACAATGATGTTGTCATGGACTATTTTGGAATTTGGTGGGTTCATGCACTACTACATAAAGGGGGATTTTAAGACAATTTTTGGGTAAATTATCTTAAGTTCAGACAAAAAAAAACTTTTGTATTGTCTTAAATATTGTCTTTAACCAAGTGTCTCAACAAATTTTCTCTTAAGATTATTGTCTTCAAAATTATTGTGTTCAAAATTATTGTCTTAAAAAATATTGTCTTAAAAATTATGGTCTCTATAAAGACAATATACAACACAAGCATTATTGTCTCTTAAGAGACAATTTCATTTTTGTCTCATTTGAGACAATTTCATTTTTGTCTCTCTAGAGACAACACTCAAATTAAAGATAATATATCTATAATACTAGCTATTGTCTCTCTAGAGACAATATAAAACAATGAATCCAGAAATATCTCACCATTGAAATAAATCGATATAAAAAACATTTAATTAAAAATAAACTACAAAATCGTTGATTAATTCATGTTAGCGCACAGTGGAATTGAACCACCAACCTCCTGCTTGTAAGGCAGATGCTCTTCCATTGAGCTAGCACACTTTAAAGAATTACGTGAAGAGTTATGGCAATCCTGAAAACTACATTTATAGCCATTGATTAAAAAAAAAAAAAATCTGACACATGATCTATAATCTTTATAAAAACTATAATCATGCAAACCATATTTTTAACTTACTAAAACTAGCAATTGCCCCAAAAGGTACAAAGAGAGGCAATTTATATCTCCAGGAAAAAAAATTAAAAATCTTCTATTAGTATACAATTAAATATTCATGTATACAAGCTATCTTGCTATAGTGGCATATCCTTATGTTGGGATTTCATTCCATGTTAAGACTTCTTTTTCTTCATCTTCTTCTCCACACATGTATGTGTCTATTATTGTGTATATGCACCCATATAAAATTCTATAACAAAATGTCTTGATTTCCAAACGTAAAACAAACAGAATTATGAAATGGAGTGGATATATTCTCTTGCACCTTTGCAATCAGTTCTCCCTACTTAAAAGTTAATAGACCTGGAATATGTTTTTCCTTTGAATTTTAAGCTGGATAGATTCATGGCTCCATCCTAGCTCCACAATTATTCAAGGCCCTCTATGGTTTGGGAGTTCCACACCAGCCATTTTTTATGACAGTGAAGAGTACTGATGACCGAGAACATGTGCTAAAAATGTCATCTATGTTGCTACTAAATGCAAAGATATATCATGATAATGGAAAAAACAACAACAAGTTTCATCAAGAAAAAGAGATCAAGTTTATAAGGATTGTGTCCATATTTGTGTAGTATGATAAACATAAACATCTTCAGAAAACAATATAGATATATTTCCAGCCGCAATGGTTGTATTGCATATAATTTCGAGGAAAAAATATCTACAAAAAGTGAGGTTGAAAGCACCACAAAGAACCATCAACAAGTACAGTAAATATTTCAACAATCTTACCTTGTCGTAGTTTAGTAATTGAGGTCGCTTCAATTTAATGTTGGAGTGATCAGGTCCCTTTCCACATCAAATGGCTTAGGTTCAAGGTGAATACCTTTCAGCATCTCAAAACCCTTGAGCTAGATTCAACAAAAATTCCAACAATCATGAAATTAACAGATAACTAAGAAAAATGAATTAGAACTAAAAGAAAGTTCCCAAAGATGTATTGTAAAGGAAAATTCAAAACATGAGTCGAAATCATGACAGATGATTCAGAATGTGTTACATTGTGGTTTTTCCCAGTTGCATTGAGCTTGTGTAGGATTAATGCTTTGTGTTCTGATTTTCGCACAAAGATTCAAAATTGCATACTACCTCATTGGTGGAAACCCAACTTTCAAGTGCCTTCTGATCAGGTATAACAATTTCCAAAAGAAAAGATTCAAAACTATTGCCACAAACCCATATCTGAAACATGACCAAACAAGAATTAATAGTGAACAAACATAGCTGGTAGTGCTTACAATAAAGTTTCATTTAAGGACCAAATTAAAAAGAAAGTGCAGTGTTCCCCCTCACAATGCATGTCCATTTTGGAGATGCTATTCTTAGCATAATAATGTTCAATAGTTTATAAACAAGGGAGTGCCTCTAAAAGGAGTTGCTACAGAGAAAACAAAAATAAACAATACCAAAGCATGATATAAACATTGTAAGTTCAGTGTTCCACATCACAATGCATGTCCATTTTGGAGATGCTATTTTCAGCATAATAAAATTCAGGAGTTTGTAAACAAGGGAGTGCCTCAGAAAGCAGTTGTTGTAGAGAAAACAAAAATAAACAATACCAAAGCATTCTACAAACATGGTACAAAATCTTAAGCCAATCACCTAGCCATGTGGATGGTCTAGATTTTTAGACCACATATATTATGGTTGATATGCACCCATAGCAATCTCAGTATGTGTTGAACCATCCATTGAATGTTCGTTAATATTTACAGTAGGTTAGTGTTTTTCTGCAAAGAATAACTATCCTGCTGTATAATTGTTGTAGTGAGCTTGTATTTTTTTTTTTTTTTGTTGTGACATTCATTTTATTTTTCAGTATATGCTATTTGTTCACATAAATTGTTGTAAGATCTATTGATTCTTTGGAGAACTACACTGCTTCAGTACGTATCTTGAAAACAGTTTACAGAGAATCCCACAGAAACACTCAACCCTATAGACCACACTTACCACTTAATAATATCTATAATATAACATCAAATTTTATCCATTCAATTATTAAAAAATCAAAATTCCTCACCACCCTATAAACCACACCTACAACTTAATAATAATATCTATAAATATCTAGTGTCCATACAACATGGGAGTGCCATGGCATCTCCTGAAACAAGTCCATATAGCTTATGAAAAAAACTATATGGAATCCTTTCCCTTCATACGAGGATCATTCTATGCTTGCAAAGCTACAAATAGATGTAACCAATTTTGAACACAATTAATATGACCACGTTCTCTGATGGCTATCTTAGGCAACAAATATAGATCGCAAATGTAGTTTGTTCGCAGCAGACCGTAGTATACTTTATCTTCGAAATATAGAGTTTCATGCCATCTATTTGGGTAAAATGAAAGGTTATGGTCATATTAATATGTAGGTCATTCTCACTACATGATAGGGAAATGCTAGAGCTTCCTATGTTACTAGAGATTAACAAAGAAAAACAAATTAAAAAAATAAAATAAAAAAATTGAACAACAAATGGAAATCGAAACGAACTGGAAATATGGTTCAAGAGTCTTGGGGATTGGAGTCATGAATCCCCATTCCTAGCATATAAAACTAATTAGTAATGTATTAGTGCAGTGCTAGTGGCAAGAGGGGTATGGAGAGGGAACTTTGTGCAGTTATCTTCTACCAATGGTTTTTAACATACTTTTCAAGGTCTGGCATAAAAATGAAAAAGACATGAATAGGTACACTAAACCCGCTAACTTTTTGTAATGTCGTGGAAGAAATGAGAGCAGGGTTCATGGTTTTCAATAAGGTTGTCCTTCGAAGAAACTAAAATTGAAAAGGTGATAATGGAACATAAAGGTGTTGGAATGCTAGCCTGTAACAGACGAAATATCCTAATCAAAAAATGATGAGACACTATGGGAAAAAACAATACACTGGACAAAAATACAAAACTGCAAGAAAACATCATCCTTTAAAAATTAGTGAACTAAAAAGAAAACACAAATGTTTGTAAATGTAAAATACAGAAAAAGATGTGACAAAATGCTAAACTCTTGAAACTACTATTTAGACTTCAACCAATTTCTCCAAGGGGCAAACATAGAACCAATTATGGAATTGTAGACATATAGCTTCAATTTTTCCCTATCATTTCGACGTTTGTACGTATGCAGAGTCTGCATAATAACCTTTGAAGTTGAGGCAATGTGTGGCAGCACAACAACATTCTTCTACTCTGCGAGACCGAGCTTCATGTGTGGCTCATTCTCTACCATGTCAAACAAGGAATGAAGCATTTCAAAAATATTGAAACTAGCTAGTATGTGTCTTCTAAAACTAGTAAATACGAGAGTGCTTTGCCTTCCATGCTTAACATAAATTCTAGCTTCATTCGCAATATCAACTTGGTCATTAAACCAACATATTTTGCACACACCAGACTTCAAAACTGCAATAAATATGCATCCACATGAAAGTGTGCCAAGGAAACGTATAAAGTAAATTACATCAAACACATCCAGTCCTACATGAAACATGGGATTTGCTTTCAAATGGTCCACTAAGGCTGCTTCATCAATCACTGGGCCTCGGCTTGCATTTACAAGAACTACTTCCTACATCCTAGAATAAACATTTAACAATAAGTTTTCCATTTTCTTAAATGCATTAAAATTGAGAATTATCTAAAATTAGATGCCTAGTGTAGAAAATATTAAGTGAGATACATAATATGTTATTAATGATGAATGCTCTAATTTCATAAAGCAAGCATTGAAATAAATACATTACCTTCTTCATGATCGATAACCTGTCTTTGTTAATCAAGTGGTAAGTAGTCTTGTCTAGTGGAGGATGAAGGCTTATCTGCCAAAGATTACTATATGTTAAAAGTATAGAAATCACAAAACAAAATAGTATGGAATACTCACCATTTTCCTATGACATATTTTTTTCGAATTTTCAGTACATATTTCTAGACATTAATTTTTGGCAAAGTTGTGATATGGTACAAATTTTATCTCTTAGATTCTGATTAGTCAAGATATTTTGTACAAATGGAATCAATCCAAAATAAACAACAAATATATGTACATTGTATACAATTCAAAATTGAATATTTGCATTTAATCCTAATGAAAGCACAAGATCATAAGAACAATTCAGTCAACACAAGGTATCTAATATATCTACTAGATTAATTATTACAGACATCGTGTAGAGAACAACAATGAGCCAATGATGGCACCAGAGTGCATAACACTAAAACCATAGAAAATGTTGGTACTGGATTATGGGAGATTGCTATTACATCAACACAGGGACTTGCATCGCAGAGCCAACTTTCAGATTTGCAAAACTGTTTGGAGGTGTAATGTCTTATAATTTTATAAACCACCTCTCACTAACATATGAATCACTTACATAAACTGCTTACAAAGGACAACATGTCGAGAATAGATTAATATACATGATTTCAAGATATGATTTGTATCTTTGCATATCAAATGAATGCAATGATAAAATGTTCAATCCTTTTCCTGTTACCATGTAGATTATGCTTCATCATAAATATCTTAAAAGTACTCTAAAAAATCAACTCATCTTCCAAAATATGGACCTACAAATTAACAATTTCACTAGAAAACAAAGTCCATATAGAGTTTGGAACAACATTGCTATTGGAAAAAAGTTTTTCCCCTACACACGAGATTTCATGTTAGAGGTGTAGAAATATAAATAAGAAGAAATGATATCGAATTCTTAACTAAACTGACACTCAGACCTGCAGGCCCGTCATTCTGGGTAATAATCAAACACTGAGTTCTAGTGCAAATGGGACTCTCTAATAGAGGCTAAAGCATTCAATCCTTTTCTTGTTACCATGTAGATTATGCCTCATCATAAATATCTTAAAGGTACTCTAAAAAATCAACTCATCTTCCAAAAGCTGGACCTACAAATTAACAATTTCACTAGAAAACAAAGTCCATATAGAGTTTGGAACAACATTGCTATTGCGAAAAAAATTTGCCTCTACACATGAGATTTCATGTTAGAGGTGTAGAAACATAAATAAGCAAAACTGATATCAAATGCTTAACTAAAATGACACTCAGACCTGCAGGCCCATCATTTTGGGGAATAATCAAACACTCAGTCCCAGTGCAAATGGGACTAACAATGTAAACTTTGAAACGGGAACTGATACTGTTACCCGTTTTGTAGAGATAGCAAAAAAGTGACCCGATTTTGAAAAGGGGTGATGGAGAATACACATGTTTTGTAGAGATAGCAAAAAAGTGACCCGATTTTGAAAAGGGGTGATGCAGAACACACATGTTTTTTTTAGAGCATAGTTTTTGGCACTTTAATTTTTTTCAATTTTTTTTATGTACATTGTGTTTTAGAATGGTAATGATTTTCATGCTGATTTTAAAAAGTGGTTATTCTACATCAGACCCTTTTTTTGAAAGACCTATTTTTTGACTTTAACTTTTCTAATGTATGTAATGTAAATAATTATTTTGTAAATTTAATAATTTTGGAAGTGGTCTTCTTCTTCATATTTTCTTGTTTTTATTTTTATTTTTTTTGGTAGTGAGGTTTTTATTGATTTGCATATTTAAAAAAGAAGGTCAATATTTTGCATTTTCCATATTTTACATATTTATACATCGTTAATTAAATTTTCAATCCAAATGAAATAATTGTCTCTAAAAAACAAATATAAAATTATATATAAAAAAAGACAAAAATAAAAAAGTGTTAAAAAAAATTTATCTTATAAACCATAAAACACTTTGGAAAAAAAAAAACAAAATTATATATATATAAGTCGATAAAAATTGAGAAATAAAAAAAAAAAAAAACATTAGCAAAACTGGAAAAAAAAATAAAAAAATTAAAAAAAAAAACTAGTTTAGAAAAAAAAATAGAAAATTAACGAAAAAAAATTTGAAAAACTAATAAAATTAATATTAAAAAAACAAAAATAAATTCAAATTATAAAAAAAAAGAGTAATTTTTATTAAAAAAATGTAATTATTTTTTATTAAACATATATATATATATATATATTAAAATTTAATTTTTTCTTTTAAACAACCTTTTTTATTATTTAAAAAAAATAAATTATAATTTTTTTTAAACAATTTTTATTTTTATTTTTATATTTTTCCTAAAAATACAAATTATTAAATCTACGTTTTATATTTAAAAAAAATAAAAAAATAAATAAAACCTAAATTTAAAAAAATAAAATTACATTTCTTTTTTTATTTAAAAAATATTAATAAAATTAATTTTCTTTTTAAACAATTCTTTTTTTATTAAAAAAAGATATTTACAAAACAATAACCTTAATGGGACTCTTGAGTTTCTATCTTATTTCAGTTCCCCTCTTCAAGAGTTGTACGTCTGCCTCTTTTTCTCTTTTTTCTATTTAACTTTTTTGAAGTTTTTGTTCAAAAACCAAATAGAATTATTTAGTAAAATTTGTACTCAATGCTTTTGGATAATCATCTGTGCGATACTTACCTATTTGTGTTGAAATTATAACAGGTCTCTCGACCATAATGGCTTCACGGGACCAATGCCAATTTCGGACAATCTATACACATTGGAGCGATTGTAAGTTACTTTCCAACACAACTTCCATTTCGTGGGTTCTTTTGTTGCCATATATTTTCATAAATCAAAGATTAACTTTGGTTACTATGCAGAAATTTACAAAACAATAACTTGAATGGCACTCTTGAGTGGCTATCTTCTCTAAACAATCTTCGAGAAGTGTACGTTGGCGTCTTTTCTCTTTTTATTGTTAATTTGTGTTTTTTGGTCAAACTTTTATTCAAAATTAAATAGAATTAATTAACAAATTTTGTACTGAATGTTTGTGTCGAAATTAACAGGTCTCTCAATCATAATCAATTCACTGGACCAATGCCAAATTTGGCCAGTCTAGACAAATTGGAGCGACTGTAAATACCTTTTAAACACAACTTTCATTTTGTGGAATTTTTCAGCTGTTCATTTTCACAAAACCAAAATTGACTGTGCAGATATTTACAAAACAATAAACTGAATGGTAATGTTGAGTGGTGGCTTTCTGATTTACCAAATCTTCAAGAATTGTACGTCTCCCTCTTTTTCTATTTGATTTTTAGAAGTGTTTTTCAAAATTCAATACAGTTAATCGATAAATATTGACTCAGTTGTTTTAACTTTTTGTCACACAGAAATATAGAAAACAATAATTTCAGCGGTGTATTTCCTGATCGCCTGCTCCTTAATTGTTCGTTGAAACTCAAGTAATAATATCCTATTTTATATTTCTTATGCTCGTACAAAAAATTGTTTTAAGATCCAAGTGCATGACGTTTATGGAAAATGATATTGAATGAACTTCAAATTTTAATTAATTCAATTTATGGAAAAATGTCTTTCGGTGTTTTGCACGCTCCCCCCACCTCCGCGCCACCACGGGCGGCCAGTGGGCGGCCCGAGCCGCCCACCGGCCGCCCCTGGTGGTGCGACCGGGGCTCATAATTTTTTTTTTTAATAATTAAAAAAAAATGTTAATTTTTAAATTTTTAATTTTTTTTTTAATAATTTTTTAATATTTAAATAAAAATATATATAATTTTTTTTTAAAAATCATTTTTTTTTTATTATTTATATTTTTAAATAAAAAACAAAAAAAATGTCTAAATAAAAAAAGAATTGTTTAAAAAAGAAAATTAATTTTATTAATTTTTTTTAAATAAAAAAAGAAATGTAATTTTTTTTTAAATTTAGGTTTTATTTTTTTATTTTTTTTTTAAATATAGAACATAGATTAAATAATTTGTATTTTTAGGGAAAAAATAAAACTAAAACTAAAAATTGTTTTAAAAAAATTATAATTTTTTTTTAAATAATAAAAAAGGTTGTTTAAAAAAAAAATTAAATTTTAATATATATATATATATATATATATATATATATATATATATATAAAATATGTATGTTTAATAAAAAATAATTACATTTTTTTTTAATAAAAATTACGTATTTTTTTGTTTTTTTTTTTATAATTTGAATTGATTTTTGTTTTTTTAAATATTAATTTTAGTAGTTTTTCATTTTTTTTTTGTTAATTTTTTTTTTTCTTTAAACTAGTTTTTTTTAATTTTTTAATTTTTTTTTTCCAGTTTTGCTAATGTTTTTTTTTTAATTTCTCTATTTTTACTTACTTAGTTCATATATATATATATAAACTATAGACCATGAGTCTGATAGACCATTATTTGGTCTCTTAACTATCATCATCATCATCATATATATATTTAATTTTGTTTTTTTGTTTTCCAAATTTTTTTATGGTTTGTAAGATAATATTTTTTAACATTTTTTATTTTTTTATTTTTATCTTTTATATATATTTTTATATTTGTTTTTTAATTAATCAACATTTTAATCTTAATTTTAGTCATTTTTATCTTTTTTTTGTTAATTTTCTATTTTTGTAGATCTAGTTGGTTTTTAATTTTAATTTTTAGTTTTTTAGTTTTTCCTTAATTTTTTTTTATTTTCACCTAATTAATTTTTTTGTTTTTTTTAAATGTTTCTTTTTCTTTTACATTTTTTTTTTGGGCAATTTTTTTTTATGTTTTACAAGATAAATCTTTTTCTTTTTTCTCTCCATTTTTTAAAATATTTTTTTACTATTTAATTGTTTATAGTTTTTTTTTTTTTTTTGTTTTTTAATTCTTATCATTAATTTTGTTTTTTTACATTTTTATGATTGACTTTTTTTTTTCGTTTTTTATTTTTATTTTATATTTTCCTTTTAGTATATATTTTAATCTATGTTTTGTTATTTTTTTTAAACTTTTTTTTTTGTGTTTTTTCATTGTTTTAATTTTTTTTTTATGTTTTCATTATTTTTTAAAATTTAATGTTTTTCGGGTTCATGATAAAATATTTTACACCATTATTTCTAAATGTTGAAATTTTACTGTTGAAAAAAAAAGTGTTCTCCCAGCATCAACACTTTTCGTTTTGAGGGTGTTTTTTGGATATTTTTTGCTCAAAAAATTTGTTTTCACCGCCATTTTTAAAACATGTTGAAAATTTACCCAAGAAAAAAAAATGTGTTATTCCAGTATCAACACTTTTCATTTTTAGCACTGTTTTTGATGTTTTTTCGAGGTTTTTTTTGCCAGAGTTCCCGTTTTGAGTTTATAGTTCCCGTTTCATAGTTTACATTGTTGACTCCCTAATAGAGGCTAAAGTGTTCAATCCTTTTCTTGTTACCATGTAGATTACGCTTCATCATAAATATCTTAAAGGTTCTCTAAAAAATCAACTCATCTTCCAAAAGCTGGACCTACAAATTAACAATTTCACAAGAAAACAAAGTCCATATAGAGTTTGGAACAACTTTGCCATTGGGAAAAAATTTGCCCCTACACACGAGATTGTAGGTTTTAACCTCATACAAAAATTACCTGCATACAAATTCTAAAACACAGAAAATAAGCAATGTGAGAACATAACACATAAAACTCATATACACAAATATTTTTCCCTGGATCCCAAAACTGGGACTACCAGCTTGATTTTTTATTATTTTCCTTTCAATTTTAAAATACATATTTACACATGCCAAAGCATCCAATACCATGGACCGAAAACCATCGCGTCCAAAACCATGGACCAAAAACCGTAGGTAGGTCTATCCAACCTAATATAGGGTCCAAAAAAAAATTTCCCAAGGCGCTACCCTGGACCCCATAGAGGGGGCCTACCCACTTGGCCTATGACACCCCCGCTGTGCAATCGGTGCAACAAAGGGAGGGCTCCACCACCCCTCTAACCCCCCTGTTCACTATGTGGGTTAGTCATCAAAAGAATATAACACATGCCAACACTCTCCCACTTGTTTTTTTCTTTCCAAAGGGGCCCACAAGAGATCTTAGTCATTTTTCCAACCTTGAAATGCCCATTGTTTTTCTACACCAGGAGGACCTCTTGGAACTCACAGATTTTGTTAATACATCTGCAATATTCTTCAAAGTGTCCACCTTTACTAACAACACCTTTCTGTCTTCTATCATTTCCCTCACAAAGTGATACTGAACATCAATGTGCTTTGTCTTTGAATGGTATGTAGGGTTCTTTGTGAAGAAAATTTCACTTTGGCTGTCACAGTCTATCCTTATAGCTCCCTGTACTAACACCATACTTGAACACAATCTCTGCAACCAAACTACTTCATTGCCTGCAGGAGTGGTTGCCATGTATTCTACCTCTGTAGTTCATAGTTCCACTACACATTGTTTCTTACTCATCCAATTGACTGCTCGTCCAAATAGGTTAAACACATAGCCACTTGTAGATCTTCTCTGATCCAAATCTCCAGCCCAGTCTGCATCAATAAAGCCACAAATATCCAAAAAAATTTCCAATCCTAGTCTTCCTTGGTAGCACAAACCAAAATCACTAGTGCCATGAAAATACCTGAAAACCCACTTCACTACTGTCCAATGCTCCTTCCCTAATTTTAACATAAACCTGCTCAATACTCCCACTGCATGTGCAATGTCTGGTCTAGTACAGACCATTTCATACATCAGGCTACCGACTGTACTTGCATATGGAACACAGGACATATCCTCTTCCTCTTCTTGTGTCTTGGGACATTATTCAGCAGATAGCTTTACACCTACAGGAATAGGAACCTTCACCGGTTTACTATCCTGCATATTAAAACTCTGTAGTATTGTCTGGACATACTTCCTCTGGTTCAACCATAGCTTCCTCTTTGCCTAATCTCTTTTAATTTCCATGCCAAAAATATAGTTTCCAGCACCAAGCTCGTTCATGTTGAATTTGGAGGACAATTGGGTCTTCAAATCCTGAATAATTTCTTTGTCATTTCCAACTAGCAACATATCATCCACATACAAGACCAGATAAATAACATGGTCACCAATTAATTTAAAATACACACAGTGATCTACTTTTCTTCTAGTGAATCCAAGTCCCTGTATAAATGTATCAAATTTCTGATACCACATCCTTGGTGATTGTTTTAACCCATAAAGAGACTTCTTTAACTTGCATACCAGTTCTTTCTTAACCTTCACTGCAAAACCTTCAGGCTGCTTCATGTAGATCTCCTCTTCTAGACCCTCATGAAGAAATATTTTCTTCACATTAATATGTTCTACCTCAAAATAAAAAGCAACAACAACGGATAAAAGTAATCTAATAGAAGTTACCTTGGCAACAGGAGAAAAAATATCACCAAAATCAATTCCTAGCACCTGGAAATAACCTTTACCTATGAACTGAGTTGTGCATTTCTCCACCTTTCCTTCTACATTTGTCTTCTTCATGAACACCCATTTGCTTCCAATGGGTTTCCTTCCAGCTGGCAACTCCACCAGATCCCAGGCCTCATTTTTGTGCAAATATTCCATTTCATCAACCATGGCCTATTTCCAGAGTTTTCCATCCTCTAAATCTACTGCTTCCTTCACAGTTCTGGGATCATCATCAGTAATAAATAAAGAAAAATTTGAACAGAAAGTAGATGGACTATACCTTTCTAGCTGACTTCTTTTTCGAGATGATCTTCTTACACCCAGAGTTTGTGGCTCTTCATCTTCTGATTCCTCCTTTGCTGTAGAGTCTGATTCTTCGTCCTTTAGGTCAAACTCTATCTTCTCAGGTTCCTTTCGTTGGACTTCATGTTTAATAACATATTTTGTCTCTCTGAACACCACATCTCGGCTATACACAACCTTCCTTTTTACTGGGTTCCAAAGCTTATAACCCTTTAAACCATCCTTATACCTAATAAATATGCACTTTTCATACTTACTATCTAACTTGGTTTGTTTCTCCTTTGGAACATGTACATATGCATCACCTTCGAATACCCTCAGATGTGAAAGAGAGGGTTTCTTACCAGTCCATACCTCTTATGGAGTCTTATCATCCAACACTAATGAAGGTGATCTGTTGACCAAGTAACATGCTGTCTCCACCGCCTCTGCCCAGAATTCCCGTCCTAACCCGGCACCACTGAGAATGCTTCTTGCCCTTTCCATCAACGTCTTGTTCACTCTTTCTGTGACTCCATTTTGTTGAGGTGTATATGGATTAGTCTTCTGCCATGCTATACCATGCTTCTTATAGAATTCTTTAGATTCCTTGCTGCAAAACTCCACACCGTTATCTAACCTCAACACCTTTATCTTCTTCTCTGTCTAGTTTTCCACCAGAGCCTTAAATTCTTTAAACCTGTCAAAGACTTTAGATTTCTTCTTAGGGAAATATATCCATGTATTCCTTTAGAAGTCATCTATAAATGATACATAGTACATAGACTTACCCAGTGATGGAACCTTCACAAGTCCAAACACATCACTGTGCACAAGCTCTAATATTTTTTTCGCCCTCTTACCACTATAGGGGAAACTCACTTGATTCTGCTTCCCATATACACAATTTTCACAGAAATCAAAATCCAGATAGCTATTACTCATACCTTCTACCATACCTTTACCATGAAGTATTTGAAGGCCCTTCTCTCCAATATGTCCAAGCCTTTGATGCCATAGCATGGTCTTCTCTCCAGAGACCACTAGATTTTCTGCTCCACTTTCAGGAACCACAAAACTATTACACCCATCAAAAACAGTGCTACCTTGTAGCTTGTACAGAGTTCCAGTCTGAACTCCCCACATCAATACCAGTGCTCTCTGAACCATCTTACAGGTATCCTTCTCGAACACTATTTTTACACCTGCATCATCTAACTTGTTTACAGAAATTAGATTTCTAGCCAATGCAGGAATATGCAGAACACCAGGAAATGTTCTAACCCTTCCACCTTGCAACTTCAACTTTACTTTTCCACGACCAATGATTATAGCCTTCCTATCATCCCCCAAGAATACATCACTACCATCGTATTTCGAATACTCACAAAACCACTCTCTATGGGGAGTGAAGTGAAAGGATGCACCTGAGTCAATCAACCATGCCTCATGATCTACATGTGTACTTGAAGAAGCCAAGTACACATCCCCACCTTCATCTGATGTGGTTTTTGCCTCTGTAGAAGGAGCATCATCAGATCCATTTCCTTCATCAAGAGCTTTAGATTTACAGTCCCTTTTGTAGTGCCCTTCCTTTCTACATTTCTAGCACACCACTTTTACAGGTTTTCCTGGAGATTTAGATCTCCCTCTAGATTTAGATCTCCCACTCGATGACTTATTTTTGTTTCTCTTTTGGGATAGTCCTCGTATAGACAAGGCATCACCATTCTGGCTCTCCATCTCATCTCCTCCATCAGCAAGGATGAGACTATTTCATCAAACTGCAAGGCAGTTGTATTGCCACCTATTGTAATAACCAGACTATCCCACGAATCTGGTTTATAACACAACAAATTGATGCACTTATCTTCATCTGAAATTTTAATATCAACAAATGGTAACTGACTTACTACTGTATTAAATGCATTCAGATGCTCTGTCATGTAGTCTCCATCATTCATCCTCAGGTTATAAAGCTTTTTCCACAGGAATATTTTATTCACCAGAGACTTAGATTGGTACAAAGTCCCTAACTTGTCCCACAAAGCCTTGGTCGTAGCTTCCTCTGATACATTCAGCAATACTGAATATGAGACACACAATCATATTGTGCTCTTTGCCTTCTAATCCAACTTCTTCCATTCTTCATCAGACACTCCCATTGGTTTAGTACCTGGATCTACTGTGATCCACTGATCTTTATCCACGAACAGATCCTCCATATTGAGTTTCCATAACTCAAAACACTAACCATTAAATTTATCGATCTCTATCTTTCCACTGCTCGCCATCTTCTTTCACCACCAGAATCAATCCCGCAGATCTCCCACTAAACAGGGTCTATCACAGGCCCATGCAAAACCCCTCAGCAACAAAGGCATCCCCTTGAAGCCAAAACGACTCTGATACCAAATGTAGGTCTTAACCCTATAGAGGAATTACCTGCATATGAATTCTAAAACACAAAAAATAAACAATGTGAGAGCATAACACATAAAACACATATACATAGATATTTCCCCTGGATCCCAAAACTGGGACTACCAGCTTGATTTTTCATTATTTTCCTTTCAATGTTAGAATACATATTTATATATGCCGAAGCATCCAATACCATGGACTGAAAGCCATTGCATCCAAAACCATGAACCGAAAACCATAGGTAGGTCTACCCAACCTAATACAGGGTCCAAAAAAAAATTCCTAGGGCACTACCCTAGATCCTATAGAGGGGGGCTACCTACCCCCCTCAAACCCCCCTGTGACCGCCCTACTGGGAAATTGGTGCAACAAAGTGGGGGCTCCACCCCCCCTCTAACCCACCGTTTCACTACGTGGGTTAGTCATGGAAAGAATATAACACAAAGCAACAGAGATTTCATGTTAGAGTTGTAGAAATATAAATAAGCAGAACTGATATCGAATGCTTAACTAAACTGACACTCAGACCTGTAGGCCCATCATTCTGGACAATAATCAAACACTCAATTCTAGTGCAAACAAAAGAGAAATATTTGCAGTGAGGGGGTAAATACTTACAATGCACATCATCCATGTGCTTCACTAGCCTTGATGGATTTTTAAAAGCCTTCCCACAATATGCATTTGGGAAAGAATACTTCTTCACCTCTCTGGATTATAGATTTAGACTCTGCCATGACTCACCTCTCTCTCTATGCCACTTCATATGGTGTTTCAAATTAGACATAGTGGATAACTGCAGTTTGTAGTCCTCTTTGGGGCACACAAATAACTTTTCTTCATGCTTTATCATGTGACGATTTAAATGGTCCTGTCTCTTGCAACTGGAAAAGAAACCATCTACTGGGCAGACAAATACTCTCTGCAAAATTAAAATCAATTACAAACTTCATAAATATTAACATGCAATTTGTTGAGGATTCCACCAATTAATTAAATGATCACTCACACACACATACATCATCAGTTTCAATAAATTGGTGGGAAATGTTTGTTAATCCCCTTTTGATTAATGTCTTTGTGGAGCCTTTTTATTTCCAAGCTTAATAAATACCAAAGTGGCATATTAATTGTTGGGGATTTCATCCTACAACAATATGTTCACACACATGACACACCACATTTGGGAAATGTTTAAAAAATATTGTTTTGATCAATTGTGTAGATGAACAGAAGAAAAAAAATGACAGAATAGAATAAACCAACCTGTGATTGCAGGAAAAAATGTATCATAATGATGAAGCGTGAGCAAGTAGAAGGCAAAAGGAACTTCTCAAGGGGGTCACCCCACCTGGTACTAATCCATGGACACTCTGCCCTCCCTCACCACTGTGGAGTTTGGATGGGATCTTGTGCTGTCACGCATTCAAACACCCAGGTCTTCCAAGGTAGTCTCCTCCCTTGTACTAACCTAGGTTACAAACCTCCTATAGAAAAGAACTTGAATACCACCATTCCAGGTAGACATTAAAATTAACCCACATTGTAGGCATATATTGAAATTAAAACCACCATTGTTGGCATACATTTAAATTTAAACCACCATTGCTCGCTCACATTGAAATTAAAACAAACGTTACAGATACATTAAAATTAAAATCACCATTATAGGCTCACATTGAAATTAAAACAAACATTGCAGACACACTAAAATTAAAACCACCATGCCAACCATCCATTAAAATTAATAACACTATTTCAGATGCCAATTTGTATTAAAGTCGCTATTAGAGAGTCCCACTTAAATTAAAACTAATGTTCCCATTTAAATTAAAACTTCCATTGCAAGCACCTATTAATATTGTGAACACTGTTACAAACATTAAACCTAAAAACCACTATTGCAAACACTCATTACAATTGAAACCACCATCGTTATAGACACCCACTAAAAATAAAACCACTAGTATTGAATGCATCCAACAAAATGAAAACTATTTATAACTTCTTACGCACGTTAAAATTAAAACCACTATGATTAGTAATTACAAACCCATTAAAAATAACTCCACCACTGTTACTCACACCCATCCAAATCAAAGCCACTATTTCAGGCACCCATCCAAATCAATGGCATTATTTTAGGTAGCCATCCAAATCAAATGCGCTAGTTCAGGTACCCAAAAAAATTAAAGCCACAAATATAATGGCACAAAATACAAGTAAAGCCACTACCACAGACACCCATTAAAATCAAAACACCTATCCATTATACACAGGTATGGGGTTATCATTCCAGATCCCAAAGGAAATCAACTATAGTATGGGTCTGAACTATGCTTCAAATAATGAAGTAGCACTTTCAGTTTATCCAATGCTTGTGTTGATAAAGTTGAGGAGAAGAAAAAGTGTAGTTGTGCTAAGAGAATCCTCTATCACAGTACATCATTCTGCAAGATGTCTGCCTAAGCCAGAGTCGAAGTACTAGCAGAGAAGTTTGAAAAAATAGAATTTTTCTAGGTCCTGCACATCTATAATTCAAGTGCAGACATCCAGGTCAATTGGGGAGTGTTAAATTAGGAGTGATCACCTAATGCATGACAACACCGCATAAACCAAAGTGTCAACCTACACATGCAAACGACAAGCAAGAGTGCCCCTGCAGAGGTGCATGCTCTTTTATTTCACACTGGATGCATCAAGTGTTATTAAGGGCAGCAAAATGAGGATGGTCCTTGAATGTGGTTTTATTGTTCTGTTGTGGAATGTTGGGTTGGCATGCTCTTTTATTTCACACTGCATGCATCAGGTATCACCATGGGTAGAAAAATAAGGATGGTCCTTGAGTGTGGTTTTATTGTTCCACTATGGAATGTCAGGTTGGCACATCTGACAGTTTCCCTGGCACTTCGCTGGGCTTGACCATCAGCACATTTTTACGGGGTGAATGGGTTAAAGATTCTAGTCTTTGTGAGCTCTCTATGTGTTGGAATTTGCAGAACACCTAACCATCGCTAGTAATCATAGCCAACCTAGTTTTTGTTATGTGTGAATTATTAGATGTCAAGAAAGGAATAAAGAATCTGAGCACCATATTTCAAAGGCACAAATTGATTTATATAATTCTTCTAGTTGGTGGTTGAGATGACAGAATGATTTTGAATATAAGTTCATATTCCAAACCCAAGTCCAGGACCAACAAGAAACTGAGATTTCTCTTCAACTGTCAATGCTTCAATTAAAATAGAAGGAATTTGTAGAATTCATGCATAGGCATCTAGGGAGGTATGACGAACTAGGAGAAAGAATTAACACCATGTATTCCTTTGTTTCCAAAATTACAGCTCATATTCAACTTCTAGCATTGCCCATGTAGTCATGTTCACCTCAGGTTAAGGAGGAAACCTATGAACATCATTATCCATTCAAGATATCACGGAACTATGCTGCAGGATCAAAATAACATCGTCATCAGCAGATATCTGGATATGCAAGCAGTTGAATACATCATGGAGATCCAAGTTGGCCTTGAAGAAGCAGCCCCTTAAGGTCTAGATTTGATGTAGCTCTCTGTTTTTGTCATGTTCCAACAAGTAGTTTATTTGCTCAAATAGTATGTCACTCTGTACGTCAATATACGTAGGAGTCATATATGATTGAGGCTTGGGAAGTGTGGCTAGAATAGCTTCTGGATGAGAAATTCTTTTTTGGGATATCAAATGATGTTTCGTCCTCCTGCAAAAAGAACAATATTTGAGGTGGGAGACCACTACTAGTTCAAGGTAATTCACTGTGGTGTGTGTGAGAGTGATTTACATTCTTCCTCGAACTACTTGGAAATTAGAGAAGTTCCATGAGATTTTAATGCATAGAATATTGGAGCAGTGAAGTTGATAAGATATTCCAAAGCTCTGCCCCCATTGACATTTTTGCAAGAAGTTAAGCTTTCTCTCCAAGTATAATTAAAGGTGGATTGCAAGCATGAGCTATGTCAAACACTGGAAATATGCCCAAACGTAGAAGGGATAAAAATCAATGATACATATGAAGTCATGAAATGACATTGAGAGACAAGTCATAGGGCATGAACGAACCAAATCAAGTAAATGGGTAGACATCAAAATTCTAAGTCCAAGAAAGAAGCAAGGTGGGAGCCAATATGTAGTCAATTAATGTTTGTATACCATCATGGGAGTAGCTGATGCGTACGTAGCTAAGAAATTATGCCGAAGAATTGATAGTTAAGAATGCATTTCACTTGCCTATGACAATTAAATATGCCCAAATGCATCCAAATGGCTACCATCTAATTATTGCAGTAGTCCAGAAATAGAGCTAATACTTTGAACCTTAAATCATCCTTTGTAATGTCATACATAGGTGTTTGAAGTCAAATTGTGTAAGCATTTGAGTTTCACAATTAAAAACATGTTCCCTACTTCAAATAAGTACAAACCAAGATAAATATACTGACTGTCTAATTTAAGATGATGTGAGAGTCTAGTGGCAAATTGTAAAGATGGCATCCCCATAAATTTTTATGTATATACATACATGTCCCTATTTGTAGAGTTATACGAATTAATGAGATCGTACTGAGGGAGTCTTTAATAAGGTGGGCTAGCCACTTAAACACTTCACACCATGGAACTCTAAATTCCAATTCCAAATTGAATGACAACAAAACTTTGAAATTGGCCATAAACATCTCATGAGTAATAAGACTTATTCTATTAGGAACAAAAAGTCCCTGTAATAACATTTTTTATTGCAAACAGAAGCCACCATAACAAGAATTTGACCCAAGAGTTTTGCTCAATTACTTCTACTTGTTTCTTCTCTAGGATAGAGGCCAATAACTTAGGTGTGATAGTGTTGAACACAACAAAGTAAAATCAGTTGTATCTTCGCATAGTCCTTCTCTAGTGTAAACAATTTAAAAAAAAAAAATAGTTTTTATTCCAAGGAATTAAATTGAAACTAGAAGATATTTTCCAAGTCCAACAAAATTGAAAACAACACTCTTCTCTTACACACATCACTTGAATAATTCAACAAAACCAATACCAATAAAAAGCTTCATAACCAACTTGCAATCTTCATAACCAACACAGGATTCTGAATAATTCAATAGAACCAATGCTAATAAAAAGCTTCACAACAAACTCACAATCTTCATAACTAACACAAGCTTTTGAACCAAGGCATCAAAACCAATCAAATCGTATGCTTCAGACACACTCATGAACTGAAGACCCTAGCACTCTCAGCTTTGAACCTAATTCTTAGTGCATTGTTGACTAAAAAAGAGTAAAAACCATGTATATTTAGTGCATGGTTACTTAGTAAGGTTATTTTTGATAAGATTCATGGTTTTACATAATGCATAGTTCAATTCCTTGTTAAAATTTCCAAGAAACTTTGCAACTACTTAGATGAATAGGTTTACAAGGGATATCATCCACAAATGTGGGGAAGCATCCCTTCGATTTTCCATGAGATTTTCCTTTGAAAAATAATAATAATAATGACTATATATATGGGGTTTGTAATAGTTTCAAATCTCATTACCAAAGTGGCACATTCCCATGTTGGGATTCCATTCTTTTGGAGTGTAGGTCCCCAATGTTATAGCATCCTCCTTCACTCTGCCATTAACATCACTAAGTGGTTTTGGTTTCATGCTTTATGTGCCCTCTTTGGTTTGTGGTTGTTATCTATGTGATGCTCATAACATTTGCAGGTCTTACTACTACAATGCAGTATCCCTATGTTGGGAGTCCATTCCACATTAATAACTTTCTCCTTCCTCCTATGATTACATTCCACTACTACAAATGTACAATATATGAAGTCACAATGTAGGTCTCCAATGAAGTTGGGATATGAAGTCACAACACACGCCTCCAAGGAAGTAAGGATGGATAGCTAATTTTATTGCAAACTATAGTGTAAAATAGAATGGCAAGAACATGTTTTGGAAAGTGAAAAGAAGAGGGTAAAGTATCATCCCTATATCTATGAAACAAAATCCCAAAAAGAATGAAATATATCATGGAAACATATACACCATAAATAATAACAGTAATGAAAGAAAAATGCATGACTACCAACCTATGCTTTCACAAACAAATAAGTTTGGTCGAATAATATATTTAGAGTTAACAAGGAAAATGTCACCAATATATAGATGATTCATGGGAACATAGACACTATAGAGTTCTTCATATCCACTCTCAAGCTGCATATGACAATGGGATAAACGTAAGAACTACCTTCCACACAAATTTAAATAATATTTATTTGAACTATAGAAGGTCAAAAGACATTGGATGTTTACCAATAAACATGTAATTTTATTTATGACAATACTGATAATCTGCAAATAGATATCAATTTGCAGATATGCAAGAAAGGTTTACATATGCCACTAAATTTCAGCATTCATGTGGAAATTTAATAGCAAAGAGTCCATACGTAGTTGTATTTTGGCCACATAGAATGTCATGTAAGTTCAATACATTCTCAATTTCCTTAAAATCGTTGGTATTACTACCAATTTCTAGCAAATACCCCCAGATATCACCTTAAATTATGGCGAGGAGAGAAATGTCTAGGAATCACAACCTAAAAATGTAGAAAAAGGGATACCACTACTACATATGTATAATATATAAAGTCCATATATAAAACCCCACCTCCACACTTGTCTCCTTCACACTCAAACATGGTTAGGTCCCCCTAAATATGCATTAAGTTGTCAACAAAGAAGAGGCCATCCAATTCTACAACTATTCTTGCTCAAAGTTAAGGATAGGGGCATACCAAACAGAAAAATGTATCACATGGTCCTAAATAAAGAACATGACCCAAACACACATGCCTACTGAATCCAAACCACAAACAATCACATGATTCTACAAAGACAAAGAAAGAAAAAGCATTATGCCTCTACTCCCTTGAAAATGCTCAAAGTTCCTAAAATGTGGCATTCCAATAGTTTCTCATTTGCTTCTAAAGCTCAAAACCAAATCCCTCTAGGCTAAACAAGAAAGTCTATGTCAATAGGTTTACAAGGGATATCATCCACAAATGTCAGGAAGCATCCCTTGGATTTCCCATGAGATTTTCCTTTGAAAAATAATAATAATGACTATATATATGGACTTTGTAATAGTTTCAAGTCTCATTACCAAACTGGCATATTCCCATGTTAGGATTCCATTCCTTTGGAGTGCACGTCCCCAATGTTATAGCATCCTCCTTCACTTTTCCATTAACATCACTAAGTGGTTTTGGTGTCATGCCTTGTAGGCCCTCTTTGGTTTGTGGTTGTTATCTATGTGATGCTCATAAGAATTGCAAGTCTTACTACTACAATGCAGTATCCCTATGTTGGGAGTCCATTCCACGTTAATAACTTTCTCCTTCCTCCTATGATTACTTTCCACCAGTGTGGAAAAAGTCTGCAAAAATCTTGCTTTAATCCTAAAAACACGATTTTTTGAACTAAACGATTTAATCCCCAATTTTTTGGTGACTTTTTCACAAATGAAAAAATCGTATTTTTTTTGTTATACTCCCGATTTAATCGGGAGTTGACCCAAAAATTTGGCCTCCCTTCGTAGGCTATGGATAAAGAGGCCACAAAGGTGAAAAAACTGTAAATTGAAGCTTCCATCCATGCATTTTCAGGTTATGCCATTGTATTGTTTGTCATACTTCTTGCAAGCATAACAGTCTCATTTGTAATCTATTAGTTTTGAGGTTAAGATATGTTCCTTTCTCCAAGTAAAAACAAATCTTTCTACTTCATATTTCTAGTTAGAAATAAAAGTATAGATTGGCTAAGCCTCCAAGCTTTTAGTAATCTAGACTCTAACAACCACTGCCCCTTCAAAAGATTACAAAAGTACCAAAAGGACGGGCATACAACAATCTTCTGTAGAAAGAATCCCACACCATAAAAAACATTTTTACAGTTGTTGAATGCTTTCAGAAGAAACAAAAAAGAGGAGGTCATGAAGATCAAACAATAACAACCTATCCAAAAAAAAGAAAAAACAGTGCCTCAAAAAAGAGCCCATTTTTCAGACAGGAACAAAGTACCTGTGAAATCTTGTTCACAGGTTTTTCAACCAAAAAAAAAAAAAAAACAAAGATCCTTCCTTCAATGAGAGCATGTTTTGAAAGGGAATCCTCTTTAGTGGTGAATTCCCTGTAAATGTGGGGAAAAGTTATGTATCGGAAGTGGATTTTACCTCCAAGAGTTTTTGAATAATAGATGCCAAGGCTAGGCTAGTAATTTGACATCTATTGTTTTCTTAAAAAATAAGCAGCTTGGAGTCACCAAGCATTAATTTTCACATCTATTGTGATACTCAATATTAATTTTCGTTGGACCTACCACCTGACACCTTACTACGCAAGTAGATTACAATCTACTGAATAAATGCATGACTTATTTCTTAATACAATTAGTGGAAACAAAAATTAAAGGGGAAGAGGATCTCAATGACTGGTTACTTGATGAATTTTAGATGACTCATGATATACATTTATTATATTTTCTTTTGATATTTTGACTCTTGAGAGTTGAGACTCAGACAGGGCTCAAAATTTAGGAGTTGATTCACTATTTTGATATGTGATGTAGCACTAGACTTCATATACATATTATATATTAGCTTTCTTTACATGTTTATGTGGAAATGCATTTATTTGATGTTATGGATACTCTAGATGTTAGAAATTTTTTTAATAATGAATAATTTTGTGTTTTTTTAATTTTGTCGACTTTTTGCTGACTTTTTCAAAAAACTCCGGACTTTGACAAGTTTTTCAACTTTTGGACCCTTGTTGAATTAATCCCGACTTTGATTTTTTCCACATTGCTTTCCACTACTATAAATGTACAATATATGAAGTCACAATGTAGGTCTCCAATGAAGTTGGGATATGAAGTCACAACACATGCCTCCAAGGAAGTAAGGATGGATAGCTAATTTTATTGCAAACTATAGCATAAAATAGAATGGCAAGAACATGTTTTGGAAAGTGAAAAGAAGAGGGTAAAGTATCATCCCTAGATCTATGAAACAAAATCCCAAAAAGAATGAAATATATCATGGAAACATATACACCATAAATAATAATAGTAATGAAAGAAAAATGCATGACTCCCAACCTATGCTTTCACAAACAAATAAGTTTGGCTGAATAATATAGTTAGAGTTAACAAGGAAAATGTCACCAATATATAGATTATTCATGGGAACATAGCCACTATAATATTCTTCATCTACACTCTCAAGCTGCTTATGACAATGGGAGAAACATAAGAACTACCTTCCATACAAATTGAAATAATATTTATTTAAACTATAGCAGGTCAAAATACATTGCATGTTTACCAATAAACATGGAGTTTTATTTATGACAATAATGATAATCTGCCAATAGATATCAATTTGCAGATATGTAAGAAACATTTCCATCTACCACTTAATTTCAACATTCATGTGGAATGCTTTAGTATTAACTCAACTTCAAGGATATCTAAAGCATAAGAAACAACCTGAAGGACAAGTGATGATGTAATAAAACCAAAGGCATATTCCCCTAATTCTTCTAAAGATGGTTTTGGGGTAGGTGTTTTTCTGGTTTCTCCTGCTGGTACTCATCATCCTTTTTCCTTCAGATTGGAGTTTTAATGTACCAACAATGTGGCTGAGTATGAAGCCATGGTGTTGGGTCTTAAGACTGCTAGGAAGATAGGAATGAAAATGTTGAAGATTGTGGGTGATTCCAAGCTAGTAATCAATCAAGTGTAAAAACAATGTCAAGCTAAGCATCCAATACTAAGGTAGTATGGAAAGAAAGTATAGGTGATTCCAGAGCCCATGCATGTGGGGAGATTTTGTGCACTATTTTACCGTCAAGGAGAGTCTAGATGCTCCTTCACAGGTTGAGAACATTCTAAACTCTCAACAGCTGAGAAATCTGTAGGAGCAACTCCCAGAATGTCAGGGGGTTAGGGCAGCAGCATCAGGAATGTTCTCAACATTCCCGATAGTGTTCGTGGACTATCTAGAATTTTTCTCTTCTATTTTATCACACCGAGTAATGAGAGAACTAGGGGAATGGGTTTCCCAACCGGGGGAGAGGTTCCCATCGTTTGTATTTTCTTCTACATATCCATAAACAAAGGAGGAAATTATGTTAATAGTACCTTTGCACCATTCAATTTACCCAGTATCACCCTTCAGTGCTAGGATTAACTTCCATATCTGTTTTATGGTCGTTAGGCTTGCAAAGATTTCCAAATAAGAGAACTGTGTTAATTTCTTTGCCAATTTAATATCAAAGACTCAAGAGTCCATAGGCAATTGAATTTTGGCCACCTAGAATGTCATGAAAGTTGAATACATTCTCCATTTCTTTAAAATCATTGGTATTACTACCAATTTCTAGTCAATATCCCCAGATATCACCTTAAAATATGGTGAGGGAGATAAATGTCTAGGAATCACAACTTGAAAATGTCGATTGCATACCATATTATTAAAAATGTTTGCCACCGTGTGAATAAATTCCAAAAGCTTTCTACTTGATAATATTGAATCAAATTATCAAACACCACAAGGATCTAGATTCTACATTTTTCTTCAAAGGTGAAATATGATTTTCAAAAAAAAATTTGAACAACCAGAGTGATATCAAATGCCTTGGTAGGATGCCTATTCACACATTTTATTTTTTCTGCATGATGAAGCTAATTTTAAACCATGGATTTAATTTAATTTTATATTTAAAGATTGGTAATGGACATTTATGTGTTAATTATATACTCAGGTAGTTGTAATTAGTAATGAATCATGGTATACTAAGGAAACATATTGGGGCGTCACTCAGAACAATATCATTATATGAAATGTGAGGCCTTCCTGCAACAAAGGCCAAAGATATTATGCCTTCTAAATTTTCTATTTGGCGAAATAGAAAAGTGAGTCCTCTTCATTCCTTAATTTATTCGACTATAGAATGCATTGTAATATGAAGCATTGTGATATCTCAACTACAAAAACTTGGATCAATGTAAACTCTTTCATATCAAGATATATTAATATGAATCACCTTTTCAAGATTTTTCAAATAGAACGTCCCTACTAAATATAATCTTGTGCTTAGAATGATTCCCGAGCATACATGACTTCAAAGGCTCACACCCAATTTTTGTGTTCTTTGATCAAGTACATGTACACATGTAGTACCTTGAAAAGCGCAATGATTGATGTTGTAAACACTCATATACTGTCAAGTGTTTATTTTTATAGCTAGTGTAGATCACTTGGAAACATGCATGTTAGCCTGACGGAAACTATGATGTCTTTTAACTTTGGAGATTTATTTCTTATTTTCCATATAATAAATTCTTCACTACTTAAAAACATCTGTTTTTAATTTTATCACTAGTTATTCTTTCCTCAAATTCTTGTTTCTTGTAAAATATTATATTTGGGAAAATTTGATATAATTATCTGCAGAAAATAAATTAGATTTCATATTCCATCACATTGATGCTGCTCATCGTATTTGGTTTTCTATATAAATAGTTACACAAATTTGTAAAATATTCTCAAAAGTAATCACCATATAAGATTATGGAGTGTTTTATCCTATGCATAGGTCATCTTCACTGCAGAGACAACCTTTTCCTATTTCTAAAAGATTCATAAGATTAAAACTTCAACTATTATATTACTTTCTATATTTGTTATTTGCAATTAGGGTTTTAGATCATATTCACCTCTACAGGATGCATGAACAACCGATGTTTTCCCTTCTTCATACATTAGTTGGATATATATTTCATGGGTGAGAATTTAAGTAATTATAATTATTCTACAGGAACCTCTGAACTACTATGAGATTTATAAAATGCTATTCCTCTACCCAATCCTCGCAAGAACCACAAATTATGAAAACAATATAAGAATTAGTAAACAAAAATGATGAATCTATCCTGGTGCAAGAGTTAAAAATGAGGAATCTGTCTTAGTGCCAGAATTCCTCCTATAGCCAAAGTTGGCCTTCACCACAGAAATTAATATCCTTGCTTTAATGGGACTAGTTAAAGCATAGTTGCTTGAGGTATATCTAGGTTGATTACAAGATTTACTACAAATCAATGTTCCAAGGGTTGTTATCGAGATACCATTCTTGTCAAATCTGCATACATGATATATACAAACTCCTCTCTAGTTATAATCGCACTTTGTTTTTTTTAGAGGCAGAGGTTACCATTAAAAAAATAACAATGAAGCATGTTATAAAATAATTAGCATGCTCTGTATTTAAGGAGAAGACATTATCTTCCATAATGGTTATGATCAACAGTGAAACATTCTCTAGGAAATGCTAGAATCATGAGAAAATCTTAACTTAGCTAATGAAAGTGTAGAGCATTGTCCTAACTATGAAGCCTAAATGTAGAGCATTATCTTTTGATATTAAAATATGTCTGGCATGTTGGGGAGTCAACTTGTTGGTGTGTTGGTTTTTCAGTCTAGATTCATCATTTAATCCATTTATTTATCTAGTTTTCCTTGGCCCTATTATGGGTGGCTGGAATTACCCTCTTGCTTCAGCTACCATGCCCCCTCATCAAATACAGGCAAGCTGAAGAGGGGGAGCTAGTAATGTTGGTCCTAAGCATCATAGAATCCACTTTGGAATCTATTGCTTAATATTGAATTTGTCCCTCTGGAAATATGAAAGGAAATTCATCAACTGGAACATCATTACTTTTCCAATTTAGAAATTGGAGTCAAGGGTTTATGTAACACACCCATTCACCTTATAAAATAAAAATATGAAAACGAATATCCTAAATTATCAAGAAATTGATTTATAGAGGTTATGTGTATGTACTCTTACAACAGTTGTGGTATAGGTTACTTTCATGCTAGGTTGAAGTATGGATAGTCATTAATACATATTTAGATGTTAAATATGACACAAGCTTGACATATAATAACCATTTAAATGTTCTTACTTTTAAGCCATTTAAGTAATAATTGTATGCAGAGACTATATAATTTCTTCATACATATTATGAAGCATGGTGCAATGCAAATGGATTTTCAATATACCAAAATCTACTTATTGTGAGATATGTATGCCATTCTCAACAAGCAGAAATGGACTTAAACAAATGACTAGAAAGGTGTTCAATGAAAATGTGAATTTACATCACAATGGATACTGAAATCTTAATATCCCAACAAGAACAATGCAAGGCTGCTAAAAAGCTGAAATGTACTTCTCTTTAAAATCCACCTACTTTTATATTTATAATATGTCTAGTGTTCATTTGTGGAAAGGTGTATGGACTTACAGGCATTCTCAAAAGCACGGTACATTACCTTTTAGGTTCTCACCTTTATTTCTTTCTAAAGATTCATAAAATTAAAACTTCAACTACTATATTACTTTCAAGATTTGTTATTTGCAATTAGGGTTTTAGACCATATTCTCCTCTATAGGATGCATGAACAACCAAAGTTTTCCCTTCTTCATACATTAGTTGGATATATATTTCATGGGTGAGAATTTGAGTAATTATAATTTTTCTACAGGAACCTCTGAACTACTACGAGTTCGATATGGGATAAAGTCACGGTTCAAGAGGCTTGGTCGAACTTTTGGTGGAAGATATAGTAAAGAATCATCCTAATATCGAACTTAGTAGATAACTAGAATGGGGTTACCAGTGAGATGGGTTACCTTCCATTCATGAGGCCTATATCTTGGAACTGTGATTCAAATAATTTGTAAAATATTCCATTTTGAGTAGCATCTATCACAAAATAATATGGCTGAAAATTTCCATCTTCATATGGCCCATAGTTAAATGAAAAACCTTAACTTGGAATAACCTTCAGAAATGAAATCATAGGGACATCTCTTGCTATTATTTGTGCCTTCATGAAGTTGAAATGTGGAGCACTTTTGCAATATTTCTCCCTATTGCAATCATCTATTGAGAAATCTACAAGCTAGAAAGAGATAAAATTGTGATATATATAGTCTCCCTTGCATTGTTAACAATTGGAGGGCTCGTCCTTTTAACAATCCTAACTTGAGCCTCATTTGTAATACCCTTCTAAGTGTCCTCTTGTGGATATTTGGAAAGAGAGGAATTATCACATATTCAAGAATCTCTCCCTCCTTCACAACTTTCATTGGATCATAGTTCAAAACAATGTAAAGGAATCAATTATCATGTAGAACTCAATACACAAAGACTAGCACATCTTATGTGAGGAGGTCTTGCTATGTCATAGTTAGTTATCTATTCTAGGAATTAATATTTCCCCTTCTCTTCTCTTCTACAATTTCCATTCCCTCCTCCCCTTAATTTTCTAAAGCTCATTTTTTTACAGTGCTTGAAAAGGTAACCCAGGCAAGGTGGGATATGGGTGTATCTTCATGGATAATTTGGGATCCCATATCTACATTTATATATTCTTTATGGGATATAATAGTAATAATGTAGTAAAATTGAAAGCCTTGCAAGATGTACTACTGATTTCCTAGACTCAAGGCTAGACCAAACTTATGGGGTGGGAGATTCTCAACTTGTTATAAACATAATCAAATGAATCCTAGAATGCACCTAAACTAGAATAATTTCTTGTATTTTGATACATGAAATCCTACTCATATGAGTAGCATTTCTCCTTCCTTCCATTTTGATGATCATCCCAACCCACATAAGAAGAACTGGAAATAAAATTATAGATAAATTAGATAATCATGTAAGTGTATCATCATATTTGCAAATCTTATCCTCACAGAAGCCCTTTGAAGACTCTCCCCTCAAATAATAATGTTGGACTATATCTAAAAAATAAAAATTTCCCTTGCCAATCTCTTTTTATCTTATTCCTTCATAATATTTGTTTGTAATTCTTAGTCTGTCATTGGCCTACGTAGCCCAATTTTTAGGTTTTGGTTTTTATATCAACAAGAGGAAACATGTCCTCTTATCTTTTAAAAAGGTTGACATTCCAGGTTAGATCTACCTTTCCCAATGACATATAAGCCTATATCACTAGGTCATAATATGTACTTCTTGTTTTCACGAAACATAAAATGTTTTCTCCATAAAGAGAAAACTTAGCAAACAAATTTTATGCCATGTAAATCCATGACAACTCTAAAAATGGGTTGATAATGTCCTAAATTCCAAATCATTAGTATCATTATGGTCTCTATCCCTAATAATAGCTTTCCATTTCTAATTACTACCCATTTTCCTTCATTTATGACTTCATTTGCTATTTGAACTTAATCTATGTCTTATGGATATAAGAAACATTTTTGAGGGATCATATTAACCAATACCCTTCAAAGGAGAGTGTTTCTTACCCGTATAAAGTGCTACATCCAAAGGATATTTTTCCCAATATGATATTTGTTACCCAAAGGAAATACATTGTATCCTATGCAAATTGAGTAAAAAGTATACTTCCCATGTTTTTTTCTTGTATGATGATATGTATTTGTTATGTTTTTAAACTTATAAATTGAACAAAATTTGAAATATGTATATTTTAAAAAGATAACATAATAACACATAAGAAAATACACAATTATAAATCAATGAAAATGAAGGGGCATTTTACCTCAACACAATAACTTAGACCGACTCAAGTAGCATATGATCCAAAAGATGTATTGGATATTTAGGTATTTCAACTATTTCATGTTGTCTCTAGAGAAACTTCTATGACGTGGAAGAGAATGAGGAAGGATATTATCATGCTATGAAAAAAGAAAGAAAAGCAAGGTATCTAGACTAACTGCATAAGTTTAGTTATGGATAAACTACATCTAGCTTGCCTAAGCCAAAGTGAGGACAGATTCGACTCAATGCAACAACTAGTTGATCAACTTGTTAATGAAAATGTCAAAATGAGAGAATAGGTAGAGCAATCATAACAACAGAATAAGAAACAAAAGACATATGAGTTGTCCTTTATACTTGAGTAGGAAATTGTCACGTTTAAAGAGGTAAAGAATAAACTATGAGAACCGATGGATAGCCTAGATACTCTTAACATTCTCCTCAATTACTGGCTAACGAATTTGACAGTTGCCTACAATGGATTTTAGATTCAAAAGGTACTTAATAAGGACTTACTGGAGAAGAAGAATTGCACATTTGATCCTTGGGAAGTATCATCCCTTGTACTTGGTTTCAATTTGGTTTCCTTATACATTGGGTACTTATTAGTTTGGTCAATGACTATTCTATGTCTTGTTTTGATAAGTTAAGTGTGAAATTCCTTCCAGGTTTATAATAAACAATCCTTAATTATTGCATTATTTCATTCAGTATAGCTACTAGCCCCATAGGCGCACCCATCATTGTAATGATCACACACATATCATAGTGCTTACACACAACTAAGCATGGGAGCTGAGCCAAAATTTGAATGGTCCTCTCCTACCAAATTTTGTGAGGTCTAGTTGGGACCTCATACCATGGAGAGTCACAAACAATTGTTGGGAAATTTTTCGCTATTAACAGGCATGTCAATTATGGAATTGAAGTCCATAATAAGGTTGAGACCAAAAAATGTGGTCATTTAAGGCCTCAAGATGGATCCTAAAGTTTTTCTCTGGAAATTTTCAAGGAGGGAGAAGTAGTAAAAATGACACGCAAAGTTGATTCCTCCAAATATTCCACTTTAAAATATGGCTGCAAAAAATATATTGATCCAACCACATTTATTTATAATTTATAGACCTTCCTCTTGGATTGTATCTAACAACATATGAACAAATTGTTTTACCTAGAACATCTAAGTAAAAGGCCTACTCACATTTCTTACAAGAACATAATATGCCATCGTCTTAATAGAGTTGTTTGAAATCAAAGGCTATTGAGGTCTTTCTTCATTTACTGGAAAATTCAATCTGGAATAGGTGTGAGGATTGGACAAGACCCATGGATTGGTTGCGGGAATTCCCACAGGCTGCCAGTTGAGCTCATAAACTTTCTCAAAGTAGCAAACATTACCCATATCGACCACATAGCGGACCCTGAGCATACAACATTATTTCAACAAGCATGGAAATTGGCCCATAGACTAAAGATTCTATGACAATGGACATAGAAATGGAATGCCTATATTGGGGCTCTTACTGAAGCTCACAAAATCTAGGAAAGACACTCCTATGGAAGGCTACCTTGTGCTAGTCGATGCTCATCGACCACAAGCCATCGAGTCATAGTGGAAGCACTTGTGGAAGCTCAAAGTGCCCCCAAGAGCAGACTTCTCATAGGGACCATACTTAAAAATACACTTCTTAGAGGAGATAACCTTCTAAAACGAGCACAACATGGCCCATTTTGGTGTTGTCTTTACAAAAGCAACAAAAAAACTATTACCCACCTATTTATCGATTGTTAGGCCGCACAAGAACTCTGGCAATCAATCTTATCAGTGGTTCCATCTCCGATTAGGTGGCAGGGTATTACTATTAAGGAGGCCTGGTCAACATGGCGGTCAAGCATTGTTCCAACAAAGCTTTGGAACCTCCCGCTCCTCATTAGCTGGGGCCTTTGGATCAGGTTCATGATGGTAGGAGAGGGAGGTGAAATACGGATGGGAAGCTTAACAGTCCTCCCCAAGGAAAATAAATCCTTGCATGTAAAGGTAAAGGGAATGCTAGAGGGATAATTTGATGCAAAGAAAGGGTGAATTATGCTTCTCTGAATGCACATCATGAAACCGTGTTTAAGATTCATCATTCTGAAGTTGTGTGAAGACTAGATTGTAAGCACAAGAGAGAAGCTAAACATATTGTGGGTTGAGAAGAGGGTCAAGAAGGCACTTTCTAGTTCTTCCTATTTTATATTGGAGACAGAATATTTAAGAGTTTTTATATGGTAGATAGTAAAGATGAGATGGATTGTCAAGCATATGCTGGTAGGGGTGTTGTTGGACTGTCACAGTGGAAAAAATGATCTAATGGATAAAATAAATGCCTGCTTCGAAAGAAAATTTCAATGTTGAGGAGCAACTTGGGAGGGGTAGCTGATGGTTCCCCAAGCTAGGTCAAGTGCTTGCAATGGATTAAATATCAACTTTTGCTGCAAAGTCTCACAAGGAATATAATTATGCAATATATGCACATGAAAAATTTGAAGTCAAAGTCTAAGACTCATTACAAAGAAGTGGTTCAAATAGTCACCACTAAGTTTTGAATGGGATCTAAAATTTGACTTTCTCAAAATTGAATGAAGTTGGAACCACTCTGAAACAACCCTAAACAATTAATGTTAATATTCAAAATTTAAGTAAAATTTGACATTATCCTTATCTTTCCTTTTCAAAAAGGAAATATAAGGAGAATGTCAACTTTTACTTTAACTTTAAAAATTAAATATTACCATTAATTACTCGGGTTAGGTTTTGTAGGGCCCTAGGGTTAAGATATTTTTTTTCCTTTTAAGTATTTTTTATTAAAAAATTAATATTTGGTGGTCATTAGCTATGTTGTGCTACATTCTTCAGAATTGGTCAATTTAGTAGAGAACTAGTCACTTTGGTGTTTTAAGGTCGGTTCAATACAAGACTAGCCTTAGCCAATCGGAACCACCAAACTAGACTAGTACAACTCTAAAATCATTGGGACCAACCAATTCCACTAGTTCTAGGCTACTACCAATAAGAGTGTACCCTTCTCATCTTCCTCTTAAGTCGTTTTGTTGGATCCTTTCAGGAATGGTGATTTGAAAACTGCCATAAATTGTCAGACTATTGCGAGCACCTAAGATCATAAGTAGTTAAGACTTGACAAATAGAAATTTTCAAAGAACTAGTACAGACATCCCAAAACATATTTAGTGAGGATGTGCATGCAAGGAACTATTACAGACCTCCGAAGATACTTAGTGAGGACGCGCATGACCAAAAAGCATCAGAAAAAATTATCTACCCTCAAAAACCCTACCTAAAAAATTGAAGTGTGGTGCAAAAGAAATTGTTGGTATGCTACTAATGCAACCAACAATCATTCCCTCTCCAATTTCACAAGAAGCTCCTACTCAAGCTACCTCCTCCACTATGGTTATAGTAAGTTCTTGCAACTCTGTGAGCTATAAGAAATTAAAACTACCTTCGAATCTCCACCAATCTTAGGGAACTCGACTTCTCTACATGCCCCAACTATTTTGGGTAGATTGATCATTTAACTGGATGATCACTGAGTTTGACTAAAGTCCCACTGCTTAAATTACCTTCCACTAGTTCCTCCAAAAGTTAGAAATAGTTTAACTGACAACAACCTAAGATAATTGACCTTTATTGCTACAAATTAGCATTTGCATATGCAGAACTAAACTCTAACTCCTCCATCTCAAATTTATTGAGTAAACTAGGTGACACAAGCCATGTCACACAAGTTAACATCATCCAAGTTGTTTGTTGATGTGGAAATTCGATTTTTTTCAATTTAATCAAGGAAAAATCAAATTGATAATTTCTTGTTGCATTTTTCAACACATAGTTCACTGGAATATATTACTTTCACTATGAACTTGGCATAGTTCACATGTTGAGATCATAAGGTTTTGGGCTGATGTGGTTCTATTTGTTGTTTATATAAAGAATATATGTCCATCTCTTGCTATTAGAAACTAGAATCCCTATGAAATGTGGTATGGCCACATTCCATCTATGAGGAAACTCAGGGTTTTTGGTTCCTCCCGTTATACCTTGATACCTAAGAAACAGATAAAAAATGTTTGTGCAAGGAGTCACAAATGTATCTTCTTTGGGTACTAATAACTCCAAATCATACAATCTCTATGATGAAGTGAATAAGAAGTTTATAATATCTAGAGATGTGATCTTTCTTGAGTCTTCAAAGATTGACAATGTTGTTGAGTGGAAACTTAATTGTTTGAATAGGTTCAAACATGAAAAGTATTTTCAAGAGTTTGATAGTGATATTCCACATCTCCTTCTCTTATCTCTATACTTTCTATGAAGAGCCTTGAAGAAATTAGGTTGAAAGAAATTCCTACCCCTGCTTTGTCAGGAAAGAGCAAAGAGACTATTAACAGCAGGTAGCCAAATTTGATAAGCAGTGAGGGTACATGTAAGATACAAAGCAAGGATTAATGCAAAGGAGTAATGCAAAGGAGTGTACTAACTATATACATATCATCAAACATATTTCATCCCACTTAGGATTCCTTTCATCGTGCCTAGTTAGTCATAAGATCATGTTGGTCACAATCTTTGTAGCTTAAATAAAAAAGTGGTATTTCTCTTCATCTTCTAAGCTATGTAATAAATAGGTGACAGGGAGTAAGACATGTAGAGAAAACACATGGAATGACTTTTAGTTCATGCAACCATGCATGTCATTGAAGACAAAATGATACGATAATGATAAGCAAACTTTTAAGCTACAATAAGAGGCGTATTTCAAAAGATGTGCTTTGTTTTCCATACCTAGCCTCCAAAGGGTTAAGCATTAGATGGAGTCTCCATGCGGTCCTAATATTCTATCATACCTTGGGTTCCTTGGTTTTCTTATTTTTATCCTCAGCTCCATGAGAGTCATCTATCATGTCATCTTTCTTCGTGGCCCCTGAGAGACATAATTGTGTAGTTTCAGTGAGTAGTGACTGTTGCAGGGTGAGGCCCTGGGAGGACACATTTAAATAGTTTTAGCTGGATGAAAGGCACTTCTATGGGATGAGGCCATGGGAGGACACATCTATGCAATTTCAGGATGCAAGGAAGACTAGGCAGTCAAGGGACAAAACTGCACAATTTATGGAGACATTGGGTTCTGGCTGAGGGAAGGACATTGGAGGAAACCACTCTACAGTTTTGAATGCTAAGGGAGGTTGATATTTGTGTGCATTGCAGAGTTCCAATAAGCAAGGGAAAATCTTGATGGTTACATATGTGAAGTGCGCAGTTCAAGAATGTTAGTTGAGGCTAGGTTGATAAGGATACTCTGAAATCTGGCTAAGTGTGGGAATAGTGGAACTGATGTGAACAATGACAAAATTTTAATACTATCACACACTTGAAAACTTAGTGATACAATGTAGGCCATCCAAAACATATAACACATAATTAGCTTAATGCAATAACCTTTGTGGCATTTTACGACAAGTGCGGCTCCGATGATAGACTTTGGGAGGATGATAGATTGTGTGAAATGAGTGTGAAACATGTCTATGTCATGAGGACAACCCATTCTCATAAATATTTCCCCTTGAATCAAAACAAACCTCCCTTTGCATGAAAAGCGATAACCTACATGCTCAAAGATGGAAAATTCTATGTAAAAATAAAAGCATGAACGACTCTTAAGATCAAAAAGAGGAGATTGAGATCATGATAAACTTACAAATAACTGACTAAGGAACAATTGATCACAATATCCATAGCAGGCTCCGAAATTTAAGTGCAGGCCAAAATTTTCGAGGGTTTTTCAGTCGCTACAACTGAGCCTTCACCTTCTTGCTAGCTTCTTTTCCAACCAGTGCCTTCAGTTCTATGAACTTGGAGAATTATCATCTTTCTTCCACATGAAGAATATCCAACACTTCTATGAGAAGTGATCAATAAAAATGACAAAATATTTGTGTCTGACAGTGCAGGTTGTCGAGAAAGGTCCATAAACATCATAGTGGATCCTTTCTAGGACGGCGTGTGCTTTGCTATCCTGATCATGGAATGTGGATTTTATGTACTTCTGCAACGTACATCCTTTGCATACATCCTACTGTTTATGTGCTCCATTAGGGAGGCCAGTGGTTATTTTTTGTATAATATTTGAGGTACCATGATGCAAATGACCAAGTATTTTGTGCCAAATTTCATCGACATCACGACCTATACTTTCTCCGCCTTAGTGCTTAATGTAGTGCAATATTCCACATCTAGCTTATACAGTTTCTTCACACGAACCCTGATCTGCCTCACTTGTCCCGTGGCTATGTGTCTCAGGAACGCTTTTCCTTTGTTTAATATCACTTCACAACCATTGTAAACTAATCACTTGGTGAATGCTAGTAGATAGACCCCTTATCCTTTACCTTTACCTTTACCTTGTTTACTAGCACCTTGTATTGAAAATTTGAAGACAAAATATTTCTTTTCTCTTAAAAAATTGTCTTTAAATCCCCCTCCGTGTAGCAGTGTCAAATGCAATGATAGACAAGTTGTCTCTAATCATATCATCAAATATGAAATGGATAGAAGAGGAATTGATGTCTGAGACATCTTGTCAGTAAAATTTGTCACATTCTTCTTAGTTGACTACCCCCACAAAACAAAGAGCCCAACAAATATTTGTCTTTATATAATATAACATGAATGGTAAGTAAAATAACAACCTCGGTATAGGCACAAGATATACGTAGTTCCCTGCAAGCTGGTGGAATTAGGGTGCACTCTCAGAGTCAATTTTACAATTGTTAGATAATAATGCCTTAAATTGATATGTTTGTGTCTTAATTGTTAATTGTATTAAATAGGTTTCATCTAAAGTTGCCATTATCTTAAATATAAAGTTTTGTCTTAAAATATTTTTGTCTCAAATTGTTTTTGTCTTAAATATAAAGTTTTCTCTTAACATAATTTTGTCTTAAATTGCTTTTGTCTTAAAAATTATTTTTTATTAAAATATTTTTATCTTTAATATAAGGTTTTGTCTTAAAACATTTTTTTCTCAAACTGCTTTTGTCTTAGAATATTTTGTCTTAAACTGTTTTTGTCTTAAATATAAAGTTTTGTCTTAAAATATTTGTGTCTCAAACTACTTTTTTCTTAAATTATTTTGTCTTAAATACAAAGTTTTCTCATAAAATATTTTTGTCTCATACTGTTTCTGTCTTAAAATTTATATTGAAGAAAATTTAATTGATATTAAATTTTAATGTAAAATAACTAAAATATAAAGTGATTTTTTAAGACAAAAGATTTCTTTTGTCTTAAAAAAATGTTTTAAAAGTTCCCTTGGTGTAGTAGTGATGGGTGATGAGATAGCCACTAAAAGGATGTCATTCGTTGGTCCACAGATTACCTGTTGAAAGAAAATGCACATCCAGACACCATATATGTCTAGGTAAATGCGTATACATCATTATTTATAGCGATATGCGTTGTTTATCTAGCTAGCAATACAACATACATTACTTTTTTGCATCTTATGGCCAAAATCTACTAAAAAACAACTAACACTTTAGATTCATATAACCTAGCACATAATTTTCAGGTTAATTTATTAATAAGGATTATTCTACCAATGGTTACAGAGACCTAAAAGTACTCCACTAAAGAAAATATTTATGATCGTTGTGTGAACAGGAACTTGATATTTATGGATGGGATGAAATGACTATCATGGGAACTTGAGAAACTACAGAGTTAATGGACCACAGAGCAAGGAGAGTGCCTTTGATCAGGTCGCTATAGAAGGGAAACGTTTGTGTCCAAAAGAATGTAATTAAAATTGGGGTGTATTCTAAAGCATCACTAAATATGCAAGTGCACATATGTATATAAAAGTGTGGTGCATTGTAAATCTTGACTAAATATGTAGGTGATTCATAACTCTCTCTGTATGACCATGTGCATAATAGCGAATTTGGTGCAAAATTAAATATATTTATAGAGAGAGCAAGAGTGTTTTCAATTCATATCCTACTTTTATATCCAAGAGACCTTTTTCAGTGTCATCTCAAGTCAGGATTGATTTGGGTTCACATTAAACAACTGTTAAAATTAAGTATCGACTGATTATCATGTGTAAAATCTGATAGATATGGAATAATTTAGTTTATTTTAATGTATGCTCTCTCATACATGATTAATATTTTATTTTAATCCATGCATTTAGATTATCATGTGTCAGATTTAATTTCTCTCATGGTGTATCATGCTTACCTGTGCATTTATGTTGAATCTCTTTCACTTTAAGATGCACATTCTTTCATGCATATCCATTTATTTTCAGTATTACACATCTCTAAGATGTGGTCCCAAGTACTAGAAATTATTATATTCACTCACCCTCACGTGATTGTTTACAAATGGGTCAAGAAGAAGTCCTTCGTAGCCTCATCATGTTGGAATACATGTAGCTTTGTCAATTAGGTGGCAACATAAAACCATTAGTGACACCCCTTTGAGACTGTAAAATCACAAGTACAAACATAGAGGTCTTCTAACTGTGACAGGGGTTGATTTTCCTGTAGTTATTGGGCAAATTTCTCTATATAGATTAGCATGATAACATCATCCAATGACATCAAATGTAGTGAAGGGAGATAATGAGATTACCATGTAGGCTGCAAGAACTTGATGATCATAATAAAATTCCATCATAGGGCAGGGAGACATGTGGGAGATCCAAGCACTCTAAATGTACATCCAATAGATATCATCCCCAACTACCCGGTTGATCTACAATTTTGTGGGAAGGAAATGGATAAAAGGAGGGGGAAACTATATCAAAATGCCAACAAAATAGAGTAAGCAAGTGGCCTATAAGAACCAAGCCTGTCTACCACTTGAAAGATATATGGAATCAATATCCTCAGACAAGAAAAGAGTGAGATACAAATATATTTGTCTTCCAGAAACACAACCCCCTAGAGTACAAATCCTGTAAAGGAAAACAAATCTGAAAATGTTCTCCAAACATAAGTCACCTGGTTCATCAACAACTCCAAAGCATTCAGAAAAATATATGATTTAGAAATTGACGACTCAAACAATTCATTTACAGGGAATGCAACTATTTACCCGTGACACCTACATTTGAACTCCTCTAGATCCCTATAAGAGGCATAATGCCTTGCAACAAGAAGCCTATTTTTTGCCCCTCTCTATGACCTTGTGGCCTTAAAATTACATAAAATCACTGTACAGCCCCCCAGATCATAGCACGATGACTCATTCTTCATATTCACCAATGACTAACAATAAACTAGGGCCATGTGAGTACATCTGAGGTATAATAGTGAGGGAAAATTAGGGATGTGTAGTGAAGGAAAATGGGTGTCATCGGGGTTGGAAAGACTGCAACAATTAATATATCATATGTAATTACATGAATAACATGAGATCATGAATTACTGCCTAGTTTTTATAGTTCCTTGTGACCTGATTGATTTAAAAATACATGTCATTCCCATTAAACCCCACCGAACAGATCATGCTGACTAGTTCCCCATATTCATCTTCACAAGTTGTATATTGCATAGCGTTAGGAAGGGATGTGTGGTGAGGGAAATAGGATTGGGAGTACGAAAGGCCGACGATATGAGGTAGAAACAACCTTATCCTATGCTCCCACTCTTCAAGACTTCAATTTATGTTTATCTATGGTGGTGGTTGTGTATTTGGTGGAATTCCTTAAACTTTTGCACTTCCCCATAGGTTGATTCAAGTGAGGGATTCTCTTATTGCAAATCAATGAATTGAATATCTCTAGGGAGCAACAATTCTTATCCTTGAGTCTCTTGTCATCCTTGATTGAACCCATCTGAGTCTCACTCCTCTAAGGTTGTAGGCATGGGAATTAGTGTTGACTGTTTGAGGAGAAATAAATGTGGTCTGATGAACATCTATGTTTGTAGAGTTTCTTGAGGGGTAGTCAAGTCTTGTGGTGGTGAGAGTGCACCTTATTTGTCTATATAATGCTGGAGTGATTGATGCACGTGCAGGATTGAGGATCTCACCTTTCCACTGTTATGTAGTAGTATTGTGTGATACTTAGTGGTAGTGGGGGTACCCCTATTTTGCAAGGATGTTGAAATGCTACATGTTGTTCGAGAGTTTGATGCACCTACGGTGCGAAGTTGGGGTTGCAACGCTACCCTTATCACTATTTTGGTGGTTTGCATAATGATATCGTACATGACTTGGTAGTAGATTTTGAACTTGGATCAATACAAACTTGTGCAACCCTTGTTCAATGAACAAGAGTGGGATTCATAATTACCTACGACAAACCTGGCCTAAGGATGCCAGTGTGGTAGTTTAATTCTTGCTTGCTTTGCTCATTTAGAAAATGTAACCAATGGAAAGAACCTCTTGTAATGAAATTTTTGGTTTTGGTCTTGCGTGTCTAGTACTTTTTGCATGATCTTATTAGTCAGATACCTCACACAATTCAACTTTACTTCAATGCATAGATCTTACGCACGTGAAGATTTATTCTTCAAAACCACAACATACTTACAGATTGTGGTCTAGGTGTTAACAGTGAGCACGAAAGTTGTTTTAGTTAGAATGATTAATGGTAGGATAGAAAACCTTGTATAGAAATTGTAGTGATATTTTTCTTAAAGGTGACTTAATCGTATCACATTAATTTTGAGATGATAGCATCAGTAAAATGATATAATTCCTTGCAACTATTTCACCTATGTTTGGTATATTAATCACTGTATGAGATTGAAGGAATCTAGTGGGATTCTCAATAAGAGCTATTCCCTGATTGATAGTGGCATGAAGCTTGTGTTCTACATCATTTGTATTGACAGTGAAGGATTTAAGGAGAAGTAATGTTGTTTTTGTTAAGCCTAGCAAGGATTACAAATTACACTGTTTATTGGTCTTTGTGGTATACATTCTTTGGATATTGTTTGCTCCCTTAATTGTAAGTGTATAAAAGTATTAGATTCATAGGACACCATACCATTAATCATGTGAGGCAATAATCTTGGATGTTTTTTGATTGAATCCTTCAAAACGTATTGCCATTTGATCTTCTAAAATGTGCAGAAAGTTTTTTTGGTTGGAACAATGCTATAAGTTATAATAATAGAGATTCTAATATGCATAAACCTTTCCACCTTGCATTCCTTTTGTGGATATGGGTAAGCAATATGCTCCTCTAGTAAAGAATAAATTCATGTTTGTAGAGTCATTGGGCTTCCTATGGTAATGATCGTAACATTTTGGAATCTTTTGTTTGTTGGCTTGTGGTTTAGTGGTTCAGAGAGGGCATCACCATGTTAATGACCCAAAGTCAAACTTAGGGATCAAAGCCCTGAATTATAAGTTGGTTGAATTTTGTGAGATCTATATGCAGTATTAATTCAATAATTAATAAAAAAATATAGTCTTAGGCACCCTAAATCAACTCATACAACCTTAGAATTTCATTTCTGCTACCTCTCTGCATCTTATTTAGATTTTTCCTTTCCCATGTCGTGATTGTTCCTCAATTTATGCCTTACAACATTTCCTTTGCAACATCTCCTGCTCAAGCTCACATATTTTTGTTGACGTAGCTGGCACCACCCAGTGAACTCGTGTGTCCATGATATATATCATTGATGTTTATCTGTATATATATTAATGTGGTTGTGTTTGTAAATGATATAATACTATATATGTCAACTACATTTAATAATTTAGTTTATTAATATAATTATTCTTTTTCATTCATAAAAGTCCAAAAATATTTATATAAAAATTATTATTATTATTTATTCCAACACCTATCTAACAAAAATAATATTTTAATTTTTAATTATAACAAACTATTTTACTTTATCAATGAAATAATTGGTAAAATTCCAATTAATTAATATAAAATGAAATAATTTGTAATTCTTACCTAGCTTATCTAATTTAAGTGATTTAAAGACGTCTATTTCAGTAAATCAACCCTTAGCATCCCAAACAATATATATATTTCACCTAATGTCTTTTAAATTAATTTCTATAACTATTACTTTGTACTTTCATTTCCTAGAAATTAAGCAATTTAACCATTTAAATTAACGTATACATTGTTAAATTAATGTGTACATTCCTTTTGGGTTAGCGCTCCATTAAACTCCACGATAACTTTTTGGAAGATACAACGGTGAGTTTACACTCCGAGTGGCGAAGAAATAGTATAACTAACGCAACCGGAAGTACAGGTACCGGTTAAAAAGAGGAGTCGACTTCCGTGAAGATTCGTTGAGTTTTTTAGTGGAGTCGTCTATAATGCGATTTTTTGGAGATTCCGGTGACGGAATTCGGCGGAAGAAATTGAGGTTAAATCTTGATTTGTTACAGTTAAAATGGTTTTTTAACTGCATATTTGGAATCAGCACCCTGAAAAACCCCTGGGACGCTTTCATTGTGCAGAAACTAGCTATCAAACTTGCGATTCCAATAAATTCTTGCCGGATTTTGACCGGAAAAACCAGCCGAAAAAACTTTCAAAAAGTCACGTTATAGACAACTGCGTTTGAAGGGAATACAGTGGAAGCTTCTAAACAACTCAAACTAATAACCAACTGGAGGTAACTCTTCTTAAGTCAACTCAAACTAATAACCAACTGGAGGTAACTCTTCTTAAGTCAACTCAAACTAATAACTAACTTGAGTTAACTCATCTTAACTCATGCATGCGGGTAATTATCTATGAGAATTTCATCCAGTTAACAATGACAGGCAGTTAAATGGAAGTGGTGTTACAAATAGACGTCACAGGTCGAGTTATAAAAATGGCCTTGGATCAGCGAGGTAGAAATAATTGGAGGTCGAATTTTAGTTGTTCTCCAGCGTTCCAGGTTTTCAATGGAAAAATGTTAGTGATCGCCATGGCGGGCAGTTATCTTGAGTGGTGTTATTTTCTGGAATAGCGATTTAAGGTCGGAACTGGTTGCGGTATGTGGAGGTGTCCTCTCCTTGTCCAGTTCCGCCTTCCGATTGCTATTCGAGAAAATCTATCCCTTCTTTTCAGGCGGGCTCTTATCTTTAGTGGTGTTATTTTCTGGAATAGCGATTTAAGGTCGGAACTGGTTGTGGTATGTGGAGGTGTCCTCTCCTTGTCCAGTTCCGCCTTCCGATTGCTATTCCAGAAAATCTATACCTTCTTTTCATGCCTTCCTTCGTTCTGCGTTCTTGATGTCTTTTCATGTGAATGGGAATTCCAATTGCTAACCCTCCGGCGAACAGAACTTAAGGAATTCCAATTGCAATTCCATATAGTACAGACTGGTCACAGTAAGGTGGAACTAAATCCCTTACCGTTTCGTACACCAATAGAATTAGGACGAAGAAGAAATCAAAGGGAAGCCGTCACATGTGCGGCAAAATGGACTTTCACCCTAATTATATCGATTTTAATACTCATAAATGGGTGGCTGGCGCCGTTCGTCTGCCTTTCGTGCGTGTTCTCCATGCATGCAAAAAGTGCACCATTATTTATGCATGCGCAGCTCTCGCTCGCCACATTATTGAACAAAAGAGATAATAGTTATCGGAAGATGCTTTCTCCATCGGTCGGTATTGGACAACGAAGGGAATAATCCATTTCTTATTCATCAATTTCTCTCCCATGACGACTAGGAACAAACAAATCAGAAATTTCACTTCGAATTTCGGACCTCAACATCCTGCTGCTCATGGTGTTTCACGATCAGTATTGGAAATGAACGGAGAAGTGGTGGAACGTGCGGAACCGCATATTGGATCACTCCAGTGCGGCACGAAGCCGCTGACGCCGAGTCGGCTCCTATGCCGCTAGCGGGCGCCCTGCTCGGTCCCCTGGCAAGCGGGGGTCTGTGTTTTTATATGTTTAAACCATAACATGTCATATCCCTATTTGCAACTACCCTGAGTAAAAAGTAATTCTAAAAAAAAAAAAAAACTTACGAATCAGTTGTTGAACTGATTCTTGAATCAGTTATTGAACCGATTCTTGATTCCTGTAAAATGGAACGAGGGGATGCTGGTCTGGGTGTCTTTTGGATGGAAGAGCGTGTTGAACTGATTCTTGAATCAGTTATTGAACCGATTCTTGATTCCTGTAAAATGGAACGAGGGGATGCTGGTCTGGGTGTCTTTTGGATGGAAGAGCGTGAGACAGAATATGATTGAAGGTCACGTGTTCGATCTGTATCTTTGTTGAGAGACAGACAGAAGGAAAAAGGAAAATCTTTCCAAGAACAGAGAAAGAGAAAAGAAAGAAATGAATGGGTTAAGTCTGATGAGGATCAGATAACCTGGCACAGAAGTGCACAGAACCTGTTGAGGGCTGAAGGCCTGCAGGATGGCTCGGGGGGAGAACTGCATCTGAGTGATGAGTCTCAAGGTTGGGTGGACGAGCAGAACTAAAGTTCAGGTGACTTATTTGTTTGAGAACCAAATCCAGTTCGGGTGAACCAGGTATGGTCCCAAAACTGTGAAAACCCCTGAACAGCAGTTGTATTTGCTTTATTTATTAAGAGAATCAATAGGAAATATGCGTTATGATTTCTCTAGAAGCTGTAGTTAATGTGATTATACAGGAAAGACTCCTCTCTGTATGACGGAATGTCATAGCGAAAGAGAGTCGTTGCAGAATACCCAGTGTATTAGGGTATTATAACCAGCGAGGAATTATTAAGCACTGATCTCAGTGACAGAGATAAAGTACCCTCACGGGTTGAAATATGGATTCTGTTAGCAGATATTATTGTACCAAATACTGGTATGAGGATCGAAACTTCACAAGGGTGAACCGCTGAGACAGGTGTAGCGGTACTGTAGGTAAACGAATTGAAATAAAGAACCTTGGAAACCCTATCGAAACTATGCACAGAAAGTCGTGACAGAATCTGTAAACGCATAGATAAACACGGGTAATAATATTAAACTGTATAGTTGAATCAAGCGAATGCCGTTATTCCTCGACTGTGGTCAGAGGTGAGTCATGAGAGCATAGCAGAGGGTAGCTAGCTCGGGTATAATCTAGAAGGAAAACCATATGTATTTCTTGTAAACCCGCGTATACAAATCTAGAAAGGGCATCATGGTTATGTTACCATCCATGCGTTTATATTAAACTGTGCGTTTATATTAAACTGTGATAGAGATGCAAGTAATATATTTACCCTGTGCATGAGATTATAACCAAAGAACATAGATGACTATTTGTATAACTGTGGAAAGACGCATAAACCATATGCAGAACTATGCATGCAACCGAATGGTACAAAACCCAGAATAATTGTAAAAGCTATGCGTGCATTTCTAGAGAACGAAAGAACAGTAAACGAGCAGTGCCGGAATGCATGCATTGTAACCGATACAAATTAAGTTTGCACAGAGTAAAGTTATAAATACTGATAGCATAAGAACAGTGGGGGTTCGCCGCCCTTTGAAGCATGTAATCATAGCTGAAATGAACAAATCCTATGAACAATCACGATATTAACAAAAGGAGAATAGAGTATTGTCCCTCAACTGTAAACAATGCTATGGACTGTATAAGTCTATTAATCTGTTTATACAACACCGGGTCAATAACTTGGCCATCTCCTCGGCCGCCGGACAAAACCCGAATAACACAGGGAGTAAAATAAACCCTGGAATGTCAAGAACAAAAATTATGACAATCATAGGCTTCGGTAAGCCGGTTGCAGGGCTTGAGCGCGGAGGCTCAACCCGCAAGCAAAACTCAAAACTATACAAAGGTCTCTGTAAATCTAGTAAATATAAACTTTGGAACTGAACGAAAGTCTACGAAAATAACCAGATAACCATAGTGCCCTGTTAAATAACCTAAGGGCAGGAGAATGCAACCAGGAGGGTTCTTGACAGAGAGTACCTCTGCAGATAATGCAAGAAGGCCCGCGTGGAGGCGGAGGCCTGCACATCCAAACACCTTGTCTTAATATCTAAAGAATTCTGCGAATTTATGACAGACAGTGAGGTAATCGTAGCTTACCTGGAAACCAGAGGGTTGAACCTTCGTTGGAACCCAGCTTCGTTCCATGAAATAGCATGCGCACGCTCGCTGAAGCAAAGCAAATAAAAAGCTAAACATTACTGTAACGAATTGTAAATCTTGTAACTCAATGGAGCAATATGGACTGTGAATTCATCGCCATTAAACCGAAAACGCATACCTGTAGAGACCAGTGGGCGAAATTTATCATCTGCTGGACATTCCCTGAGCAAAGCGGCGATGCTGGTAGAAGAAACCCTGGACTGGTGTGCAGAGCCGGAGCCGAATACAAGTGAACAAGCAATTGAACCCGGAGGCATAGGAAGGGGCATAAATATCCCCGTAAAACCTTGACCGATTGTCATCCGTTGGATTGAGGGTTTAGATCTGAGCCGTAGAGTTAAGGCGGAAAAAGGGATCGTCAAAACCGAGATCCCCGCACCCAAGGAGTCACATGGCTGGAGGAGCCTGAGACTGCCACCTAAACCTCTCCGGACTGGTGTCTTTAAGTTGATAGTGCAGCGGTGGTTGTAAGTACTGTGGTCGGACCATTACAGGCCACGCCACATTAATTTACACATGGCACACGAATGTGGAAAACATATGTATGTAGTCGACCCTTTATGCATATAGTGTTTGAACATTGAAACATGGATAAGACAGTTGACTGTTCTTTGATGCATATATATAAGGTTGAATGCTTACGTTTTACAAATACAAGTACAGCTGTAAATACCGAAACCATATGTGCTATATGCCAAGTAATTACAATATGTGCCATATGGGTCGAATGCCGAATAGATATAATGTGTGCCATAAAGTGTTAAATGTCAAGGTGAATATGAACTTGATGTGTGCTTAATGATGATATGGGTTTGACCTACGATAAAAAAAAATTATTTATGTATTTAGTAACAGAGGTGTGACATAACAATTATAAAATACCTTTACCAATAGACTTATAATTCAATTTCAATAGGGAAAAATAAAATTTGAAATTTAATTTCTTAAAAAAAATGTCACTTTTCATATAACCTTTTCTTAAAAATAATTAAGTGAACATAAACCAAAACAATAAAATAATTTAACAAAATTATATAAATTTTATTATTGTTATATGGTTTTAATGTTTAAATTAAATTAAATAATTTAGAATTATAGAATATATTTACAAGTATAAGTATAATTATAATTGGATTTGATTGGAAAATAATAAAATTTTGGTTTTTTTTTTTACTATTCAAAATTCAAATATAAAAAATAATATAAACTAAATATTGATGGAAATAAGTTGATCATCAGAACTTTTCTAGACGATTGAAAATAATGCAAGAGTGATGGAAACGAAGGCTGATGGGCTCGATGGTGGGTTGGGGTCTTCACTGAAGGCTCTTTACTGCAATTTTTAACCAAGCTCGGATTGCTCACGGTTTTCCTATCACCTGGTTTCCTCTTTTTGCCTAGGGGTTATTCGAAGCTGGTTTTATATTATTTCACTCCTCGTCTAATGTAACCCTTGTCGCTAACTGTCGTGGCCTCTCGAGGGTTTTTTAGTTCTTTACTCCTTGCTGCTTGGGTGGTTACCTTAGTTTGTCGTGGGTTTTGGGAGCAATGTCGGCGGCTGAAGCTATTCCTTCACTAAACACTAGTTTAATTTTTCAATTTCTTTAGAGAATGTAAAATTTATATTTCTAATTTCTTTAGAGAATGTAAAATCTATATTTCTAATTTCTTTAGAGAATGTAAAATCTATATTGGAATTCTAATTATTTATTTATTAAAGTTATGTATTTAAAAAAAAATCATTTAGTGAAAAGAAGGTTTATCTTAATAGTAGAGTTTAGGCTTCTGTGATCTGATCTATATTAAGTTTACAAAAAAAATTTCGGCGAAGATCACTTGAGACATCATTTGTGGACGCGTTTCGAACCAACCAGTGTGGTTCACCGTCACGAAGGTTTATCTCAATAATATTTTACTCCATTTTAAAATTTTGTTTTCTCCTAAAAATATGAGAGATTAGAAATTTAACTCTTATTTTAATATATACTTCTTATCACCCAAGGGGACTTCTCATTTGGTGATCGTTGTGTTAAAAATACTATATAAGTCATGATATTTAATTTTCAAATTCCTTTCAAATCAAGAAAACAAAAAAATACAGACTTGAATATGGAAAATGTAAATTAAAATTATTATACCTATTGTTATAATTATTGGCATATTAATTATTTTGTAATTACAAATGTCAATCAAGAGGTTTAGAAAATGAAGATCCTCATATAAAATATAGATCAACCACTTAGAAATCAGCCACTTCGAAGGGCAACCTCGTTTACATTACAAAAATGAACAATTCTTGGATGATACAAATGCCAAGACCTCATTTTTATATATAGGAGTCTAAGCAGTCCCAATACAATAAGAGCCTACATAACAATAATATTGTAGGAGCGCAACAATAACAATAGTGGGCTTCTATGGGGTACAATAATAATAACAACATGGGGACTATATGGGTACAACAATACAATAAGGAGGCTTCACTATGGTTTACACTAGTAGTATAGGGACCTAAGATGCCCCTCTCCTTCAAAGAGTGTTGTTCTCAACGCTTGAGTAGTTATGGATGCTTCTTTATAAAATTCTCATCCTCCCATGTGGAATTCTCATACTCTGCAATTGATCAATTTTGTAGCTGCTGATTTCTCGTTTCTGTGGCTGCTTTGGGTTCCAATATGATTTTTCCTTCTTCATCAAGTTCTGGTAATATTGTTTGAACTAGGATCTTCTATAACTTTTGAATGAGTCCCCACATTTCTTCATCATTGTTCCATTCATCCATTGCTTCATTTATCCAATCTAGTTGGATAATGGAAATGGCATAAAACAATGCTTCCACATCTTCATCCTTCCTTGAGAGTGCATCTCCAACCACATTTTTCTTCCCTTTTTTGTAGATGATTTCAAAGTCATAACCCAACATTTTTGTGACCCATTTTTTCTATTCTTCTAAAGATAATCTTTGTTCCAAAAGGTATTTAAGAATATCATGATCCATTTTTAACTTGAAGTGTCTTCCCATTAGGTAAGGTTTGATGATTCGAGGAACAATTCCTAGAATCAAATGAATAGCACGATCATGATTATGAATAGGTGGGAGGAATTTGGGATTCTCAGATACCTTGGAATGATTATCGAAGAATTTTTCGAGATATGGAGAAATAGATGATTTCGATGTGGGAACCTCTAGCGAACATAATTGTGCAATTATGCCTTGTTGTTGTTTCTTTAGAAGCTTTTTCATTCTGTTAGAGCTGAATATTTTTCCCGGTTTGCATACGATACCCCTTAATTAAGCTTCCTTTCCTTTAAAAAAAAAATCATCAAAAGTTCTTGAAAATTAAAAGCTATTGTACCAAAGGATTGTAGCCATTGGACTCCATAACAATATCAACACCAACCATTAGAATGGAAAGCATTGGTCTACTCAATACATATTATCCCGTGGATAACGTGATATTATGGCACTTTCGAGAGCAGTTTGTGGTTCCTCCACTTGCAACCATCACTTTCCACTCTCGTGCTGGATATAGGAAGCAATTCAATTCCTTGGCTATCTTACAATGAATAAAATTATGGGTACTACACGAATCAATCAACACTATTACCCTTTCCTTCTTGATATGTCCTTCTATCTTGATAGTTTGAGGAGTAGTAATTCCGACCAATGCATTACAAGATATGGTCAGATTCATTTCTTCTTTCTGTGTGGTTTTCTCCTGGTGTATATCCTCTTCTTTTGATGTTTCTTGTTCATTTTCTTCCTCTTCTTCACAATCTATATAAACTAATTGATTTTCAGCACACTTACAACCTTTAGTGTATTTTCTATCACAACTGTAACAAAGCCCTTTTTCTTTTGTTTCTTCCAATTGTTTTCATGTCAACCTTGTAGGTTGTGGAAGGCTACAGACAACAACACTTCCTTATTTATTGTTGTGAGTGGTAGGCTTCCCTGTTGCCATAAATTTTCTTTCCAATTTCCTTACAAATTTGTACGAAATGCCATGTGTCACTGTTTCAACCTTCAGACCTAAAGGCAATGCTCAGAAAACTATAGTCCATCCTATTTCTGTAATGTCTTACGAAATTTCTATTTGATACTGAGACAAAAGGTTACGACGATTTTCCAAAGATCACCTGTTTGGGATGTAATTTAGGAGCCTGCAAAAACCCCAAATGTCATGAACCATATCCCCGAAAATATAGCGAAACAGGTTATAAAATTTGGGCCCGGGTTTTAGAATGATTTCAGGTCAAATAGGTTTTTTTTTAGCTACTGAAACTTCGTAGAGAAAATGGCATATTGACAATGCCACAATGACCTATTTGGAGGAGCAAAACCCTAGAATCCAAAGCTTTGATACCAAATGTTATGAAATCAACTCACAAAAAGATAGAGAAGATAGATCGACGACTTAGAAATCAACCTATTCAAGGGGGGAACCTTGTTTACATTAGACAAATGAACAATTCTTGGATGATACAAATGAAAAGACTTCCTTTCAGTATATAGGAGTCTAAGCAGCCCCAATACAATAAGAACCTACACAACAATAATATTATAGAGGCACAACAATAACAATAGTGGTAATCTATGGGGTACAATAATAACAACATGGGGACTATATGGGTATAATAATATAATAAGGGGGTTGCACTAATAATAATAAGGGTTTACACCAGTAGTATAGTGCCTAACACGATCGATGAGAAGTGGAATCAAAATATAACTTATAAAAACTTCCTTGGGACAAAGTTGGAGTTATAAAAGGTGGATTGTATTATGGAATGTGACCTCCACTAAAAAGTTTATTTTCTTATACTTGTTACATGTTTATTCATTATTCTAGAGGAATAAAATGGTAGGGTTTAGCTTAGGTGGGGTTCTCAACACTGTGTTATTGAGTGTTATGTTTCTAATTTGCTTTGTTAAATATATGGCATTTTTTTAATGTCTTATAATTAATATATCTATTTTAATATGTAACCACTTCTAGATATATGCTCATTTTGATTGAAATTTTCCTTGCCTCTCCTTGTATTAAGTTGATAGGAACTATCCCTATTGGATGTTAATACATTAATCTGTTTCCAATTACAATTATCAATTGAAGGGTTGATAATCAAATATGCTCCCATATTATAATCATATACTCTGGAACACACAAGGATTTCAATAATCACCTTCCTACATGTTTAAACCAATCTCTAAACCATGTTTAAAAATAAAAATTTATGAAATATAATTAAAAAATCAGTATTACTCTTGTTGATGACCACATATGAGGATTAATGAGAAATGGATTCAAAACATAAATTATCAAACCTCTCTTAAAATTTTTCTTGACTTGTGAAAGTTTCACTAGATTATAGAATGCCCACCCCCATTCAAATGTCACTATGTTAAATATAGTCTATTGAATTGTTGATGTGAGTTTTATGAATTTTGTTAACAAAGGGGAAGTGGCCCGAATTGGAATGCTTTAAACATGCCAAGTCATTTGGAATGGTAAACCTCTATGGGTTTTAAGGCTTTCTTGGCCTTTCGGTCTCTTTCTTTTTCAAATAAGAGAATCTATTGAAATCTAAGGTTAACTAATGAAATTTTAGTACATAATCTACACTGCTTGTTAATACACCTAAAACTAACGATTAATAGTAAATAGATATAATGAAAAAGTTAGATAGTTAATAAAATATGATACATAAATAACATTAGAATTAGTGGCTAAAATACAGTGAGAATTGTTCAGCACATAATTTATAATACAACAAATTAAACACCCAGAAACATAACATAACTGGTCAAAAGAATGATTGTTTTTAGGTTTACTACAATATTTGTAAATGTAAGCCAATTTTAATTTATTTATGCAACTATAAGTTAAAAACAATAATAATCCTTAACATGAGTAACTAAAAGACATATAACTACGAAAATGTAAGTCTCTTAAATTTTAAACCAACATAGAGAAATCAATATTCATTTTTAATGATTCGCATTAAGAATGAAAGATATACTGAGAGAGCCAACTAACCGTCAGTATCTACTATTTTTTAGCCAAAATAAAATTGAAAGTTAAGTATAAAAATTTCCAAAATTTAATCATGTTTCTATTATCCATTTATGAGTCAAATCAATAAATAAATAATGAAATATAAATACATGTTAGAAAATGCTATAAGACATATATTAATCCAACTCATACAAAATTGTCATTGTTTACAATTTCAATTCCTATAGACAATTCATAAGAATTTGCATTGAGCTAGTGTCTAGATTAGTATCATTCTTAGGATACAAATAACTGAAGGAAGATATGAAAGATTATAAAAACCTATAATTGAACTAAGAAGAGTGAAAATAAATGAAAATATTCTCATTTTTCGTTCATGTGTCCGTGCAACTGAGGGACAATTGTTATATCTCCCAAACATTCAGGAATCAAAATACATGACATAAATAAGACCATAAAAGAGAGCAACTATGGGAAGAAGTAGTAATATAAGTATGTGTGGATTGAATAAAACCAACCCAATCACATTTACATAAAGTTTTCTAGCTAGAAACTCCACATTCATAACAATGTTATACACTACTTCTTTTCAATACCCCTTTCCCTACTATTCAAAATTGAAAAGATTTAATATAGGCCTGAGAGCCTAATTCTACTCCATACTAAAATTTAGAAAATAAAGTTATTTTTGCAAATTTGCAATATTTTCTCTTTGGCCTAATGGTCATATCCCTACTACTTGCAAGAGATAAACACAGAAGGACTACCAAATCATCCTCGCATATCTAACAACAACTGCTTCATTGAAACCAATATCGTTATAGCAATAATTTGTTAACCAACAAAGAAAATAGAGTTAAAAACTTATAATGGTATTAAACAAAGGATGCTACAAAATCAAGATTCTATAGATACCATATCAAATTTAGGAAATATAATCAAAACAACTCATACCTCTAAATATTTGTTGGAAAGTAAATAAAAATAAATCTTTATTACATAGGATTCAATTTTGGAGAAATGGCTACCTTCACTTTTGAAGTTTTAATGATTATATGAATATCTTTGGACTAATTTTTTACTTCAATTTTAGTAGGTTTCTAGTTACTTTGACTTTATCTTAATCAATTTTGGGCTTTAATTTGGTCATTTTCATGTAACAATTGGTCATTATGATGTCCCAAGGGAGGTAATATAACAATAAATTGTTGATGATAGTACACACCGAGCAAGGATGGATCATAGCCATAATTTCTCCTATGAGTCTTTTCTACACTATTATTTCCATCAAACTCAAATTTATCTTTATAAAAAAGAGAAAAAGATTAATTTTCTCTAAGTTTTAGTCTTCTCTAGTGAAGGCTTCGGTGGCAATTCTAGATAAATGAAGACCTCCTTTACAAAATTTTGTTTTCACCTAATATGCCACCCGTTTGAAATCATTTTTTCAGTCACTTTTACCTTCACTTTAGATTGTGAATTATACTCAGGCTAACTAATATATTCTTGTGTTGTAGGTTTGATTTGAGGGCTACAATATGAGGGATTTAACTCTTCTTTTTCCTTTTTTTTTGGGATTTATCTCCCCATAATGGGATTCAACAATTTTAGCCTTGCTCCTTGTAACATGGACTAATGTAATTTCTAGATGTAGAACTTCTATATCCTCGGAGTAATCTATTTTCTCTACATGAAGTGACCCATTGAGGTCATCTTGAACCTGAAAATTAGACAAGATTGGCTTAGTCTAGAGGATTAGATGAAACCCTAAGGGTAAGGAATTGTTGCTTAGAAACCTTGAGTTCCTAAAACCTATTCCCAAATAGTAACATATTCCATAGGGTTGTTAATGAAATATGTTCCCATATTATAATCATATACTCTTGATCAAACAAAAAGATTTCAATAATAACCTCCGTGCATGTTTAAATTCATCTTTAAACCATGTTTAAAAATAAAAGTTTACGAAATCTAATTAGCAAATCACTATTACTCTTGTTGATGACCACATATGCGGATTAATGAGTAGTGCACTCAAAACATAAATTATCAATCCTCTATTAAATTTTTTCTTGACTTGTGAAAGGTGCACTAGATTATAGAATGTCTACCCCCATTCAGACGTCACTATGTTAAATATAGTGTATAGAATTGTTGATGTGAGTTTTATGACTTTTGTTAATGAAGCGGAAGTGGAATGAATTGGAATTCTTTAAATATGCCAAGTTATTTGGAATGGTAACTCTCTCTGGATTTTAAGGCTTTGTTGGCCTTTGGCTCTCTTTCTTTTCCAAATAAGAGAGGCTACTGAAATCTAAGGTTAACTAATTCAATGTTAGTACATAATCTACACTACTTGTTCATACACCTAAAACTAACGATTAATAGTAAATATATATAATGTACACGTTAAATAGTTAATAAAATATGATACATAAATAACATTAGAATTAGTTGCTAAAATGCAATGAGAAATTTTCATCACAGAATTTATAATACAACAAATTAGACACCCATAAACATCACATAACTAGTCAAAAAAATGATTGTTTTTAGATTTACTACAATATTTATAACTGTGAGCCAATTTTAATTTATTTATGCAATTATAAGTTAAAACTAACAATAATCCTTAACATGAGTAACTAAAAGGCATATAACTACAAAAATGTAAGTCCCTTAACTTTTAAAACAACATAGAGAAATCAGTGTTCACTTTTAATGATTCGCATCAAGAATGAAAGATATATGGAGAAAGCTAACTAATGCTAACTATGTACTATTTTTTAGCTAGAACAAAATTGGAAGTTAATTATAAAAATTTCCAAAAATTAATCATATTTCTATTATCCATTTATGAGTCAAATCAATCAATAAAGAATGAAATATAAATACATGTTAGAAATTGTTATAGGACATATGTTGATCCAACTCATATAGAACTAACATTTTTTAAAATATACATTCCTATACAAAATTCACAAGAATTCGTATTGAGCTAATGTCCAGATTAGTATAATCCTTAGGATACAAATAATTGAAGGAATATATGAAAGATTACAAACATCTGAAATTGAACTAACAATAGTGAAAAGAAATGCAAATATTTTCATTTTTCGTTCATGTGTCCAAGCCGCTAAACAACAATTGTTATATCTCCCAAAAATTCAGGAATCAAAGCACATAATGTAAAGAAGACCATAAAAAGGAGTGACCATGGGAAAAATAAATAATATAAGTATGCATCGATTGAATAAAACCGATACAATCACATTTACGTAAAGGTTCCCATTAAAAACTCCAAATTCACAACGATGTTATACACTATTTCTTTTCAATACCATTCTCACTACTATTCAAAAGTGAAGGGTTTTATATAGGCCCGAGAGAATAATTCTACTCCATACTAAAATTTAGAAAATAAAATTATTTTTGAAAATTTGCAATATTTTCTCTTTAGCCTATTGGTCATATCCTAAATACTTGTCAGATATAAACATAGAAGGACTACCAAATCATCCTCTCATATCTAACAACAACGGCTTCATTGAAAACAATATCATTATAAGGTTAGTTTATTAGCCAACAAAGAAAATAGAGTTAAAAACTTATAATGATATTAAACAAAGGATGTTACAAAATCAAGATTCTATACATACCATATCAAATTTAGAAAATATAATCAAAACAAAACATGCCTCTAAATATTTGTTGAAAAATAGATAAAAATAAATATTCAATTTTGGAGAAATGACTACCTTCATTTTTGACGATTTAATGATTATATCAATATCTTTAATGATTATATCAATATCTTTGGACTAATTTTTTACATCAGTTTTAGTAGGTTTCTATTTAATTTGAATTTATATTAATCAATTTTGGGCTTTAAGTTGGTTATTTTCATCTAAAAATTGATCAATATGATATTCCAACTAAGGTGTTGTAACAATAAATTGTTGATGCTAGTAAATGTCGAGCAAGGATGGATCATAGCCATATTTTCTTCTAGGAGTATTTTCTACACTATTGTTTCCATCACACTCCAATTTATTTTATTTTTCTAAAAGAGAGAAAAAACTTTCATTTCTCTAAGGTTAAGTCTTCTCTGGTGAAGGATTTACTGGCTATTCTAGATAAATGGAGACCTCCTTTACAAGAGAGTGTTTTCACCTATTACGCCCACCCTTTAATCGTTTTTTCAATCACTTTTATCTTCGCTTTAGTTGTATAATTATACTCAGGCTAATTGATATATTCTTGTTTTCTAGGTTTGAGTCGAGGGGTACAATATGAGGGATTTAACTCCTCTTTTTCCCAAAGTTTACGTTTTATCTCCCCATAATGGAATTCAACAATTTTAGCCTAGCTCATCGTAACATGGACTAGTGTAGTTTCTGGATGTCCAACTTCTTTATCGTCAGAGTAATCTATTTTCTCTAGATGAGGTGACTCATTGAGGTCATCCTCAACCTGAAAATTAGACAAGATTGGCTTAGCGTGGAGGATTAGATGAAACCCTAATGGTAAGGTATTGTTGCTCAGAAACCTTGGGTTCCTAAAACCCATTTCCAAAGAGTAACATATTCCAAGAGTTGATAATGAAATATGCTCCCATATTATAATCATATACTCTTGATCAAACAAAAATATTTCAATAATAACCTTTGTGCATGTTTAAATCAATCTTTGAAGCATGTTTAAAAATAAAAATTTATGAAATCTAATTAGAAAATCAGTATTACTCTTGTTGATGACCACATATGAGGATTAATGAGAAGTGGATTCAAAACATAAATTATCAAACCTCTCTTAAATTTTTTCTTGACGTGTGAAAGGTACACTAGATTATAGAATATCTACCCCCATTTAGACGTCACTATGTTGAATATAGTCTATCGAATTGTTGACGTCAGTTTTATGAGTTTTGTTAACAAAGGGGAAGTGTATTGAATTATAATGCTTTAAATATGCCAAGTTATTTTGAATGGTAACTCTCTATGGGATTTAAGGCTTTGTTTTCCTTTGTATCTCTTTCGTTTTAAAATAAGAGAATCTACTGAAAGATAAGGTTAACTAATGCAATGTTAGTACATAATCTACACTACTTATTAATACACCTGTAACTAACGATTAATAGTGAATAGAAGATCATAATGCTCTATAGTGTTATTAACAAGTCACTTCCTGTGAAGATCATGAAATTTTCCATGGATAATCAGAATCATGTTGTCATTATTGTGGTGAGAAGAGAATGCTATGACACAGGGTGGTGGAAGCAGAATTCTCTCTTTTGGTGTCTTTATTGACTGTAAAAAGGGACAAAATGTCTCAAGATGTTTAAACCAGTTTGGACTTCCAGTTTTCATTCATTTTTTATTTTGTAGGTGGACTTGGTTAGAGGATACTATGATGCAAGAGAGATTCTGAAATTTGGGTTTCCAATGACACTCACCACAACGATGTTGTAATGGAGTGTTTTGAAATTCAGTGGGTTCATGGGTGGTGAGATATCCAATTAAAAGGATGTCATTTTCTGGCCCAAAGATTACCTACTGAAAGAAAATGCACATCCAGGCACCATATATTCAACGTAAATGCATATATAGTACACAAGGATTTAATTCTCTACAAACTAACCCATGCCATTCTATGTAGCTATAGCTATTGTTTATCTGACTAATAATACAAGATACATTACTTTTTTTGCATCTTATGGATAAAATCTATTCAAAACAAGTAACACTTCATATTCATATAACTTAACACTTTATTTTCAGGTTAATTTATTAATAAGGATTTTCCTACCAATGGTTATAGAGACCTAAAAGTACTCCACTAAAGAAAATATTTATGATCGTTGTGTGAAGAGGAGCTTCAGATCTATGGATGGGATGAAATGACTCTCATGGGAACTTGAGAAACTACAGAGTTAATGGACCACAGAACAAGGAGAGCACCTTTGATCAGGTCCCTATAGAAGGGAAGTGTTTGTGTCAAAAGATTGTAATTAAAAATGGCGTGTATTCTAAAGCACATTGAATATGCAAGTGCACATATGTATATAAAAGTGGGGTGCATTGTAAATCTTGACTAAATATGCAGGTGATTCATAACTCTGTTTGTATGACCATGTGCATAATAGGGAATTTGGTCCAAAATAAAATATATTTATAGAGAGAGGAAGAGTGTTTTCAATTCATATCCTACTTTTATATCCATCAAACCTTTTTCAGTGTCATCTCAAGTTAGGATTGATTTAGGTTTGGATTAAACAACTTCTAAAGTTAATTATCAACCGATTATCATGTGTAATATCTGATAGATGTAGAAGAATTTAGTTTATTTTAATTTATGCTCTCATACATGATTAATATTTTATTTTGATTTCTCTGATTTAATCTCTCATGGTGTATCATGCTTACCTGTGCATTTATGTTGAATCTCTTTTACATTAAGATGCACATTCTTTCATGCATATTTTCAGTATTACACATCTCTAAAATGTGGTCCCAAATACTAAAAATTATTATCTTCACTCACCCTCACGTGACTGTTTACAAACCGGTCAAGAAGAAGTCTTTCGTAGGCTCATCACATTTGAATACATGTTGATTTTTCAATTAGGTGGCAGCATAAAACCATTAGGGACACCTCTTTGAGACTGAAAAGCACAAGTACAATCATAGAAGTCTTCTAACTGTGACATGGGTTGATTTTCCTGTAGTTATCGAATAAATTTCTCTGTATAGATTAGCATGATAACATCATCCAATGACATCAAATGTAGTGAAGAGAGACAATGAGACTACCATGTAGGCTGCAAGAACTTGATGATCATAATAAAATTCCATCTTAGGGTAGGGAGACATGTGGGATATCCAATGACTCCAAATGTATATCCAATAGATATCATTCCCAACTACCTGGTTGATCTACAATTTTGTGGGAAGGAAATGGCTAAAAGGAGGGAAAAACTCTATCAAAATGCCAATGGAATAGAGGAATCAAGTGGCCCCTAAGAACTAGGTCTGTCAGCAATTGGAGAGATACGTGGAATCAATATCCTCAGATAGGCAAATAGTAAGATACAAATATCTTTATCATCCAGAAACATAACCCCCTACAGTAAAAATCCTGTGAAGGAAAACAAATCTAAAATTTTTCTCCAAACATAAGTCATCTAGTTCATCAACGACTCCAAAGAATTTAGAAAAATATATGATTTAGAAATTGACTACTCAAAAAATTCATTTAGAGGGAATGTAATTGTTTATCTGTGCCACCTACATTTGAACTCCTCTAGATCCTTATAAGAGGCATACTACCCTGCAACAAGAAGCCTATTTTTCACCCCTCTATGAGACCTTGTGGCCTTAAAATTATATGACATCCCTGCACAACCCCCCAGATCATAACATGATGACTATTTCATCATATTCACCAATTACTAACAATAAACCAGGGCCATGTGAGTAGATCTGAAGTGTAATAGTGAGGGAAAATTAGGGATGTGTAGTGAAGGAAAATGGGTGTCATCGGGGTTGGAAAAACTACAACAATTAATATATCATATGTAGTTACATGAATAACATGAGCTCATGAATTACTGCCTCACTTTTCTAGTTCACTGAGACCTAATTGATTTAAAACTACATGCCATTCCCACAAAACCCCACCGAACAGATCATGATGACTAGTTCTCCATATTCATCTTCACAAGTTGTATATTGCATAGTGTTAGGAAGGGATGTATGGTGAAGGAAATAGGATTGGGAGTGGGAGTGCGAAAGACTGACGATATGAAGCAGAAACAACCTCAGCCTATGCTCCCACTCTTCAAAACTTCAATTTATTTTTAGCTATGGTGGTGGTGGTGTATTTCGTGGCATTCCTTCATTTTTTACACTTCCCCTTGTTAGAGCCTAGATTGACCTCAAGCTGAAGGGAGGAAATCCTAGGATAACCACAAACCAAGCTTAACCTAGTAGCTAGCCCTACCAGGTCAGGAGAGGGCTCTCTCATTATGAATCACAGTCAAGAAGACTGGATCGGATATGGATTTTAGGCTAGGTATAGTAGCTCTAGTGTTTTTTTCTTGTTTTTTATGGTTTTGTTGCTGGATCAAATGGAGCAAGCAGCTTTGGGTCTGGGAAATCAAGTTAGGAATGCAGGGTGTTCTATGGGGTGAGGTAGGTAGGTGTTTTAGCACTGGAAATTGAGTAAGATGGTACGTCTAAGACTGGTGAGGAGCTAAGGAGGGCATGCAAAGATCATGAGTCCTCTTCAAACAGTAGAAAACATTAAAATTGAATGGTTTCCCAAGGGCAGAGTACTATAACCAATGTATTCTACCTATCTATCTTGATTTCATTTAGTTAGAAGAATGAATTAGATTTAGACACACATAACACATGAGAAAAACCCATGACAGAAGAAGAAACTATGCAGAACACATTACCACAAGTATCCCACAAAAATAGCTATAAATCCTGGTTTATTTCCTTGCCAAACTGCTGTAAATATGTACAATGTAGCTCAAAGCATCCAAGAAAATCCAACCTTTGCTAAAGATTGAAAAAATACATAATATAGATAATGAAACCACATGTGCTAGCCATCAAGGGTTGAATCCAAGAGATAAGGAACGGTTACAACCATTTCCAAAACAGGAGCATGAATATAGGCAGTGGAACAACTTGCCTCTATAAGCATGGAAACTGATTCATTGACCCCCAAACCACCTAAAAATGATGAATCTACCCTCTAAGGTCATTTTACAATTACATTTACATAGAATAACATCATTTACAATAATAAATTCATCCATGAAGAGAGAAAAAGTCGATCTGTAGAGAAACTAGGCGAAAACTGGATTTTTAGGCAAACTAGCTGTATGTGTAGCGCCAGTGGCCAAGTGCGTAGCGCCGATTCACAACCACTTTTGTAGGCCTTCCCCTTATCCAAATTGAGCCCAAGATAGCTAATTAGAAAGGAATTCCTATCTAATTTCTAGAACATCTTGAATTTTTGCATTTGAATGTCATTTCCCCCCTCAAAAGTGAAATCTCCCAAAGCTGCTTCTATGTGTCGAAAAAGAGGCAGAGAGGTCATTTTTTGATCGTTTTTTGACCTTTTGGTGACCAAGGTTTTCTCCAAAATTGCTGAGATTTTCTGGGTTTGATGTTCCCATCATAATGAATCCAGATATGTAAGCCATTTCTTCAAAAATTCCTCCAGTGAAAAGTGTAGTGCCGGTGGTGCTACGCACCCAGGGTAATTTTTTGTGTTTAAAATTTCAAAAATTGAAAATGACCAAAATTTTTCAAAACTTGCCGAGATTTGGCACAAGGCACTATCATTAATTGCTTTGATGGGCAAGTGAGGCTTCAGCCAATATTTTTAACTCTTTTTTTCTCCCTTTTGCTCCTTAAGGACTTCCTCAACCTAGCCTTAAGCTTCCTCATCCTTATGTTGCATATTTTGTTCCAGGTCATTTAGTGGTAGGCCATGTGGTGAAGTATCTTCTTGTCTCTATTGGCCGTCTCAGTCAGCCCCTCAAGGTATATGTTGATCCTCTTAAGCCAAGTTTCTCGATCATTCTTGATCTCTTGTTCAATTGAATTGAACTTGACCTTTGCCTTCCTAGCCTTTTGCCTGTTCTCCTTGATCATTTGCAAATCCATGAGGACTTTCTTGTCACTTTGTTTTTTTTCTTGCTCTAGATATTTGATGACCCACTTAGCCCTCTCTAAGTTGTTAGACAAGGCTTTTATCTCAGCCTCTTGTTCCTTTATGATCATGTCTTTGACAGTCTTTGGGTCTTGAGTATCCAAGTTAGTGATATCAACTCCTTGTGTCTCCTCATGACCAACAAGATCAAAATCTCTCTCTTTCCCATCACTAATATCCTTCTCATGCATATTCTTCTTGCCTTTACCTTTGCCCATGCTGTGTTGCTCAACCTGTACCTGTTTAGTTGAAGAAGAAGGAAAAGTCCTTTCCACTTCTTGTGGAGATAGCATTTGCCTGTGGCTTGAAGATGAAAGCAAGACCCCTTCCACACCTTGTGGATATAATACTCCCCTAGTATCTGCAAAAAGTTTTCTATTGCCCCTATCATATGTCACAAATACTGGCACTCCAACAGTTTTAGTCTCTTGGACTTTCTCATGTCCTGAAGGCCCACCTTCTTCATGAGGCACTGATGAAAAGAATTGAGGGCCTTTGAACATCTCATGAGAAATGAAAGTCTCCCATGGCATGTTAAAAAGGTTCGTCTGATGTAAAACAATGGTTTTAATCAAAGAGTAGTGGTAAATGCTAGTTAACTTCTGGGGATATGGTTTCTTCTTTGTAATAAGTGTCATCTTCTCAATGCTTTTGAACATGAAGTAGGGGATATTCATCATTCTTACCCTAGTGAAATGCATTAGCAGTCTAATGTGGTAGGCATATAGTCAGGAGAACCTACCTTCACAAGTAAAGTACTTAATGATGATCTTCATCAATGGAGAAAACTTGTCCTCCAACAATTTAAAGGGGAATACTCTTTTGAGTTTGTCATGATATCTAGCCTTGATGTAAGGCTCATAGTATTCCCTGTCAATGTCCTAACCTTTTTTCCTCTTTTCACCCACATTTGGAATAGTTGTAGACTCTGAAATAACAACTGGTGACAAAGTGAATGTAACTCCAACAAGGTTTACCTCATTTTTGTCCAAATATGTCACAAACAACCTTACTAATTCATGATGAAATTTAACTCTTTCCAACATTTCAAAAAATTCAAAACATGACGGGTGTTTAAAACAAGAAATGGCCAATGGGCAGGCTTGTAGCTCCTTCAAACTGGTAGGCTCCTCTCTGATATGTTTTCCTCTTTATGAGGCTTCCTGCGTTATGTGTCTCTCTCCCTAGAACTATCACTAAGGGTTTCTTCTTCCAAATCATATTCACTGTCCTTCTCCATTGTTTTATAGTTGTATTCTCTTATGGTGAATGAAGAGATAGGGTGAATGAATGTAAGATGAGTATGAGGAGATTTTATAGGTAAATATGTGAGAGTGAATAAGAGTGTGAATGGGATTTAGGGAGTGAGTAGGGTTTTGGGAATATTGTAGGGTTTGGGAATAGTGTAGGGATTGTAAATTGGGGAAAATATATGAGGGAATGATGTCTAGGGAATTTTATATGAGGGAATGGAGTTTAGGGAACAACAAATATATGAGATAGGACAACAATAAATGAGTGAGCTTTTAAATCTATGAGATAATTTGGTGAAAACTAGGGTTTGACTTCTTAAGAGACAAAATCACCAAAGACTGATGAAGCAACCCTTTCCAACAAGAATGATTGTGTTACTTACTTGCAAAGAGGTGATTTGGAAGTTTTGAGGTCAATTGAGGCGATTTCGAACAATTTGGAGCTTAGCTGCCAGGTGTGTAGCGCCTCACCCAGCTACGTAGTGTCGGTTTGGTGCTTAACTCCTATTCTGTTTTACACTAAAGAAATCACCCATGTGTGTAGTGCCGGTTTGGTGCGTAGCGGCAGTCAAAACTTCTCCAAAAACACAATGAATGCACACCTTTGCTCAATAACACTTCAAAATCGCGCTTTTATCTCATGAAATTCAACTCAAACAATGAAGTGATTTAAGAGAGGGATGATCTTTATATAGCTTCTCAAATTTTGATTTTTAATGTTCAAAACCCACTTTGTAATGTCTATTTGCTTTTCAAATAATTTGTTTTTTTTATGCTTGATATTTTTCTTGAATAGGTGAACTGATGCTTGATTTCTTTGACTTTTGTAGTGGTATGTACTTCGAAATATCAGTAGGTGACCAAGAGCAGCATGAAACTCTTAATTACATATGAGAAAAAATAAAATTACATGAAATTTACAAATAATATACTAATGCTCTATTTTCACCTCAAAACTTATTTTGAGGTGAAAAAATTATTAAGCTTACAAATTAAGAGATCAAAACTTTTCTGATGATCATTGTCATCCTCATGTGTCTTATGACCATTAGTAATCAATAGTCCTTGAAATTTAATCATGGTAAAACCCTAATACCTAATGAGACTGAAACCCTAAGACCTAAGACCTATTTGATGAAATGAACTGAAAATAAAATTGAACCATTGACTGAGCAGTATGAAAAGAGGTCAACAGATATGTGTCATGAGGGAGAAAACTGAAATGTACCCTACCATCAGTTGATCCATGACCTAATGGAATGAAACTCATCAGAATGAGACTCCTAGTATGAAATGCAAAAGAGTAAATTTTGATCACGGATGGCACCTAACATTGGCTCCAATGGGGATGGTAACTCCTTGGAGGTGCCAAGAACTATAGATCTCTGGGACAAGTATAGTAGTTCCTCATCCATTGGGCAATACCATCAAGATACCTCAAATACTGAAACTGACACTATGAAAACTGACTTAAGACTCAAAGACTGATACAAATTCACTCAACTTTATAGCCTTCACCTCAGGCCCCAAGCTGAAATGAATTATATCTTTTGAACACTTGCAATGAAAGGAAAATGGTATATACAATGATCACTTCGTGACTTCAGAAATCACCTTACAAGAAGTAGCGCTTCAGGAGCCTACTATTGACTGGTCCTCCTGAACAAAATTGTCCATCCATCTCTTTCAGCAGAAATGAATTTTTTCATCTACATGCAGCAACCTTATAGGGTCCCTTCCATAAGTTTTCAAGCTTACCATGCTTACCTTTATCTTCATTCCTAGCATCCCACTGTAACACTACATCCTCAAGATGGAATTTATCTGCTTTTTTTTCTGGTCATAGATCTTTTTGATCTTCTCCTGCAATCGAAAAGTGTTTTGGAAAACTTCCTCTCTTGTCTACTGTAAATGGATCATCTGATTGATTCTTCACTGAAAATCATCTTCCTCATTTCCAGCCTCTTGTAAAAGCTTCACAACCAGAACTGCAAGAGATGTCAAAAATACTGTGTCAATGCCATAAGCTAAATAAAATGGGGATGTACCTATAGACTTCTTTTGGTTCACCCTGTCTGCCCACAAAGCATTAACTCACTTTTTATGCCAGCATTTCTTATTTGTTTCTAGCAGCTTTTTGATGATGTTCACCAATGACTTATTAGATGATTAGCTAGACCATTACCTTGCGGATAATATGTTGTAGAGTGACCTAAGGTAATTTTATACTTGTTGAAAAAATTGATCATCTTCTTCGATTTGAATGTAGCTGCATTATCTGTGATGATTTTACTAAGACAACCAAAATGAGATAAAATATTTGATTCCAAAAATTGAATGATTACCGTGTTTATTGCTTGTCTGGATGGGATGGCTTCAATCCACTTTGTAAAATAGTTGGTTGCTATAAGGATCCATTTGTGCTGAGCCGACAATGTTGGATGAATTTCCCCAATAAATTTGAGTCCCCACTACTAAAATGGTGCATTGACTTCAACCGGTTTTAGAGAAAGAGGCAACAACTTTCTTTTCCCCTGAAAGACCTGACATTCTCTTCTAGAACAAGTGACCACCACAATCACCATTGTGAAAGTCACTCTTCACCTGTTGGGCTTCATGTTCAGTTAAACAGTTCAGCGAAACACCTCTTGGATCCTTCCAATAAAGGGCATTATTCAAAATGCATAATTTAGCAGCTTTAAGTTTGAGAGTTCTACCTTTGTTTTTAGTCATTTCCGGAGGTGGTGAGAGGTGCTGAATTACGTACACAATATCTGAATACCACAGTACCTGAAGAAACATTCAGACACTTGAATCAGGGGGGTTTCTTCTTCATCTTCGGACATGGCTGCAATAAGATTTATATCTAAAGCAAGCAAATTTTATTCCATCATTAACCTTGCCAGGCCTTGTCCTTTGATCAGCTTTGTAGGCTTGATCTCCACATTGTATTCTAACATTGTTGCAATCCATTTTCCCCGCCTTCCTTCCGGATCGATTTGTACTAGCACATCCTTAACTGCTACATTGGGAATGTATGCTATGATGTGGGAGTGTAGAATATACACTCAGAAGTTCTTCAAAGCTTTGACAACAATAAGAGCCTGTTTCTCAATTACATTGTACCACAAAGAAGAATCTCTAATGGTCCTATTGAAAAATGCAATGGGGTTTTCTAGTTGATCTCTCTTTTGCATTAAAAGTGCTACCATGGTATGATCAGATGCAAATGAGAATAAAATGAAATCTTATGTATAATCGGGACTAATCAAAATCGGGGTTGTAGATAAAGCATACTTTACCAAATTAAATGATTTCATAGCATCCTTCATCCATTTTACCACGCTGTCCTTCTTTAACATATTACTAATTTCTTTCAAATTCTCAGCTAGATTGGGTACAAATATTCGTAGGAAATTCATCTTATCGTTAAAATCTTGTATCTCTTTCTTGTTCCTGGGAAAATATATCTGTTGAATTTCTTCTACTCATGAAGGATCAATGTGAATTCCTTCCTTTGAGATAATGTGGCCAAGCATCTTCCCCTCATCCATGGCAAAGAGACTTTTCTTCGGATTGAGTGATATCCCAGATTTCCTACATCGCTAAAACACAATTCTCGAATGGTGAAGATTCTCATCATCTAAATTTGAAAACACTATCAGATCATCTAAATGTACGACCAAAAATACATCATTTTCATTGGAAAAAGTGATGTCCATTGCACCTTGAAATGTGGCTCCAACATTTTTCAAACCAAATGGCATTTTAGCATAATGAAATGTTCCCCAAGGGGTGGTAAATGTAGTCTTATCTCTATCATCTTCATGCACTAAAATTTGATTATACCCTGAATATCCATCGAGTAGTGGCATGCACAATGTTTCAACCACTCTCTGTAGGATATGATCCATATTCGATAGTGCGTAATTGTCCTTCAATGACACTTTATTAAAATTCCAAAAATCAATACACAACATTATCTCCCCGATCTTCTTTCTCGCAGGAACAAGATTCGAAATCCACTCAGAAAATCTGATTGGGACAATTATACCAACCTTGTATAATCTGTTTACCTCTTTTTCAATGGATGGCATCATCTTGGGATTGATTCTTTTCAGCTTCTGTCGGAACGGCTTCTGATTTGGTTTGATGGGAATAGTGTGTTGAATTATATATTTGTTATACACCCTTAGATCTGAATAATCCAAAGAAAACACATTAGCAAATTTAAATAACAATCTAACATATTTAGACTTTACCTCAAGAGATAATGTCTTCAACAATTTCACAAACTTGGGTTTATCAGGTGTTCCAAGATTCACATCCTCAACACCTTTGTCTGTACGCACCAAGCTTGGCTTCCTAGCCACATCATGTTGATCAAAAAGTTCTTCTAAAGGTGTGAGATCTTTAGGAATAATGTTGTCCTTCAGCTGAAATATTTCCATCTGATTCACCTCAATTTCCGGTTCTTCGTCATCATGATCACAATCTACGGAAGCATCCTTGTAATTCCCTTCATTCTGCAAGTCCCAAAACACTTGCCAATACCTTAAATTGTCCGAAGCAGCTAGGCGGTGCTTGACATGTATTTAAAATTTTTTATTGGAATTCATTAGTATCTTCAAATTACTTGCAATAGTGGCAAGAGAATCTGCAATAAAATTTTGAACACGAGGTACTGTTGTCAACGTATAATCAAGAAACATCCTTAAGATATCTAAAACTGCATTATGGTAGACCCTCATCCGCGTATGTTTGGCTTGATATTCACCCTTAACTTGCTTGATTATCATCTCTGAATCTCCATAGACTGATATCCTTTTTGCATTCATCTTTTTTAGAATTTTCAAACCTCAATCAGTGCTTCATATTCAGCTTCATTGTTAGAATAGTCAAAGGCCAATTTATATGAACAAATTCTAACATTACTAGGGACTTTATTTGGCTACAAAACAGGGCTGCGAATCTAAATCTCTATGCCGGTACCATCCTTACCCTGGCTCCGTCAAAATCCATGCTCCTAAGGCCTACTTCTTCTTCTAACTGCTGAAATTATGTTTCATTCTTTTTCTTTCTTTGACTGATCTCTTCAATTTGCTATTGTTCATTACCTTTCTGCTAGTGTCGGAATGTGGACTGCTTAGAGGTACTTGCAATTTTTTGTCTTTCTTGATTAAGGACTACTCTAAAATTTTCTGAAATCTCTGGCACGTCTTCTTTTTCATCTAACTAACTATCAACATCATTCAAACCACTATCTGAATATAATACAAATGACTCTAAGTCCATATGTATAGCATTAATTGGATGATTAAGAAGTTTCTTCTTGCTTGTAATCATGTACTTCATTTTCTTCTCCCTATATAGTTTCCTCAATTGGCCAAACAATGGAATGGTAGCATAGGAGAAATCTAGTTGTAAAGTCCCTTTAAGATTTGCACACCATGATCTACACAAAAGCATACCAAACTGTGGTGGAATGTCCACAACAACCACATCCATGAGAACATTTTTTGCCGTGATTTGGTCTAAAGATACCACCAAGTCTTTGATAAGGCCAATACAATGGACTCTACCCGAATCAAAAGAATACAGGTCATGATATTTTCGAGTAATGTGAAGGCCCAATTTCTCCGTAATGGCTTTTGGTATCAGATTATGGGAATCTTTGGAATCAAACATGGCATTGTGGAGGACATATTAATGCAATCTAAGACTTATATAGAATGGAGGAACTTCACTATTCTCAGACTGACCTTCTAAATCAGGGTCAAAGATGAGCTCAGGGTGATCATCTTCTACATTGACCATATCAGATAAAGGGTCTATGTTCAAAATTTTGGACACTTGGTTCTTATATCTATTGTTCTTCATCAATTCAGTCAAAGGAATTGAAACTTTTGATTTGGCAATCTCATTTTCTAAAATAAAATCTGAAACTTTATCTACCTCTTTGACTGGAGGGCCCTTCTTTTCGACCTTTTACTTTGTTGCACTTTGCTGATTGGTCTTCTCAATTGTAGATGATACTTTGGTGGAAGTTCGGTCAGCAGGCTCCTTCCCTTTCTTCTGAATGTTCGAGGAGTCATTCTTAGGTTGTATTTCCTTTCTATTTTGAACTGAGCTTACTGGTACATCTCTACTTCTCAATGAATATTGTTTCTGGTGTGTTGTCAATGCATTGATATATCCTTGTTGATAATTGTCTGACTCATCCTCCAAAACTGCTTCATTTGCTAGTATGTAATCTTCATCCTTTTGAGCATCAGGGATCTCTGAATATTCTTCATCTTCTATGAGATAGATGGGAAAACCATCAGCAGTAAAGAAATGATTTTCTTCCACCACTGGATCATCATCATCCTCAAACTCTATTCCATGTACATAGTTTTGCTGCAAAGGAGTTCTGACTTGTTGTTGCGATGACTGATCTTGTGACTTCTGCTCCCTTTATTTAATCCTAAACTGAGGTTTTTGCTATCCTCTAAAGTTTGGATTTCTGATTGTGGTTTCAGGCTTGTCTACAATTGTTAACTAATCAAACATCTTCTCAATTTTCTGGAGAATATGATCTACCTTAACATCTCAGGAAGATGCTTCTTCCTTTATATTCACCTTCTTTTCAGTTTTCATCCTTGCTGTTTTGGCCAACAGATTTGCCTCTACACTCGCTACGTTCTTCTGCATATCCTCAAGTGTGGTAGGATCTCTTTCTCTCAACTGATACGCCATATCTGCATTGAAGCCATCAGGAAATTTGATCAATGCTAACCCCATTAGTGGTCTAATGTCAACTGGAATAGCATTATAAACTATATTGAACCTTACACAATAATCTTGGACACTTTCACCTACACTCCTTTTAATATTTTCATACTCAGATAGAATTTGGAGAGGATTTTTCTTTACCTCCCATTGGTCCAGGAATTGTCTACGGAGAACCGAAAAAGTATTGATAGATCCTACTAGTAATGCTTTTAACCACTTTCAAACCTCACCACCAAAACTTTGTACAAATAATCTCAGAGACACATTTTCTACATCTACCTCATGAAGATCAAAAAAGTCATTCATCCTATCAATGTGCTGGTATGTTGTGATACTTTGAGTGGCATCAAACAATGGTATTTTACTTTGGTAATTAGTGGGCATATCATCCAAATTCTGAGGCAGAACAAAAGGTGCATATCTGGTAGCCATAACTTGAGGTGGATTTGAAATTGGTCTTGGGGAAAGAGGAGGATTTATGATGACAAGAGTTATTGATGTAGTAGAAGTGATGGGTATTTGAGGGGTAATGATAGGCTGATGAGGGCGGGAAGGTATAAACAGAGATGTCGGATGATTCTCTGAAAGATGGGGAAATGATGGAGAGAAAAAAGATGTTGAAGTCGAATCAAAGAGCTCAGGAATTCGATCAGTAGTGAGCGATGACTGAGGAGAGTTTTGAAGATTTCGGTTACTTAGCAATTTTGACCTTTCGATTTCAAGCTTTTTGGTGAATTCCGGGTCCGGTACTATGTCCAAAAACTTGCTATCAGATGTGGTTTGAAATAAGGAGAGACCAAAATATTCATCAAAAGGAAGATCTTCAAGGAATTTCCACTCTACCAGGCATGAATGAGATCTAAACAATGGTCTAAGACTTGATACACTTTCTTGTCTAAGTATCTGTCGAATGAGATTAGGATTTTCAAAACAGGAAGAGGATTGGGATCGGGATTGGACTTGGTGTATCTTCTTGAAGCCAATGTGTTCAAATTTCTCAAGAGTTTTATATTGCTTTACAACTTTCCACTTTTCAGCCTACTGAATTCTAAACTTATCATCCAAAAGTTAAGAACTTCTCAATTGTACTAGGGTGATTTGTCTTTCTTACCCAGTATGGTCACCACTATGTTAGAGCCTAGATTGACCTCAGGCTGAAGGGAGGCAATCCTTGGATAACCCCAAACTAAGCTTAACCTGGTAGCTATCCCTACCAGGTTGGGAGAGGGATCACTCCTTATGAATCTCAGTCAAGCTAACTGGATCAGATATGGATTTTAGGCTAGGTATAGTAGCTCTAGGGTTTTTTGGTTGTTTTTGATGGTTTTGTTGCTGGATCAAATGGAGCAGGCAACTTTACATCCGGGAGATCAAGTCAGGAATGCAGGGTGTTCTATTGGGCAAGATAGGTAGGCATTTTAGCACTAGAAATTGAGTGAGATGGTAGGTCTAAGACTGTTGAGGAGCTAAGGATGGCATGCAAAGATCATGAGTCCTCTTCAAACAATAGAAAACACCAAAACTGAATGGTTTCCCAAGGGCAGAGCACTGTAACCAATGTATTCTACCTATCTATCTCGATTTAATTTAGTTAGAAGAATGAATTATATTTTGACACACATAACACATGAGAAAAGCCAATGATAGAATAATAAACTATGCAAAACACATTACCACAAGTATCCCACAAAAATAGATGCAAATCCTGGTTTATTTCGTTGCCAAACTGTTGTAACGATGTAGAATGTAGCTCAGAGCATCCAAGAAAATCCAACCTTTGATAATCACTAAAAAAATACATAATATAGATAATCAAACCACCTATGCTAGACATCAAGGGTCGAATCCAAGAGATAATTAACTGTTACAACCATTTCCAAACAAGGAGCATGAATATAGGCAGTGGAACAACTTGCCTCTATAAGCATTGAAACTGATTCATTGACCCCCAAACCACCTCAAAATGATGAATCTACCCTCTAAGGTCATTTTACAATTACATTTACATATCTTAGCATCATTTACAATCATAAATTGATCCATGAAGAGAGAAAAAGTCAATTTGTAGAGAAACTAGGCGAAAATTGTATTTTTAAGCAAACTGGCTTTATGCGTAGCGCAACTGGTCAAGTGCATAACGCCGCTTCACAACCACTTTTGGAGGCCTTCACCTTAGCCAAATTAAGCCCAAGATAGCTCATTGGAAAGGAATTCCTGTCTAGTTTCTGGAACATCTTGAACTTTTGCATTTGGATGTCATTTTCCCCCTCAAAGGTGAAATCTCCAAAGGTTTCTTTTGTGTGTCCAAAAAAAGGTAAAGAGGTCATTTTTTGATGGTTTTTTGACCTTTCGGTGACCAATTTTGTTAGGTCCCTATAATACTAATGATTCCCCCATTACTATTGTAGTTGTATCCCTTATTAATACTGTTATGCCCCTATGGTCCCCATATTGTTATTATTGTGCCCCATAGAATGCCTCTATTGTTATTTTTGTGCATTTATATTATTATTTTTAGGTAGGCTTCGTTATATTGTGACTCCTTAGACTCCTATATGTAGAAAGGAGGTTTTTTCATTTGAATCATCCAAGAATTGTTCATTTATGTAATCTAAAGGAGGCTTCCCCCTCGAAGAGGCTGAATTCTAAGGCATTGATCTATCTTTTCTATATTTTTGTGAGCTGGTTTCATAACATTTGGTATCAGAGCTTTGGATTCTAGGGTTTCACTGCTCCAAATAGGTCATTGTGGCATTTTCGCTATAACTCTTTTTCTGCAATGTTTCAGAAGCAAACAAAAAAATCCATTTGAGACAAAATTGCGTTGAACCTTGGGTCTGAATTTTAGAGCTTTTTGCACTATATTTGCGAAGATATGATCAGAGGAAGTTGGTCTTTCTGTAGACTCATGAATTACATTCCAAATAGGTGACCTTGGAAAAATCATCATAAATTTTGTTTTGAGAATAAGATTATAATTTCATAAGAAGTTAAAAAAAGAGGAGGGGCTGTAGTTTCCTGTGTATACTTTTTAGACCCGAAGGTCAAAACAGTGACATGTGGCACCTCATACAATTTTTCTCTTCTGAAAAGGTATATAATAAGGTCATCTTGGGAGTTTGTGCATAACTCTTCCTTGGAGAATCTAAATTTGATCACACTGGTGGCATTGGAAAGAGGACATAGAGGGCTATTGCAGGTCACAATTTCAGAACTGAAAGATCCAAAATTACAGAGATACATCATATTCAATATCAAGTGCCTACAAAGTGAAAAAGGTGTGTATTTTTTTTATATTTTCATAATCTTGGTTTGAAAAATTAGTTTGAAGGAATTCAAAGCGAATAGTGAAGAATTATTATCGGTAATTGATGCCCAGAAGAAAAAAAATGGAAACACCTAGTAAACAACTTGAAATCTCTAGCACGACTCATGAAGAATAGGAAGAAATTCTACATGATATATCAAAATTACAAGACCAAGTGCAAAAAATGTCACTCTCACAAAAGCTAACAGAAGCTAAGATAAATGGCGTGGAATTTGAGATAAAGGGTGTGGAAGCTAAGATGAATGGCATGGAAGCTAATATGAATGGTGTGGAAACTAAGATTAGTGACATGGAATCTAAGATGATTGGCATGGATGCTAAGATGGATGGCATGGATGATAAGAAGGAAGAATTGAAGATAAATTTGAATAAGTTGCTACAAGAAATGGTCACTAATGGTGAAAGGGTGGTAAAGGAAACTCATGATGAGAAAAAAAGAAATGTTAATCATGATTTCATAGACTCTAATGTTGGATCAAAGACCCACCATATTCCAAAAATCGATATGAGGAAGTTTGATGGCAAGGATCCCGCAACATGGATACTACAGATGGAGCAATTTTTCGATCTCAATAATGTGCAAAACACACAAAAGGTACGTATTGCAACTTTATATTTGGAACCAAATAAATTTGTATGGTATCAATGGCTTTTCTCTCGTAAACAAATTATCACTTAGGAAATTTTTACGGAATAAATGGCAGCACATTATGAGGATACAAAAAGAAGCACCTTTTTTAGCCAATTGATAAGTCTCGAACAAAAGGGTTCAATGATGGAGCACATTGAGGAGTTCCAAAAATTGAACATAAGGGTAAAAATATTCCAGAGGAGCATAGGATTGATGTGTTCATAGGGACTTTAAAGGAGAATATCCAACATGATGTTCGCCTTTGGGAACTTGATTGATTGGAGAAGGCATTCAGGTTAGCAAGAAAAATGGAAAGCAAAATTATGGCAGCTAGGAAGCCTACCACTCACAACTATAAAGATGGAAGTGTTTTTGCCCCTAGCCTTCCACAACCTATAAGGTTGACACCACAAAAATTGGAAGAAAAAGGAGCAAAAGGGCTTTGTTACAGTTGTCATAGCAAATACACTAAAAGTCATAAGTGTGCTGAGAAGAAATTATTCTACATAGATTGTGAAGAGGAAGAAGAAAAGGAACAAGAATGGTCAAAAGAAGATGATATACTCCAGGAACAAAGCCTAGATAAAGAAGAAATGAATCTGATCATATCTTGTAATGCATTGGCTAGAATTACCACTCCTCAAACCATCAAGATAGAAGGACATATCAAGAAGAACAAGGTAATAGTGTTGATTGATTCAAGAAGTACCCACAATTTTATTCATTGTAAGATAGCAAAAGAATTGAATTGCTTCCTATATCCAGCACCAGAGTGTCAAGTGATGGTTGCAAGTGGAGGAATGATAAATTGCTCTGGAAAGTGCCATAATATCAAGCTATCCATGGGAGAATATGTATTGAATAGCCTAATGCTTTCCATTCCAATGGGAGGTGCTGATGTCGTATTAGGATTTCAATGGCTACAATCCTTGGGTACAAGAGATTTTAACTTTCAAGAACTTTTCATGAAATTTTATGCGGAAGGAAAGGAAATTGAATTAAGGGGCATTGTAGGGAAATCAGGAAAGATAATAAGCTCTAACAGTATGAAAATGCTTCTAAAAAAGGAACAATGAGGTGTAATTACAAAATTATGTTCACTAGATGTTTCCACATTGAAATTATATATTTCTCTATATCTCCAAAAAGCTTGGACAATCATTTCAAGGTATTTGAGACTCTCAAAGGTCTCCCTACTATTTGTGATCGCAATCATGCTATTCGTTTGATTCCAGGAAGTGTTCCTCCAAACATCAGGCCGTACAGATATTCCTATTCCCAAAAGAGTGAAATTGAATGTATGGTTGTAGAAATGCTAGAGGCTGGTATAATTCAACCTAGCCAAAGTTCTTTCTCTGCTCCAGTAGTATTGGTGCACAAGAAGGATGGATCATGGCGCATGTGTCTGGATTATAGGGAGCTCAACAAGCTCACTATTAAATATAAGTTTCCCATTCCTGTCATTGACGAATTATTGGATGAATTGCATCGATCAATTTACTTCACCAAGTTGGATCTTCATTCAAGATATCATCAAATCATAATGAAGACTAAGGACATTCCGAAAACAACATTTAGAACTCATGAGGATCACTATGAATTTTTGGTCATGCCTTCTGGCCTTACCAATGCACCTTCTACATTTCATGGTTTGATGAATTCCATTTTCAAACCCTTAGAAAATTTGTGTTAGTATTTTTTGATGATATACTAATCTACAACAAGTCTTGGAAGGATCATGTTGAACATTTTGACACGGTGCTACAACTAGTGGAGGAGAAACAATTATATGCAAAAAGATCCAAATGTTTATTTGGAGTACAAGAGGTGGAATATCTAGGTCATATTGTATCTCATGAAGGAGTTAAGGTTGACCCTAGCAAAATTAAAGCCATTAAGGAATAGAAAATCCCCACATCCATAAAGCATTTTCGAGGATTTCTCGGGTTAACAAGGTATTGTCGCAAGTTCGTTAAGAATTATGGGAAAATAGCAGCACCTCTAACAACATGATTGAAGAAAGATTCATTTTCATGGTCTCCAGAAGCAACAAAGGCCTTCGAACATCTTAAAGAGGCAATGTGCCAAGCACCATTCTTAGCTACACTAGACTTAACAAAAACATTTATTTTGGAATGTGATGCTTCACGAAATGGAATTGGTGTTGTTTTAATGCAAGATGAAAGACCCATTGCTTTTGAAAGTCATCCAATCAAGGGAAAGTATTTACACAAAGCTATTTATGAGAAGGAAATGCTAGCAATACTACATGCACTTAAGAAATGGCGACCCTACCTAATGGGAAGGAACTTCAAGGTAAAAACGAATCATGATAGCCTTAAATACTTCTTAGAACAAATATTACCCTCTGTAGAACAAAAAGATTAAGTGACAAAGATGTTGGGTTATGACTTTGAAATCATCTACAGAAAAGGGAAGTAAAATGTTGTGGCAAATGCACTCTCAAGAAAGGATGAGGATGTGGAAGCATTGTTGTGTGCCATTTCTATTATCCAACCAGATTGGATAAACGAAGCAAGGGGGGAATGGAAGAATGACGAAGAAGTGTGGGCACTTATTCGAAAGCCACAACAAGATTCCAGTACATCTTATACATTTAGATGGAAAAATGATTCGTTATGGTACAAAGATCGCTTATACCTATGTAAGAATTCCCAACTCAAACAAAATATTCTTCTGGAATTGCATGCTTCTCCCTTAGGAGGGCACTCAGGATTTTTAAAAACTTACCACAGGATTAAGAAGGAATTTTTTTGGGATGGCCTTAAATCAGATATTCAAAAGTTTGTGGCAGAATGTTTTGTTTGCCAACAAAATAAAGCTGAAACAATTAAGACACCAGGTCTATTACAACCTTTATCGATTCCAAGCCAACGTTGGGAGGATGTTTCAATGGATTTTATCACAGGTTTACCCAAGTAAAAGGGAAAGAGTGTCATCGTGGTGGTAGTTGATAGACTTACGAAGTATGCATAGTTTTGTACATTATCACATCCACTTAAAGCCAGTATAGTTTCTATTGCATTTATGGGAACAATTCAAAAGATACATGCAAACCCAAAGATTATTGTAAGTGATAGAGATCCCATTTTTACTGGAATTTTTTGGACATAATTATTTTCCTATCTTGGTACTCAATTAGCTCGTAGCTCATCTTATCATCCTCAATTTGATGGGCAAACTAAGATAGTAAACAAATGTTTGGAAGGCTATCTTGGTTGCTTTGTATCTGATAAACAGACACAATGGGTCACATGTTACCTCTAGCTGAATGGTGGTATAACACTTCCTTCCATACTGCAACAAAAAAGACCCCATTTATGGAACATTATGGATATCAGCCACCATCCATCACATCATATTTAAGAGAAAATTATAAGGTTCAAGCAGTCAAACATCACATCGAGCATCAACAACAAGTTCTCCAACTCTTAAAGGATAACCTTGTGTTGGCACAGAATAGAATGAAACAACAAGCAGATCAACATCATAGCGAAAGAAGTTTTGATGTAGGTGACTAGGTATTCCTACGGCTACAACCATATAAAGAAATGTCCCTCAAGTAAGCTAATAAGGATAATAAATTATCACCAAAGTATTATGGTTCGTACAAGGTGTTGCAAAAGATTGGTATTATGGCATACAAATTGGAGCTTCTTGCTGCTTCTCGAGTGCACCCAGTTTTCCATGTTTCATGTTTAAAGAAGGTTATAGGCGACAAGCTCCCTGTTCAAACAATATTGCCAGAACTTGATGAGGAAGGAAAAAATTTACTGGAACCGGAAGCAGTATCTCATCAAGTGGAAGAACTTATGCACTGAAGATTCCACATGGGAGGATGAGAATTTTATACAAAAGCATCCAGAACTACTCAAGTGTTGAGGACAACACTTTTTTGAAGGAGAGGGGCATGTTAAGTCCCTATAATACTAATGATTCCCCCATTACTATTGTAGTTGTATCCCTTATTAATATTGTTATGCCCCTATTTTCCTCATATTGTTGTTACTGTGCCCCATAGAATCCCTCTATTGTTATTTCTGTGCCTTTATATTATTATTGTTACGTTGGCTTGGTTATATTGTGACTCCTTAGACTCCTATATATAGAAAGGAGGTTTTTTCATTTGAATGATGCAATAATTGTTCATTTATGTAATGTAAAGGAGGTTCCCCCCTCGAAGAGGATGAATTCTAAGGCATTGATCTATATTTTCTATATTTTTGTGAGCTGGTTTCATAACAAAGTTTTGCTCCAAAATTACTGAGATTTTCTGGGTTTGATGTTCTCATCATGCTGAATCCTGATATGTAAGCCATTTCTTCAAAAATTCTTCCAGAGAAAAGCGTAGCGTCAGTGGCACTACACACCTACGGAAATTTTCTGTGTTTACAATTTCAAAAATTGAATTTGACCAAAATTTGTCAAAACTTGCTGAGATTTGGCACAACGCACTATCATTAATTGCTTTGATGGGATAGTGAGGCTTCAACCAAGATTTTTAACATGTATTTCTCCTTTTTTCTCGTTAATACCTTCCTCAACCAAACCTTAAGATTCCTCATCCTTATGTTGCATATTTTGCTCTGGGTCATGTAGTGGTAGGCCATGTGGCGAAGCATCTTCTTGTCTCTGTTGGCCTTCTCAGTCAGCCCTTCAAGGTGTATGTTGACCATCTCAAGCGAATTTTCCTGATCATTCTCGATCTCTTGTTCAATTAAAGTCAAATTGACCTTTGCCTTCTTAGCCTTTTGCCTATTCTCCTTGATCATTTGCAACTCCATGAGGACTTGCTTGTTTCTTAATTGTTTGTTTTCTTGCTCTAGATATTTGATGACCCACTTAGCCCTCTCTAAGTTTTCAGAAAAGGCTTGTATCTCAGTCTCTTGTTCCTTTATGATCATGTCTTTAACATTCTTTGGGTCTTGAATATCCAAGTCAATGACATCAACTCATTGTGTCTCCTCATGACCAAGAAGATCAAAATCTCTCTCTTCCCCATCACTAAGATCCTTCTCATGCATCTTTTTCTTGCCTTTACCTTTGCCCATGCTGTGATGCTCAACCTATACCTATTTAGCTGAAGAAGAAGGAAAATCCCTTTCCACTCCTTGTGGAGATAGCATTTGCTTGTGGCCTGAAGATGAAGGTGAGACCCCTTCCACACCTTGTGGAGATAATACTCACCTAGTAGCTGCAAAAAAGTTTCCTAGTGCCCCTCTCAAATGTTACAAATATTGGCATTACAACGATTTCAGTCTCTTGGACCTTTTCATGTCCTGAAGGTCCACCTTCTTCATGAGGCACTGATGGAAAGACTTGAGGGCCTTTGAACATCTCATGAGAAATGAAAGTCTCCCATGGCATGTTAAGAAGGTTTAGCTGTTGTAAAGCAATGACTTTAATCAAAGAGTAGTGGTAAATGCTAAATAACTGCTGGGGATATGGTTTCTTCTTTACAATAAGTTCCATATTCTCAATATTTCTGAACATGAAGTAGGGGATATTCATCATTCTCACCCTAGTGAAATGCATCAGAAGTCTAATGTGGTAGGCATATAGTCAGGAGAACCTACCTTCACAAGTAAAGTACTTAATGATGATCTTAATCAATGGAGAAACATGTCCTCCAAGAATTTAAAGGCTAATACTCTTTTGAGTTTGTCATGATATCTAGCCTTGATGTAAGGCTCATAGTACACCCTGTCAATGTCCTGACCTTTGTTCCACTTTTCACCCACATTTGGAATACCTGTAGCCTCTGAAATAATAGTTGGTGTCAAAGTGAATGTAACTCCAACAAGGTTTACCTCATTTTTCTCCAAATGTGTCACAAACAACCTTGCTAATTCATGATGAAATTTAACCCTTTCCACCATTTCACAAAAATCAAAACATGACTGGTGTTTAAAACAAGAAATGGCCAATGGGCAGGCTTGCAGCTCCCTCAAATTGGTAGGCTCCTCTCTGATATGTTTTCCTCCTTTATGAGGCTTCCTGCCTTGTGTGTCTCTCTCCCTGGAACTGTCACTAAGGGTTTCTTCTTCCAGCTCATATTCACTGTCCTTCTCCATTGTTTTATAGTTGTATTCTCTTGTGGTGAATGAAGAGATAGGGTGAATGAATGTAAGATGAGTATGAAGAGATTTTATAGGTAAATAGGTGAGAGTGAATAAGAGTGTGAATGGGATTTAGGGAGTGAGTAGGGTTTTGGGAATAGTGTAGGGTTTGGGAATTGGGGAAAATATATGAGGGAATGATGTTTAGGGAATTTTATATGAGGGAATGGGGTTTAGGGAACAACAAATAGATGAGATAGGACAACAATAAATGAGTGAGCTTTTAAATTTATGAGATAGTTTGGTGAAAACTAGGGTTTGACTTCTTGAGAGACAAAATCACCAAAGGCTGATGCAACAACCCTTTCCAACAAGAATGATTGTGTTACTTACTTGCAAAGAGGTGATTTGGAAGTTTTGAGGTGAATTGAGGTGATTTGGAATAATTTTGAGCTTAGCAGCCAGGTGCATAGCACCTCAGCCAGGTGTGTAGCACCGATTTGGTGTGTAGCACCGATTTGGTGTGTAGCACCCGTTTTGTTTTACACTGTAGAAATCACCCAGGTGCGTAGTGCCGGTTTGGTGTGTAGCACCAGATTGTTGAGTAGCACCAGACTTTGGTGCGTAGCACCAGTCAAAACTTCTTCAAAAACACAGTGAATGCACACCTTTGCTGAACAACACTTCAAAATCGCATTTTTAGCTGATTGACTTCAGCTCAAACAATGAAATTATTTAAGAGAGGGATGATCTTTATATAGCTTCTAAACTTTTGATTTGTAATGTTCAAAACCCACTTTGTAATGTCTATTTGCTTTTCAAATACTCTATTTTTTTTGGATTCTTGATCTTTTGCTTGAATAGGTAAACTCATGCTTGATTTATTTGACTTTTGCAATGGCATGTACTTGGAAATATCAGTAGGTGACTAGTAGTAGCATGAAACTATTAATTACATATGAGAAAAAATAAAATTCCATGAAATATACAAATAATATACCAATGCTCTATTTTCACCTCAAGATTGATTTTGACGTGAAAAATTTATTAAGCTTACAAATTAAGGGATCAAAAAATTTCTGATGATTATTGTCATCCTCATGTATCTGCTGACCATTATTAATCAATAGTCCTTGAAATTTAATAATGGTAAAACACTAATACCTAATGAGACTGAAACCTTAATACCTAAGACCTATTTGATGAAATGAACTGAAAATAAACTTGAACCATTGACTGAGAAGTATGAAAAGAGGTCAGCAAATATGTGTCATGAGGGAGAAAATTGAAATTTACCCTACCATCAGTTGATCCATGACCTAATGGAATGCAACTCATTAGATCACGGATGGCAGTTTGAAGACACTGACACCAACACCCGATAGGTTGATTCAAGTGAGGGTTTCTCTTCTTGCAAATCAATGAATTAAATATCTCTCGGGAGTGACAATTCTTCTCCTTGAGTCTCTTGTTTTCCTTGATTGAACCAATCTGAGTCTCACTCCTCTAAGGTTGTAGGCATGGGAATTAGTGTTGATTCTTTTAGGAGAAATCGAGCTGGTTTGATAAACATTTGTGTTTGCAGATTTTCTTGAGGGTGTAGTCAAGTCTTGTGGTGGTGAGTGTGCACCTTCTTTGGCTATATAATGCTGGAGTGATTGATGCACTTGCAAGATTAAGGACCTCACCTTTCCACTATTATGTAGTAGTATTGTGTGATACTTGGTGGTAGTGGGGGTACCCCTAGCTTGCATGGATGTGGAGGTGTCCTCTCCTTGTCGAGTCCTAGCTTCTGATTGCTATACCAGAAAATGTATACCTTTCATGCCTTTGTTCTTCTAGAAAATATGCGTTCTTGATGTCTTTTCATGTGAATGGGAATTCCAATTAGTAACCCAGCAAACCCTCCAGTGAATAGAACTTATTGAGCCTTTACAATTCCATATAGTACATAGTGGTCACAGTAAGGTGGAACTAAATCCCTTACCATCTCATTTTAACATAATTAATTGGGATCTTTATTACACCAATAGAATTAGGGGTAAGTTACTTCCAATAATAACAATTTTTTTGGAGAGGGATGTTATTTCTCCAATCTCTATCTCATATTCATTTTGAAAATTGTATTATATCAGTGGTATTAAATTTGATTTACAACCTTGTATTTATCTGATTTATTACATTGTTATCCAGAAGAAGGAATCACTTGTCTTCTTTGTTATTTCAAAGGGAATTCGTCTGATGTGTGGCAAAAAGGACTTCCACCCTAATTATATCGATTTTAATACTCATAAATGGTGTCTCTGTTTTTATTTATTTAAACAATAACTATTATAAAATGCCTTTACCAATAGACCTGTAATAGGAAACAATAAAATTTGGAATTTAATTTCTTAAAATGCCTTTACCAATAGACCATTTATTGGATGATAACATTTTAATGGGATATATATTTCGTTCTTTCTCCAAGGTCTATATTCATATAATTTACAAACTCCTTACATCAATTTGATACCAACCATTGTTTCTTGTATCATTCGTTGACTATATGTTGGTAATTTGCCCCAATATTTTTTTTTGAAAATTGTTTTCATTTTATTTTTTAAATTATTAACTAACATGGACATGATCAAGTTTTGAGTGCGATTCCTATCTTGACAAATATCTTTTTTTTAATTAGTGACACCTTTGTCAAAGCAAATTGTATCATTTGTGTAGATGTGTTGTTATGCTAAAGGATAAAATTTGAGGCAAGTTTAAAGCTTCTTGATGTAACTTTCCATACTGCTATATTATATTTTTACAACTCAAATTTACAAAAAAATTTCTTCACGATTAAGATTAAATTAACCAATTCTTTTATCGTATGTCAAATTTGATTCCCTAAATCAAAATGACTACTAATTTATAATTATCAATAATTAATTCGAAGTTCCTACATATATTCTTCTTTTACAACTCAAATTTTGAAAACTTTTTCTAATTATATTCTTATTTTAAAACTCAAATGTACAAAAAATTTTCTTCACGATTAAGATTAAATTAACCAATTCTTTTATCTTATGTTAAATTTGATTCCATACATTGAAATTACTACCAATTTATAATTATCAATAATTAATTCGAAGTTCCTAATTATATTCTTATTTTAAAACTCAAATGTACAAACTTTTTCTTCACGATTAAGATTAAATTAACCAATTCTTTTATCTTATGTCAAATTTGATTCCATACATGGAAATGACTACCAACCTATAATTATCAATAATTAATTGGAAGTTCCTAATTTTATATTTCTTCTCGAAGTAAATGGTTTTCAGTCTTTATATTGTATTTATCTACAAAATTATTAATTAGATAGTTAAATAAAAGTTTATGTAATTTTAGATGATACTCAAAAAGCTAGAAATACTTCACTAAACACTAGTTTATTTTTTCAATTTCTTTAGGGAATGTAAAATCTATATTGAAACTCCAATTATTTATTTATTAAAGTTATTTATTTTAGAAAAAATCATTTAGTGAAAAGAATGTTTATCTGAATAATATTTTACTCCATTTTTAAGTTTTGAGTTCTCCTAAAAACCAAAGAGATTAGAAATTTAACTCTTATTTTAATATATACCTCTTATCGCCCAAGGGGGCTTCTCATTTGGTGATCATTGTATTAAAAAGTACTATATAAATCATCATATTAATTTTCAAATTCCTTTCAAATTTAAGAAAACAAAAAAAATACATACCTGAATATGGAAAATGTAAATTAAAATTATTATACCTATTGTTATAATTATTGCCATATTAATTATTTTGTAATTACAAATGTCAATTGAGAGGTTTAGAAAATAAATATCCTCATATATTATTGTTTCCTCCTAAATGAACAAGTGGTTATTCCAATAATAACTTCCTTTCTTGTCTAAATCCATTTACACAACATTATTAAATTTAAAAAATTGAAAAATATGATTCAAAATTTACTATTCCTCTCATTAATGACTACATGTGAGGATCTGTTATGAAACCAACACAGAAAGAGATAAAATATAGATCAACGACTTAGAAATTAGCCTCTTCGAGGGGAAACCTCCTTACACTACACAAATGAACAATTCTTGGATGATACAAATGACAAGATCTCCTTTCTATATATAGGAGTCTAAGCAATCCCAATACAATAAGAGCCTACATAACAATAATATTGTAGGGGCGCAACAATAAAAATAGTGGGCTTCTATGGGGTACAATAATAACAACATGGAGACTATATGGGTACAATAATACAATAAGGGGGCTTCACTATTAACAATAATGGTTTACACTAGTAGTATAGGGACCTAATATGCCCCTCTCCTTTAAAAAGTGTTGTACTCAACACTTGAGTAGTTATGGATGCTTATGTATAAAATTTTCATCCTTCCATGTGGAATTTTCATACTCTGAAATTGATCAATTTTGTAGTTGTTGATTTCTTATTTCTGTCACTGCTTTGGGTTCCAATATGATTTTTCCTTCTTCGTCAAATTCTCGCAAGATTGTTTGAACTATGATCTTCTACAACTTTTGAATGAGTGCTCACACTTCTTCATCATTGTTCCATTCATCATTTGCTTCATTTATCCAATCTAGTTGGATAATAGAAATGGCACAAAACAATGCTTCAACATCCTCATCCTTTCTTGAGAGTGCATCTGCAAGCACATTTTTCTTCCCTTTTATGTAGATGATTTCAAAGTCATAAACCAACATATTTGTGACCCATTTTTTCTATTCTTTTGAAGATAATCTTTGTTCCAAAAAAGTATTTAAGACTATCATAATCTGTTTTTAACTTGAAGTGTCTTCCCATTAGGTAAGGTTTGATGTTTGGAGGAACACTTCCTGGAATCAAATGAATAGCATGATCATGATCATGAATAGTGGGAGGCCTTTGGGAGTCTCAAATACCTTGGAATGAATGTCTAAGAATTTTTGGAGATCTGGAGAAAAAGATGATTTCGTTGTGGGTGTTGGAAATAATGCTGACAGGGGAGGGTGAATCAGTATTAGTTAAGTCAATAATCTTTTTCCTTTCATACTCAAATTTGTATACGCTACTTCCATGTGGATAACCTGCATGTACATGCAACTGTGCTTAAGGAAACAAGCGTATATATAGTAAACTAATGATTTAGTTAATTCATCATATGTTGATATTTAATCTGTGCATCAGTACTTTATTAAACATTAAGCAGTAACCATATGCAGTTAATAACAGTGTGAACAATCAGACATAAGCAACACACATGAACACCAAGATTTAAGGTGGAAACCCAATGTGGGTGAAAACCACCTACTACTTTCATCTCTGTCTTCTTTTAATAATAAGAAAATCTGTTTACAACATTGTACTGGTGCAGACTCATACCAGTATGCAGGCTTCGACCTGCAGAAGGCTACAACCTTCTCTCATTCTCTAGCTTCTACTGGAAGGGAGCTACAACCCCCTAGTTATTGTACTAGCCGATATGTTTACTAGTACATAGGTGTTTACCTACATAAGGTTACAACCTTCTCTCTTCCTCCAAGGACCTTGTTTCATAAATTTTTAGACTGGATACTCCTAGAACACAACACCATAATCTAAAGGTCGCATTTCATCCAATTTCCATACTGGACCCATCAAAAACATTGAAGCTCAAAATCAATCCCAACTACACTTATCAAATATATCTGCATCAACCAATCACTGGAACTCAAACATCACTTTATGAATCAATCAAACTTAAACAATCATTGACCCAACTGAATCATCCATTCTTTTAATCAAATTCAACCAATCATCTGCAACAGATAGATCGTTGTAACCAGTACACAGGTCTGAGTTTAGATCACTACATTATCATTCAGAATCAGTTGTAATATTACAACCATGCTTCAGAGTGTATAAACTATTTGGCAGAAGACAACCTATGTGTATACGTAGCTTCCCTAAAGCAAACTAGCGTATAGATCTGCAAACACTTTGTTGCACTTCCAGAATTCAGACATAATTACACATAGAGGATAAAATGTGTGTTAGTGATCAGATCTAGCCCATCCATTATCAGATCATATAATTATAAGTCATTATCATCCTGATCTATCATTAGATTTCATCCATCAATACTGAATCTAATCACAATCAAACAATCTAAATATGGATAATACTGTCACCAGAACATAATGTAGAACCCTAAACACTGCAACAACAAACAAAACCATTATAGATCATACTTCAGAAGATATATGCTATATCCATAAGTTGAACAAGCGTGTATACGCCCTTTTAACAACGGGAACCAGCTTACAGATTTGCACATTCCATTCTGTGATGTGTACACTACTTCTGTATGTTGAACCAGTGTGTATACGGTGTTTTACCAAAGACAACCTGCATGCAGATCTAGAAATTCTAACTTAAATCATCATGACTATTTCAGACTTCATTCGTACCCAAATCATCACATTTACATAGTAAAAACATGTGTCAGTATTCAGATCTAGAATGTTCAAGATCAAACCACATAATGATAATATATTTAAGTCTTCATGATCCCTAGTCCATCAACCTTCATCCACCATATAGGTGCATCCTTAGCTCAAATAAGAAACCCATAACCTTCATACTTGATCTCACACTTCATCAGTTATTCAATACTTGCTTGACTTGGCCTAATGATCTTCTCCTCCTTATATAGTTTTAGGCCTTTCTTAATACCATGGACAAAAACCACTTAGGACCAATACCTTGGACCAAATACCTCGGACCAATACCACAAACCAAATATCTTGGACCAATACCACAAACCAAATACCTTGGGTCAGATACCTAAGACCAAAGAAATACCTTGGACCCAAAAACTTGATTTCCCAAGATATATGCGCTTTTCCTTCTGTGAAATTGTGTGTGTACGTACGTGCTCCTTTTCTTGAATGAACCTACTTGTATACGCGGTTTGTTCAAGGTTAACCTGCATATACCTTTCTTTCTTCATTCTATGTAGCCTAAATTTTAATTCAATACTGTTAACCTGCAGTACTTTGATCTTTCATCTGAGTGAGTTTCCATCAAGGACAACACCTATATCATAATGCCAACAATATCCCCCTTTGGACTTGATGGCAATGTCAACTTATTGTACTGTGAACTATCATCTTAGTGAGTTGCCATTGTACATTACTTCTAAACTGATTCCTTTGAACTCCCTTGCATTACATCTTTTAACACAACTACCATGTATTCTGTCACATCTGATATCTCTTCTGTAGATTCATCTAGTTACCATATACAAGTGAGTTGTTCTACTACAAGTGGGTTTCCATCAAGTACAACACATGCATCATAATACCAACAATCTCCCCCTTTAGACTTGATGGCAACTTCAACACCAAGTCACTCTCTCCCTTTGACATCAAGGGCAAAGGGTCATGTTGCCCCTAAGTGCATTCTCAATTCTCTAATTAAACTCCCCCTTTGTTCATGCTGAGATGTAATGTATTGTCCATGATCCCTCGAGCACATGCAGAGTCTAAAAATATTTTCAAGAAACATAACATGACTTTATAACTCCACTATGTGATTTTGACCTTCCTATCACAAATGACTCATACATACATACATTCTCCCAACCAAGTGGGGTTATACTAAATTTGACTCATCCACCCAACCAAGTGGGGATATACCAATTGTCTATACATGTCAAAAATAAGGAACATTACATCATCCTTCCCATGCACAGTGGGCGTAAAAATTACATCATATGACCAAAAGGGATTTCATCAAAAGAATACAATAGGCAGAGACAAATTGTTACATCATGGGTCTTGATATGATATTTAAATTGAATGATATTTATAACAGAGACCAAATATCTAAACAAGACCATGATAGTCATCAGCAACTATCATACACCATGTATGATTTGCTCCATAAGCATCTGTCAACAACATCCTGACCAACAACTTGTATATGTCCATGTTAGTGTAAATATCATCAAATTGTGACAAAGTATGTCTCCATATAGATATCAACTCATCCTCTTGAGCTCATCAATATCAACTTGCTTCGTTTCCTTCCATGAATCAACTCAACATATGTCATATCTCAAAGCAATAACAAAATCATTCACACCATATCATATGTGAAAACACCATAGTCATCACTTGATCTTTCACATCATCATCAAGAACTGCATGATCTTTCCACAAGGACCTTCAATATATCAACTGTGTATCATCACTAGGGAACTTCCCACATATGATAAGTATCAACCATGATAATCAAAATATGTGAGTATCAACCTATCATCATAAGGTAAGAACTCATCATCATTATGTGGTTAAGTAAGCCATGTCTTCGAATATCCATGTCTTCAAATATCTATGTCTTTCATGCGACCTGCAATAACACCATTCTCTTGGCCAACCAAAAATATGAAACTTAAGTAATCATCGATGTATCTATAGGATTCCTATATCATAATTGCACCATATGAGCTTTATGCATCTTTGAAGGCATGATGATAGTAGCATAGAAGAAATGAGTGGCTCATCATCAATTAATGAAGTTGTGTACTCAAGATTTGTACTTATCCTTTTCCTTATGAAGATCACCATGTAAGGAACATATATGTACTATATACATCATCAAAAAGTCATCCACAATCATCCATAAATCTGATCTGAATAACAACTATGTAACCCCAATCAATACAAGTATCATCTGAGATTTCATCATGGTAAACTTATAACCATCACATAGCAAGATGTATCAATTAGCCACATAAGCATCATCATCATCTAAACATAATGCCAACAATGCTTTGTTAGAAGTCTAACATGTTCTCCCCCTGAACCTGTTCCTCCTGTTCACTGTCAGATCTGATCATTGCATATATCAAAAAGAAGTATCAAGTCATCATCATAAATCAGATATACAATGAGTTATCAACAAATTGATAGGATCAAACACTTATGAATAATATCCACAGAATGTAGTCATATACAACAGAAAACATAACTGATAATTTCTGAATCATATCACATTAGTTTTTTTGTGACTATCCTGCAACACTTTTCTCAAACTACATATACGCGATTGTACAGCTTTGAAATCACTTATATAGGTGACTTGTCTTCATGAAACTTGCGTATGAGATTTAGAACATTGATGTTTCATAGTTTTGGTTTCTCCTGAGTCTATCAAGTTTGTACATTGTGCCATGCCACATTTTTCTGACTGTATTTCCTTCTTCTTCCATATCTTCGAGTGTGATGATGTTTTCTCCTTTTGGTATGGTGCCCGATATTTTATCCTGCATTTCTTTTCTATATGTACAAGCTTGTTACATGCATAACATCTTACATGTTTCATATTTCTCTTGTAGCAGTCAATGGCTTTGTGATCAAACATATTGCAAGAAAAACAATATCCCTTGAAGTACCTGTAAGCTGATGACCTTTCTATCTGATGGTCTTGAACCATTCTACTTCCGCATCTTGCTACAACATGTCCAAGATTATGACATATAAAACATTCAACATTATTCATTTGAGGAAATAACCGACTATCATTTCCATGGTTAGCAGTAAAATATTTTCTTTGAAGAATTTCTTTCCTTGGTTGTTGATGGGATTGACCTCTAATCTCCTTGTTTAGTATTTCAGATTTTGCATTAGATTTCCTTGCCTCACTTTGCGAGCTAGATTCACCTTTAATGGATTCATGAAAACCAAGACTAGTTTTGATGGAAAGAGACCATTGACTACTGAAAATATTGTCTAAAATCTTAGTACTATCTTGAAATCATAAAAGCTTATCCTTTTCTCCTATTTTTCCTTTTAGGATATTTACCTCAACCTGATATTCTTCTTCCTTTTCAAGATACTACTTCTTCATGATTTCTTTAGCTTTTATTCCTTCTTCCACTTGTTTCCTTAATTTGAGAACTTCGTTTTCTTGTTTTTCAAGATCTTGGAGCAGTTCTTCATTCTTATTATTTGATTTTTCAAGGTATTTTTTTAGAGAGAGGATCTTAGATTCAAGACCTTCATAGTAACTAGATCTATTTTTAAGTTTATTGATTGTTGTGCTCCTTTTATTTACTTCATTTCTTAATGATGTCACTTCATCCTGTAGCTTTTGACATTGATCTTCCTTTTCCTTGTACTGCTTCCTTACTTTGTTTCCTTCCTCCAGTTGAGCTTTTAGTCTGGTAGCTTCTTCTTTGGAGCCACACTCCCTTTTGTCCAATAGATCTTTTTTATCTCTAATTTTGTCTATGAGCATTTTGAATTATGCCTCTATTTGATATCTTTCTTTTTCACCCATAAGAGCAAATTCTGTTTTTTCGTTGTCACTTTCATCATCTTCATACAGATAGAGAAATGTATCGCCAATGGATAACAAATTCATACCTGATAGTTCTTTTGTTTGTTCATCTCCATTTTGAGGTGATTCCGAACCCAAAGAGTTGCTTCCACATAATCCGAAATCGATTCTCCCACTGTCATAGTTCCTTTGAGATGTCTTCTTCTTCTAAGGGGATTTCTTCTTTAGTTTCTTTCCCATTATTCTACAGATCTCCTTCAAAAAATCAAGCTTCTACCAAAGAACCTGCTCTGATACCAATTGTTGGAAATAATAATGAGAGGGGGGGTGAATCAGTATTAGTCAAGTCAATAATATTTTTCTTTTCATACTCAAACTTCTATACGCTACTTCCATGTGGATAACCCACGTGTACACACAACTGTACTTAAGGAAACAAGCGTATATCCAAAAATTTAATGATTCAGTTACTTCATCATATGTTGATCTTTAATCTGTGCATCAATACTTTATTAAACATTAAACAGTAACCATATGCAGCTAATAATAGCGTGAACCATCACACATAAGCAACACACATGAACACCAAGATTTAAGGTGGAAACCCAATGTGGGTGAAAACCACCTGCTATTGTCGTCTCTGTCTTCTTTTAATAATAAGAAAATCTATTTACAACATTGTACTAGTGCAGACTCATACCAGTACGCAGGCTTCTACCTACAGAAGGCTACAACCTTCTCTTGTTCTCCATCTTCTACTGGAAGGGAGCTACAACCCCCTAGCTCTTGTACTAGCTGATATGTTTACTAGTACATATGCGCTGAACTATAGAAGGCTACAAACTTCTCTCTTCCTACAGGGACCCCATTTCATAAATTCTCAGACTAGATACTCTTAGAACACAACACCATAATTTGAAGGCCACATTTCGTCCAATTTTCATAATGGACCCATCAACAACATTGAAGCTCAAAATCTATCTCAACTATACTGATCAAATACATCTGCATCAACCAATCACTAAAACTCAAAAGTCACTTTCTGAATCAATCAAACTTAAACAATCACTGACCCAACTAAATAATCCATTCTTTTAATCAACTTGAACCAAACATTTGCAACAGATAGATCACTATAACGAGTACACAGATTTGAGTTCAGATCACTACATTCTCATTCAGAATCAGTTGTAATATTACAACCATGCTTCAAAGTGTATACGTTATTTGGCAGAAGCCAACCTGCATGTATATGCAACTTCCTTGAAGCAAACCAATGTATATATCTGCAAACACTTTGCTGCACTTCCACACTTCAGACATAATCACACATATAGGATAAAAGATGTGTTAGGGATTAGATCTAGCCCATCCATTATCAGATCATATAGTGGTAAATCATTATGATCCTGATCTATCATTAGATTTCATCCATCAATACTGAAGCTAATCATAATCAACCAATCTAAATATGTAGAATACTGTCACCAGAACACAATGCAAAACCCTAAACATCGCAATAGCAAACAAAACCCTTATAGATCATACTTTAGAAGATATACGCTACATCCATAAGTCGAACAGGAGTGTATACGCCCTTTTACCAAGGGGAACCAGCGTACAAATATGCAAATTCCATTCTATGATGTATATGTTACTTCTATATGCTGAACCAATGTGTATACATTGTTTTACCAAAGCCAATTTGTGTACAGATCTAGAAATGCTAACTTAAAGCATCACGATTATTTTAGACTTCATTCATACCCAGATCATTACATTTACATAATAAAAACATGCATCACTACTCAGATCTAGAATGTTCAAGATCAAACCACATAATGATATTATATTTAAGTCTTCATGATCCCGGGTCCATCAACCTTCATCCGTCGTATAGGTGCATGGTATCCCTTTCAATCATATTTCCAATGCCACTAGTTTGTTCAAAATTGGATTCTCCAAGAAAGTGTTATGCCCAATCTCCCAAGATCACCTGATTATTCAATTTTTCAGTAGAGTGAACTTGTACAAAATTCCATGTGTCACTATTTCAACCTTCAAACCTAAAGGCAATTCTCAGAAAGCTATAGCCCATCCTGTTTCTGTAATATCTTACGAAAATTCTATCTGGTACTCAGAGAGAAGATTATGATGATTTTCCCAAGATCGCATGTTTGGGATGTAATTCTGGAGCCTGCAAAGACCCTAAATGTCTTCAACCATATCTCTGAAAATACAGTGAAACACGTTCTAAAATTTGGGCTTGAGGCTCAGAACGATTTCGGCTCAAATAGTTCTTTCTTGTAGCTAAAGAAACTTCGTAGAGAAAATGGTATATCGAAAATGCCACGATGACTTGTTTGGAGGATTGAAACCCTAGAATCCAAAGCTCTGATATCAAATGTTATGAAATCAACTCACAAAAAGATAGAAAAGATAGATCAATGACTTAGAAATCAACCTATTCGAGGGGAAAGTGTTGTTTACATTACACAAATGAACAATTGTTGGTTGATAGAAATGACAAGGCCTCCTTTCTATATATAGGAGTCTAAGTAGTCCCAATACAATAAGAGCCTACATAACAGTAATATTGTAGGGGCACACCACTAACAATAGTGGGCATCTATGGGCTACAATAATAACAACATGTGGATTATATGGGTACAATAATATAAAAAGGGGGCTGCACTAGTAACAATAAGGCTTCAAAATAATAGTATAGGGACCTAACACGATCGATGAGAAGTGGATTCAAAATATAACTTATGAAAACTTCCTTGGAACATAGCTGGAGTTATAAAAGGTGCATTGGATTATGAAATGTAACTTCCATTGAGAAGTTTATTTTCTTATAGTTCTTACATGTTTATTCATTGTTCTAGAGAAATAAAATGGTAGGGTTTAGCTTAGTTGGGGTTCTCAACACTGTGTTATTGAGGGTTATGTTTCTAATTTGCTTTGTTAAATATATGGCATATTTTCTAATGGTTTCTAATTAATATATCTATTTTAATATGTAACCACTTCTAGATATATGCTCATTTTCATTGAAATTTTCCTTGTCTCTCCTTGAATTAAGTTGATAGGAACTATTCCTATTGGATGTTAATGCATTAATCCATTTGCAATTAAAAATATGAATTGAAGGGTTGATAATCAAATATGCTCCCATATTATAATCATATACTCTTGAACAAACACAAATATTTCAATAATAACCTTCCTACATGTTTAAATCCATCTTTAAACCATGTTTAAAAATAAAAATTTATGAAATCTAATTAAAAAATCAGTATTACTCTTGTTGATGACCACATATGAGGATTAATGAGAAGTGGATTCAAAACATAAATGATCAAACCTCTCTTAAAATTTTTCTTGACTTGTGAAAGTTGCACTAGATTATAGAATGTCTACCCCCATTAAGATGTCACTATGTTAAATATAGTCTATCGAATTGTTAACGTGAGTTTTATGACTTTTGTTAACAAAGGGGAAGTGGCTCGAATTGGAATGCTTTAAACATGCTAAGTTATTTGGAATGGTAACTCTCTATCGGTTTTAAGGCTTTGTTGGCCTTTGGATCTGTTTCTTTTTTAAATAAGAGAAGCTATTGAAATCTAAGGTAACTAATGCAATGTTAGCACAGAATATACACTACTTGTTAATACACCTAAAACTAACGATTAATAGTAAATATTTATAATGTACAAGTTGGATAGTTAATAAACTATGATACGTAAATAACATTAGAATTGGTAGCTAAGATACAATGAGAATTGTTCAGCATATAATTTGTAATACAACAAATTAAACACCTAGAAACATAACATAATTGATCAAAAGAATAATTGTTTTTAGATTTACTATAATATTTATAAATGTAAACAATTTTAATCTATTTATGCAATTATAAGTTAAAACTAACAGTAATCAGTAACATGAGTAACTAAAAGACATATAACTATGAAAATATAAGCCTCTTAGCTTTTAAACCAACATAGAAAAGTCAATATTCATTTTTAATGATTCACGTCAAGAATGAAAGATATATGGGTTGGGATCTTCATTGAAGTCTTTTTACTACAATTTTTAACCAAGCGTGGATTGCTCATGGTTTTTCTATCACTTGGTTTCCCCTTTTTTCCTCGAGGTTATTGAAGGCTAGTTTTATATTATTTCACTCCTCGTCTGATGTATTCCTTGTCGCTAACCATCGTGGCCTCTCAAGGGTTTTTTCGTTCTTTACTCCTTGCTACCTGGGTGGTTACCTTAGGTTGTCACGAGTTTTGGCAGCAATGTTAGTGATTGAAGCTAATCTTCCATGGGGTTTCATTGCATCGTTTACGGTTTCCCCTCGCAGGGTTTCATCTGAAGATCTTTTGAGTTTAGGGTTGCCCTCTAACCTTGGTTAGTGGGCTCAAGGGTTCCTCTACCACTCTCTTAGAATGGCCCCGCATATTTATCTTCAGAAACTATCAGTTGAATGGAAGAACACCTTGATTATTCTTTGGACTCACTGGCTCCAAAAGACATCTGGGTCAACTAATCACACCCATCAACTGCTGAGTCTACACTGGAAGGTAATTTCTTATCGACCCCTTAGGTAATGGAACTTACCTCACTCTTTAATGTGAATGTCTCTCTTCAACACTTCAACAACTTTCATCTGGTGGTGGCTGCGTTCGGAAGTCTTTTTATTTTGGGTGGGGGTGTTGAATTTCCTTTCTTTTCCTTTCCCTCTCCCTCTGAGCTTCAAGGGAGGTCTCGGGCTCTCCCGACTTTCTCAATCCCTCACAGTAGTGTAGGCATCTCGATGGGGGTGCCTAGTGGTTCTCTACTTGCTTCACAATGTTTTGAAGCTCAGGCTAGACCCCTCAACTCGATGCCTACAAGCTCAGCTCACCTTGCCTCGGTCCTGATTCTTCCCTCAGGGTTTTTCAGTGGTATTTAAAGGAGTGATATAAAAATGGAGGATATCAGATCCTTAGACTCTAACAACAACATTCTTGAGAAGGGTGCCCTGGCCGCTCTTCCTCCATCTCATTGTGAAAATAAGAAGTCAAAGCTCTCCAAGGTTTGTGAAAGAAATAAGTGACTGGTTTTTTGAGCCGGCATTACTATGGCTCAGGCTTCCCTTATAGATATCATAGTGCTCGTGGGTAGGGTTCGAGGTAGAAATTAAACTCGAGCACGACTACGGAAATGGACTACTAAGGTTTGGGGAAATCCATTCACTCAACTTCCTAGTATCATCACCCTGTCATGAGGATGGTTCGCCCTTATTTTTTCCCAGCCTGTTCAGGTCGATTGGGTGCTCACTAGATACTGGCACATTGAAATGGCTCTGGTGTTGCTAAAGCATTAGTCTCCGTTGTTTGATCCGGAAAAAGAAAATTTGGTTGCTGGGCCAATTTGGGTTAGTTTGCCAGGACTACCACTCCATTTTTGGGTAGACAAGGTCTTGAGAGTCATCAATGATGATTTAGTGGTATACCTTGATCATGATCGGACCTATCATGATATAGGTTGCTTGGATTTGGCCCATATTTTGGGACATATTGACACCAGAGAGGGCTTGGTGGAGAGTTACCTACTTCAAATGGGGGATGTTATGTGCAGGCACATTTTTTATTATGAGGACATCCCTTTCCAATGCCGAAGATGCCATGATGTGGGTCATTTATACAAGGATTTCCCTCTTCTATTTGGGGCACAATAGGAGCCACCCAAATGTCTGGTCTCAACCAACACCCAAACAATGTACTCAGATTTCCCCACTGCGGAAGCACATTCTGTGGTGATGGAGTCATAGATGCTAGGTACGCAGGTACCTACCCCTTAGCCAACCCCTTCGACTACCATGATTGCACTCAGTAGCCCTCGGGTTTATGACCCAACCTTTGCGGGAACTTCCTCCCCCCCTTATACTCTGATTACTATTGATTGTATGGTATTTTATTTTGTTTCTACTTCTTTATGTTCTGGGTTGCTCCCTGAGTGTAACAAGTTATGCTCCCTAGTCTGTTTGATTCTCCTGGCCCCTCCCTCCTTCCCAGAATCATCACCTGCCTCTCAATCCCAAACCTTCGGTCTGGAAGCGGATCCCCTTAAAACCACCCTATGATAGAGAGTCCAAAATCTCCAAATCCATTAAGAGGGCTAGTGTGGAAGTGGCTTCGAGAGTGCAACATCTCATTGATTGGGTCCTTAGAGCAAAGGGTATCTCACTTTCTGATCTCCCATGAAGTGCCTCTTCTTCAAATTTAGGGGTTTAGCCAGCCTAGAGAAAAACTTGGCTTTAAAAAGGCTCTAGCTCTCAGAGCATTTCGATGTCATTTTCTTGCAAGAAACCCATGGAGAAGGGAGTTTGGTCAATTCTTTGCTTATGAGCTTCCTCCCTGATTGGGAGTTCCACTTCCTGGATATTTGAGGTCGTTCTGGAGGTTGTGCTTTGGGTATTAACAAAAGAACCCTATTTCTTCACAATGCTTGGGGAGGGGAGGGCATTCTGGGTGCTGACATTAACTCCTCAGAGTTAAACATGCCTTTTAGGCTCATCAACATTTATGGGCCATGTCACAATAGGGAACATTTTTGGCACAATCTCTTGGATGTTGACTTTATGCAAGCTGATAACCTGATTATTGGAGGAGATCTAAATTTTTCATTAGGATTGGCTGAATCTTAGGGTTGTCGGGCCCAAAGTGATAACCTCTCAATTTTTTTTCAAAAAGCTATTGGATTCACATGATCTCCTTCCCATTGATTTGGCTAAGATCCTCCTAACTAGGAGAAACAGAAGAACTGGCATTGGGCACTTGCTAGGAGGCTCGATAATTTTTTGATAAAGCCCTTGCTCATCGCCAGCTTGAACCTCTTCCGCTACTGGGTAGGCTCAGGTGGATTTTCGAAGCATTACCCTATTTTTTTGGAGATTAGGAATAACAATTTAAAACCCTCGACACCCTTCAAATTCAATCCAAGTTGGCTTCCTGAAGTAGATTCCCATAAATTAGTCACTGACTCATGGATCCACTATCACCATGCTGATCATCTCTCCCCAGCTGAGTTTTTTTCCAACAATTTGTCCTGCTTTAAATCTAAAACTATCATCTAGGCTAGGGAGAAGCAGAGAAGAGATGAGGCCAGTCTCCTTGAGATTGAGGAAGCCCTTGAAAATCTAGAGGTGTCCATGATTGCTTGTTTTTCTTCAGAGGGAACAAAGGCCCATTTAACACATCTAGAGTCTGAAAGATCTAGATTATTGCGATAGAAATAAGACCTCTGGAGGCTCAAGAGCAAAGCTCTTTGGTTACAAGCAGGTGATGAAAACTCTAAATTTTTCCACAACGTTTCTCACAGGAGAGAAGAAATCAACAATATCTGGGAGTTACATGATTAGGCTAGTGGAAAGGATAATAATTTTTAGCAGTTGGATGACATGGGAGTTCATCATTTCAATAAAAATTTCAAAGCCCCCATTTGTGTTACCCTTATAGAAATCTTTCGAACAGTAGAAGCTCTGCCCAGATTTGTTGACCCTGATGAATCATAGTCATTAAACTCCCCAGTCAATAGAGGGGAACTGGAGGTTGTGCTGAAATGTTTCAAAAGTGACAAAATTCTAGGTCCAGATGGGTGGCAAGTAGAATTTTGTAGCCTCTTTTTGGATCTTATTAGTAACAATCTATTACTGCTCATAGAGGACTGTAGAATCTGAGGCCGAATGTTTGGGAGTTTTAAGCCGACCTTCTTAGCCCTCATCCAAAAATAAAACAACCCCTCATCCTTTGATGATTCTCGCCCTATTTCCCTTTGTAACAGTATCTAAAAAATCGTTTCCAAGATCATCTCTCTCCAAATTAAACCTTTTCTTTCTTGGATGATCTCCCTAGAGAAGTTTGCCTTCCTTAGTCAATGCCAAATTCATGAAGCTATAGGAACTGCTCAGGAAGTCCTGCATTCAATCAAAAAGAAGAATATAATGTCCATAATTCTCAAAATAAACCTCTCTAAAGCTTTTGATAGGGCTACTTGGACCTTTCTTGAGCTCACTCTTATTCATATAGGCTTCCCCCATACTTTTGTTGCCTGGATTATGTGTTGTTTCACTTCTTTTTCCGTTAGTGTTCTCATAAATAGTGTTGCCTCTAGTTTCTTCCATGCAGAACATGGGCTAAGGCAAGGATGCCCTCTTTCCCCCTTACTCTTTGTCCTCATTATGGAGGATTTTAGCAGACTGATTAAAAATGCTCGTGTGGTTGGAGATTTCGGGTTGTCCAAATTTTGGACATGACCACTCTCTCCCACCTTATGTTTGTTGATGATATACTTATTTTTCTTAATGGCTCTATTCATGACTCACAAGTGTTCAAGAATATCCTTTCTCTCTTTTGTAAAGGAACAAGTATGGAACCAAATTATGTGAAGTCCTTAATTACATTTGAAACTTGCCTTCCTAATGAGAAAAATTCACATCACAATTGTATGCCTATGTTTATCACGATTTGGACTCAGGTTTAAAATATTTAGGCTTTCGCCTGAAGCCAAATAGATACTGTATTTCCAACTGGGCTTGGATCCTAGAAAAAATTGAAAACATAATCAATATATGGCAAGAGCAATGGCTCTCTAGATCGAGTTGGCTCATCCTTATGAATGTTGTTCTAGAGGCTATCCCTGTTTACTAGATGTCACTGGCTTGGATCCCTAAAGGTATATTAAAAAGAATCCAACAAATCTGCTACCGCTTTCTCTAGTGGGGCCAAAATACAAGGAATATTTTTTCTTGGGTTATTTGGGACCAAATTTCCAAGCCCAAAAATTTGGGGGGATGGGGGATAGAAAATGTAAAATTATTTTCAAGGGCTCTGGTAGAAAAAATGGCTTGGCATATTAAGAATTCTCAAAGCCTTTGGTAGAGACTTATGTATTTGAAATATATATACCACCTCCGAATGTTGGATTGCATTCGCAGTCCCATCCTTCCCCTGACTGGTGCTTCTCTAATCTGGAACGCTAGTACCCAATCCCTTCCCATGATAAAAAATGAGATGGCTTGGAAAATTTCTCAAGGCAATTAGGTGAGATTACGCTCAGATGCCTAGGGTGGATGTGGTAATTCCCACATTCTTCCTCATGATCTTTGTCATTTTCTTTCAAGGTCTGGTTTCACTCATCTCTCACAGATTGTTGTTGTAGGTCATGATCAATGGATGCCCCAGCGTTGGATGGACCATCGGGACTTAAACATACCACATAGATGGATTATGGACTATCAATGTTTCATTGGGGCTCTTGAGAATGCCAATATAAGATTATTTGACCAGGAAGATGTGCTCATTTGGGCCACAGACTCTCACAGTAGATGCACTCCGAAGGTTGGTTATTTGGCAGCTATGTCTGCTCAAGAAATGGGTGATAGCATTTGGTGGTGACGTCATCTTTGGAAATTAAAAGCCCCCCCAAAAGCAAGAATGTTCATGTGGTGCATTCTCTCGAAAAAATCCCCAACTGAGTTAATCCTCAGACACCAGGCCTTCCATGGTCCCTCAAGATGTTGTCTCTGCAAAGAGCAAGAAGAGGACACAAACCGCCTATTTTTGTCCTGTCTGGTGATGGTTGGTTTCTGTCAGGCCAGGCAGTAACTCCTCCAAATCAATTCATATTTGTTCATTTAGGTTGGTCTTTATTATATACATGAGGGAGAGATTGTTCACTTCATCTCCCAGTGACTATTCATATTTCTTATTATTTATTTACATCAGTTACACATATTCACCCAATCCTAATGATTACGTGTCAACATTCCCCACCTTAATCTGAAGGGACGTTGGTGAGTCCAAGCATCATTCTGAACCATTTAAGCTTTCCTCTTCCAAGCACTCTGGTGAAGATGTCTGCAATTTTCTCATTAGTGGAACAATGGCCGAGATAGATTGTTTTGGCCTGAACATGATGTCGAATCAGATGATATTTAGTATTGATGTGCTTCGTTCGATCATGGAACTTTGATTCTTGGTCAACTTTATTGTCTAGGTATTGTCAATCATGAGTGGAGTCGATTGTTCTTGTCTTACCTACAAATCTTCAAGAATTTTCCTGAGCCACACAATTTCTTTTGTTGCCTCAGCTACTGCCACATATTTTTCTTGTCTTGTGGAATCTATTGGAACTGATTGTTTGCATGATCTCCCGGAGACAACTCCTGATCCATGACTCAAAACATACCCTGAAATAGATACCCTATTTTATGTGTCTCCATCAAAGTTTGAATTAGAGTATCCAATCAAGCTGAAGTCGTCCACCTATGTATACTTGACTCCAAAGTCTTGAGTTCCCTTCAAGTACCATACAACTCTTTTTCCAATAGACCAATGTCCCTCACAAGGTTTTTGCATAAACCTGGAGAGGATTCCAACAACACATGAAATGTCTGGTTTAGTAGTAGTTAGGTAGTTGAGACTTCCTAAAAGCTGTCTATACTTTTTTCATCCTCAAATTCTTTTCCTTCAATGAATGTGAGCTTTAAGTTTTGTTCCATTGGAGTAGTAAGAGGATTACATTCTGTCATTTCAGACCTATTCAATAGATCTCCAATGTACTTCTTTTGAGAAAGAAATATGGACTTTGGATGTGAGTTACTTCAGTACCAAGATAGTAATGAACATAACCCAAATCAGTCATTTCAAAACCTTTCCTCAATTCTTTCTTTATGGATGCAATGTAGCTTTCATTGCTCCCTGTCATCAAAAGATCATCTACACATAACATAAGATATACAACTATTTTTCCAACTTCTTAACAAATAAAGTTGCATCATCAAGATCATAATGTTGGAAATTGACTTTCGGAAGATGCTCAGTTATTTTTTCATACCAGGATTGCGGTGCTTGTTTGAGGCCATACAAGGATTTCACAAGTTTTCATACTTTATGTTCATGTCCTTTCATAGCAAATCCTTCAGGTTGAGACATAAAAACATTCCCTTTTAGATCTCCATTGAAGAAAGCAATTTTTACATCCATTTGATGGACTTTCCAACCATTATGAGCTGCTAGGGCAAAGATTGTCCAGATGGTAGCCCATTTTGTTGTGGGGGCAAAAGCATCCTCATAATCGACCCCTTCCTTCTATGAAAAACCGTTTGCCACAAGCCTGGCTTTGTGCTTTTCAAGTGAGCCATCAGCTTTATACTTGTTCTTGTAGACCCACTTGTAGCCAATTGGTTTGATTCCTAATGGAGGATCAACTAGCTTCCAAGTGCCATTATTTATCAGGGCATCATACTCATTTTGCATCCCTTCTTTCCATTCATCATTAGAAGCAGCTTCTTTGAAGGAAGTTGGTTTGAAATCTGTAGACAAATTTAATTCACAATCATAAGAAACATCCATATCAACAGGTGAATCAGATTCATCTACATCACCTCCATTTTGCTGGTTTCAATTTCTACTTCTTGACTTTCCAACCTCATCAGGATGAACACTTTCAAGTGTCTTTATCAGCCACTTTGGGGGACTTTTCTTAGATGGTCCAGGCTTCTCTGTTGATTGAGTTAGGACTGAATCAATATTGAGTCTCCCAATTCTATCAATCACATCACTTAAAGCATCAACCGTTGTTGGAGTTTCATGTAGGGGAGAGAGTTCTTCAGAAGAAGATTCCACATGTTGATCTACTATAGGAATCCCCCCTTCAAGATGTGGAATTTTATTATCGAATTCTTGAAATGATTTTGCATTTGTGAATCTATCCAAGCGATCAAGTTGCTTCTCAACAACATTGTTTGTTTTGGATGATTCAAGAAAGGTTACATCTCTAGATACAAAAAACTTTTTATTGACTTCATCATAGAGACAGTATGCTTTAGAGGTGTTTCAATACCCTAGGAAGATACACTTACGACTTCTTGCACCAAGTTTGTTTCTATGCACCATTGGTAACAAGGCATAACAGGTGGAACCAAAGACCCTGAGATGCTTTACCAAAGGAACATGCCCATACCACATTTCATATGGTGTCTTGTTTCTAATAGCATTAGATGGACACCTATTATTTATATATACAACACATAGAACTACATCAGCCCAAAACATCAACATTACATTTTTGAAAACATCATGGAGCGTACTATATTTAAGATTGTCCTACTCATTCTTTCAGCTACACCATTATGTTGGGGATTATAAGGCACAATTTTTTTTATGTTTGATCCCATGTTGGCGAAGATAGTTTTCAAATTCATTTGAAGTATATTCTTTTCCATTATCAGTGCGAATAGATCCAATATGAGATTGTGCATCATTTTGAATCCATGTATGAAAGTTATCGAATGTTTTAAAAGCATCAGATTTATTCTTCAATAAATAAACCCAACACATTATGGTGTATTCATTAATAAATATCATCATACATTTATTTCCATTTGTAGAAGGAATAGGAAATGGACCACATAAATTTGAATGAATGAGTTCAAGTTCTCTATGTGCTCTTGAATGTGAATCGTGAAAATACTGTTTTCTATGCTTTCCTAGAATACAAGCATCACATTGCTTAAGTTTCCTAGGAATTGTAGGCAAACCAGCAACACCATTTTTCTTCAAGAATAGGAGGCTATCATAGTTCAAATGTCCAAATCTAGCATGCCATAATAAATTTGATGGAAGTGTACCTTCTTCATAATGATAATTGTATGAGAAATGTTGTGCATAAGCAAAGGTACCTTGCATCTTGAGAAGCCTTTCTTCTTCTATTCCCCTCATGACAAGTGAGTCATTAGACGCTTTTCTCACCTCAAGCTTTCCATCAAACATATGAATGGAGTGACATTTCTGGTAGATGTGGACCAAGCACAACAAGTTTCTCTTCAACTGTGGCAGATATAGAACATGATGCAGAAGAAAGTGTGGAAGACAGGAAATTTAAGCCTAATTGTACCAAGCCTTGATGGCTTGATTTTTTATTGGTCTGCAAAGTATACTTCTCCATCAACATTGTCAGTAAATTCTTCAAAAGAATCTTTCCTATGAGTCATGTGGCAAGTTGCTCCTCAATCAAGCAACCAACCATTTTTCCAAGAAGCAAGTGAAGCATTAAATAAATCTTCATTTACTCTGATATTACATTGTACCACAACATAATGAGCAGCTTCAGGTGCTTTACCTTTGTTTCTGTCATTATTTTTACCTTTTTGTTGGGTTCTTTGCTGCTCAATTTTGTCCCAAGGTAGCCTGCATGTAGAGGCATCATGTGATCCATTCTTTTTGCAGTGTCTACCCCCTACCTCTAAAATATCTTCATCTTCCTCTCCGACCACCTCTTCCTCTTGAAGAATCTTGGGCAAGATTCTTTTCTTTATCAGCAAGGCACACAACCTCTTCAGAAGATTCAGGTGTTGTCTTCTTTCCAAAAGCTTTCTCTCTTTCAACAATTTTTTTCACAAGAGTGTTAAAGGTAATATCTTTGATATTTCCATTTTCTTGTAATGACTCAAGAGAATTGGAGTACGTAGGACAAAGTGCCTTGAGAAAAGCGATAAGAGGAATATCCAATTCAACCTTAGTGACTTTGATATCATGCATTATAGATTTTACTTCATATGTAAGGGCAAGAGGATCATTATTTTGCAATTCAAGAGTGAAGAGTTTAATCATGAGTTGAACAACTTCAAGTGTAGAATGTGAGTCATAGAGTTCTTTCAGCTTTTGTAACGCTTCGAAAGCAGCTGAAAATGGTGAAATATGGTGACTCACCTCTTCACTTACAGATGATGCAATTAATGCATAGGCTTTGTTTTTCTTATTTTCAGAAATGGTGAACTCTTTGTCTGAGGTAGGCTATTCTGGCTCTTTGTCTCCATCTCCAATACACACTCCTTTCCACAACTCATTGAAAATCACAGTGTGTTTTATCATCTGGGACCATTCAGGATAGTTCTCCTTGCTAGTAAGAACTATTCCCACAATAGATATGATTGAATGTATACTGTCAAAAAAAAAAAAAAGCTTCTGCTGTCAAAAAAATTTGTGTACTACAAAAATACTTCTGCTGGGAAAATGTGCTTCAAAATAATATAGCCTTATTCTTCCTTCTTGATTTAATATACAAAGATCAAAACTATATTCTATGCATATAGAATATCACCAATTATTTTTTTGCATTACATTATGGTTGCAATTCAAGAGAAACAATATCAACTGCTCAAAAGCGAACCGGAATTCCAAATCAGAATTTGCCAAACACTTGGATGGAAATATAAATCCCTATGCTCAAATCCTATGCTTTACACCTTGACTGCATACTTTCTCATTGGAAAATACATCTCTTTCTTTTTCTGTCTCTTAGTCTTCAATGATGCATGATGCTTGGTAAGGCGTCGCCTGATAAGGGAAATTAAATAAGTCTTCAAACTCAGCTTCTGGAATTTCAAGCGAGTGTTTTGGGGATGCAAATCAAGGGGCAACAGATTTATGTAAAAGCAATGTTATATATCATAGCAGAGGTTTGGAAAGCGGACTTATGTGAATAGCATATATATGAAACAGTACACCACCATTTACAACAGCATTTATATACCTTGAAGGGAGCAGTGTTTACACCAGTGTTTATACACCTTGAAGGGAGAAACGTATATATGTGAGTGTATATATATAAGCAGTGTATATATACCATGACTGTGACCAAGCGTATGGAGGGAGTAGAAACATATGGAGGGAGCAACAACATATGTTAGAGCAGCAGCGTATGGAGGGTGGGGAAAGAGCAACATCGTATGGAGGGAGGCCGAGGGGTCGAGGTCTATCCATATACCACTACAACGGAAACAACAACGGAGCTACACAGATTCCCGAGTTGGTCTAAGGCACCGGATTTTAAAACGCATATGATAGTGGGCATAGATTTTAAAACACATATGACAGTGGGCCAGTGGCAGATTTTAAAATGCATGTAATATTAAAGCCATGTCAGGTGCATGGCTTCATATCCCACAACAGTCACTACAATTCCAGTGAAGCAAGTCACTGTTTAGAGGAAATATCGAAACACATATGTTGAAAAACGTATATGACATTGTATGGAGTAGGCTTCAGAGAACCAGGCAGAATATAGGCAAGAAACTGACACTAGGAGTTACACAAAAACTAATTTCGGGAGCTGGCTCTGATACCATGTTAGGCTAAGCAGTAACTCCTCCAAATCAATTCATATTTATTCATTCAAGTTAGTATTTATTATATACATGAGAGAGAGACTGTTCAGTTCATCTCTCGGTGACTATTCATATTTATTATTATTTATTTACATCAGTTACACTTATGCACCCAATCCTGATGATTAGGTGTTAACAACTTCTGGGCTAGTATTACAACAAGTCTAAATTTGCCGATGGTCTGGTCAGGGAAAAATGTTGGGGAGGCTTGGTATAGTTGGTGGAATAGGTCCATCACTCACAAACCTAGAAATATTCCCCTGATTGTTTATTTGGGTATTTGGATCAACAAAAATAGGAATATCTTCCTAGATGCCTCGGTCAACTGGTTAAATTCATGTATAAATTTGTTAGCCATTTACAATTTGATCCTAGATGACCTGAACAACAAACCTCCTTAGGTTATGTCTCCTAAATCTATCGACTTCAGTTTCCCATGGCGACATTTTGATGGTTTGACCCACGCTGAGGTTTGCGGGGGAGGAGCTATCTTGCACATAAACAATATTGTGTCCTACAGGATTCCAGTTGGTTTGGGTAGGGTTACCAATCATTTTTGAAAGCTGAATAGTCTCAAACACCTTCTCCTTTTTCCGAAGGAACAAGAATACCAAAAGGTTCAGATTTTTGGGGATTCACAACTGGTTATCAATTGGTTTAATGAAGTTCACAATTGTCACTTGCACACACTCAGGCACTCAATGGAGGATATATTATCATTGAAATATCAATTTTATTTCCTTAATGCTCTCACATATTTAGGGAAAGGAATGAGATCATTGATCATCTTTCCAAAGAGGCCGCGTAGCTGAACAGAGGACAATGGGAAATCCAAGAATTCAGGCAAGGTATCTTCTACCATTTTTTCCCCAATCCATTCATAGATATGCATAGGGATCTTTTGGATTGATCCATGATCACTCTCTTTTTTTCGTTTTGATCCATCACAGTTATAGTTACTTTATGGACATATCCTATGTATTTTTTGATTTTCCTTGCTGCAATTTATCACTATGGACATCTATGGTGTAATTTGTATAACCGGGTTCTAAACTCATGACCTGCTATTTTACTGAGACTGCATCTCATAAATGCTAGAATGATACAACATGTAATTTTATTAAAACTTTAATGAAAATTGTGCCTTTTTCCTTGGAAAAAAAGAACTATTAAGATTTAATATATCATAGTTCTTTTTCTAGATTGAAAAATTGGTGAATCTTTTTCCTAAGAAATTTTATGAGAAATAGCATTCAACACTTATGTACATTTAGGAAATGGTACCAATTTTATACCCATCAATAGGTAGAGATTTTAATATTATATTAAATAGAATTATTAAGATTTGATATAGCTTTCTTTTCATATTGAATTTTTTGTGATTTTTTTTTCTCATAGAATTTTTGTGAAAACATCATTCAGCACTTCTCTAGAGTTATCAAATGGTACCATTTCAACCCCATCTACATTGATTACAATGCTTAACCTTATAGGAACAATGATTAAAACATACAATAGTCACAACCAAGTTGAACAATCATACATAAATCTAAAATAAATCTACCATTTGAGCCAGCCCATATGACTAAAATTTATCACATCTATAATTTGGAAAATGGCAACATTTTACACTCTAACATTACTTCAAACACAATAAGATCTTCTCCTAGAAACACATATCAGGTGCACTTTTTTGGACTCTTTTTCTTCTTAAACTTTTTACCATTTATTGGTTGATATCATTTTGATTGGATATATATTTATTTATTTCTCCAAGGTCTATATTCATACAAGTTATGAACTCCTTACTTCAATTTGATATCAACCATTGTTTCTTGTATCATTCATTGACTGTATGTTGGTAATTTGCTCTAATATTTGTTTTTGAAAATTGTTTTCATTTTATTTTTTAATGTATTAACTAACATGGACATGATCAAGTTTTGAGTGTGATTCCTATATTGAAAAATATATTTGTTTTTATTGGTGACACCTTGGTCAAAAAAGATTGTATTGTTTGTGTAGATGATTTATTATACTAAAGGATAAAATTTGAGGCATGCTTAAAGCTTCTTGATGTAAAACTTTTTCTGCATCATTAAAATTAAATTAACCAATTCTTTCATCTTATGTCAAATTTGATTCCATACATCGAAATGACTACCAATTATAATTATCAATAATTAATTCGATGTGCCAAATTTTATATTTCTTCTCGAAGTAAATGGTTTTCAGTTTTTATATTCTATTTATCAATAAAATTATTAACAATATAGTTAAATAACAGTTTATGTAATTTTTAAGTTTTGTGTTCTCCTAAAAAGCAAAGAGATTAGAAATTTAACTCTTATTCTAATATATACTTCTTATCACCCAAGGGGGCTTCTCATTTGGTGATCGTTGTATTAAAAAGTACTATATAAATCATGATATTTAATTTTCAAATTCCTTTCAAATCAAGAAAACAAAAAAAATAAATGCTTGAATATGGAAAATGTAAATTAAAATTATTATACCTATTGTTTTAATTATTAGCATATTAATTATTTTGTAATTACAAATGTCAATGGAGATGTTTAGAAAATGAATATCCTCATATAATATTGTTTCCTCCTAAATCAATGGGTGGTTTTTCCAATAATAAATTCATTCTTGTTTAAATCCATTTATAAAACATTATTAAAATTAAAAGCTTAAAAAATATGATTAAAAATTTTACTATTCCTTCATTAATGATTACATATGAGGGTCCGTTATGAAACCAACTCACAAAAAGATAGAAAATATAGATCAACGACTTAGAAATCAACCTCTTCGAGTGGGACACCTCCTTTACATTACGCAAATGAATAATTCTTGGATGATACAAATGACAAGGCCTCCTTTCTATATATAGGAGTCTAAGCAGTCTGAATACAATAAGAGCCTACATAACAATAATATTGTAGAGGCACAACAATAACAATATTGGGCTTCTTTGGGGTACAATAATAACAACATGGGGACTATATGGGTACAATAATACAATAAGGGGGCTGCACTAATAACAATAAGAGTTTACATTAGTAGTATAGGGAGCTAAGATGCCCCTCTCCTTCAAAAAGTGTTATCCTCAATGCTTGAGTAGTTTTGGATGCTTCTGTATAAAATTCTCATCCTCCCATGTGGAATTCTCATACTCTAAAATTGATAAATTTTGTAGCTATCAATTTCTTGTTTCTGGGATTGCTTTGGGTTCTAGTATGATGTTTCCTTCTTCGTCACGTTTTGGCAATATTGTTTGAATTGGGATCTTATGCAACTTTTGAATGAGTTCCCACACTTCTTCATCATTTTTCCATTCATCCTTTGCTTCATTTATCCAATCTAAATGGATAATAGAAATGGCACAAATCAATGCTTCCACATCCTCATCCTTTCTTGAGAGTGCATCTGCAACAACATTTTTCTTCCCTTTTTTGTAGATGATTTCAAAGTCATAACCCAACATCTTTGTGACCCATTTCTTCTATTCTTTTGAAGATAATCTTTATCCCAAAAAGTGTTTAAGACTATCGTGATACTTTTTGACCTTGAAGTTTATTCACTTTAGGTAAGGTCTGATGTTTGGAGAAACACTTCCTAGAATAAAAAGAATAGGATGATCATGATCATGAATAAGTGGGAGGCCTTTGGGAGTCTCAAATACCTTGGAATGATTGTCCAAGACGTTTTGGAAATCTAGAGAAATAGATGATTTTTATGTGGGAAATTATAGCGAACATAATTGTGCAAGTACACCTTGTTGTTGTTTCTTTAGAATCTTTTTCATTCTATTAGAGCTGAATATTTTTCTTGGTTTCCATTCGATACCCCTTAATTAAAATTCCTTTCCTTCTAAAAAATAATCATGAAAATTTCTTGAAAATTAAAATCTATTGTACAAAAGGATTGTAACTATTGGACTCCTAGTACAACATCAACACCAACCGTTGGAATGGAAAGAATTGGTCTATTCAATGCATATTAACCAATGGATAGCTTGATATTATGGCACTTTCCAGAGAAATTTATGGTTCCTCCACTTGCAACCATCACTTGACACTCTCATGCTGGATATAGGAAGCAATTCAATTCCTTGGCTATCGTACAATGAATAAAATTATGGGTACTGCACGAATCAATCAAAACTATTACCTTTGTCTTCTTGATATGTCCTTCTATCTTGATAGTTTGAGGAGTATTAATTCGGCCAATGCATTACAAGATATGTTCGGATTCATTTCTTCTCTCTGTTAGGTTTTTTCCTACTATATATCCTCTTTTTTTAATGTTTCTTATTCATTTTCTTCCTCCTCTTCATAATTTATGTAAAATAATAGCTTCTCAACACACTTATGACCTTTAGCGTATTTCATATTAGAACTATAACATATCCCTTTTTCTCATGTTTCTCCCAATTGTTTTCATGTCAACCTTGTAGGTTGTGAAAGGCTAGGGGAAACAAGACTTCCATATTTATAGTTGTGAGTGGTAGGCTTCCTTGTTTCCATAATTTTTCTATCCATTTTTCTTGCCAACTTGAATGACTTCTTCAATGAATCAGGTTCCCAAAGATGAACCTCATGTTGAATGTTATCCTTCAAAGGCCCTATGAAGACATCAATATTCTTCTTCTCTCAAATATCATTTACGCTTATATTAAATTTTTGGAATTCCTCAATGTACTCTTCTGTTGAAACCTTTTTATTGATATTTATCAATTAGCTAAAGAAGGTTTTTCTCTTTGTATCCTCATAATGTGCGATCATTTCATTCGTAAAAATTGACCAAGTGACAATTTGTTTACAGGATAAAAGTCGTCGATACTATACAAACTGATTGGGTTCCAAATATAAAGTGGCAATGCATACCTTTTGTGTTTATCACATTATGGATATCAAAATATTGTTCCATCTATAGTATCAATGTTACAGGCTCCTTTCCATCAAAATTCCTCATATCGATCTTTGGAATGTGGTGGGTCTTTGTTCCAACATTAGAGTCTATGAAATCATGATTAACATTTCTTTTGTTCTCATCATGAGTTTTCTCTACTACATTTTCACCATTAGGAAGCCTTTCTTGTAGCACTTTGTCAAACCTTCCTTCAAAACTTCCACGTTTTTCTTCAAATCTTCAATGCCGTCATTCTCTTAATGATGATTAACATTTATTTTATTCTCATTCTTAGTTTTCTCTATTACTTTTTTTCATTATGAAACCTTTCTTGTAGACTTTTTGTCAAACCTTCCTTCCACCTTTCCATGTCCTTCTTCCAATCTTCAATGTTGTCTTTCATATCATCCATCTTAGCTTTTGTCACTTTTTGTGAGAGTGAAATTTGTTGTACTTGGTCTCATAATTTTGATATATCATGTTGCATTTCTTCCTTTTCTTCATGAGTCATGCTAGAGCTTTCAAGTTCCTTACTCGTTGTGTCCATTTTATTTCTTTGGGGGATAAATTAATGATAATTATGCTTCAATATGCCCTTTGAATTCCTTCAAACTAATTTTTCAAACCAGACTTATGCAAAATTTAAAAAAAATACACACCTTTTTTTCACTTTGTAGGAGATCGATATTGAATCTGATGTATCTCTTCAATTTCAGATCAGCAAGGTCTCAAATTAAAAATTGTGGTATCCCTTTGAGTCATATTTCCAATGCCACTAGTCTGATCAAAATTGGATTCTCCAAGAAAGCGTTATGCCCAATCTCCCAACATGACCTATTTCTACAGTTTTTTAGTAGAGTGAACTTGTATGAAATGCCACGTGTCAATGTTTCAACCTTCAGACCTAAAGGAAATGCTCAGAAAAGTATAGTCCATCCTATTTTTGTAATGTCTAGTGAAATCTCTATCTGATACTCAGAGAGAAGGTTATGATGATTTTCCCAAGATCACCTATTTGTGATGTATTTTGGGAGCCTACAAAAACCCTAATTGTCTTGAACCATATCCCAGAAAATATAGCGAAACAAGTTTAAAATTCAGGCCTAAGGTTCAGAACGATTTTGGATCAAATGGGCTTTCTTTGTAGATACTGAAACTGCGTAGAAAAACTGGTATATTGAAAATTCCATGATGACCTATTTGGAGTAGCGAAACCCTAGAATACAAAGCTCTAATACCAAATGTTATGAAATCATCTCACAAAAATATAGAAAAGATAGATCAACGACCTAGATATCAGCCTATTTGAGGGGGAAACCTCCTTTACATTACAAAAATGAACAATTCTTGGATGATGCAAATGACAAGACCTCCTTTCTATATATAGGATTCTATGTCATCCCAATTCAATTAGAACCTACATAAAAATAATATTGTAGGGGCACAACAATAACAATAGTGGGAATCTATGGGGTACAATAATAACAACATGGGGACTACATGGGTACAATAATACAAAAAGGGGGTTGCACTAATAACAATAAGCATTTACACTAGTTGTATAAGGACCTGACACGATCGATGAGAAGTGGATTCAAAATATAACTTATAAAAACTTACTTGAAACATAGTTGGAGTTATAAAAGGTGCATTCGATTATGGAATGTAACCTCCATTGAAAATTTTATTTTCTTATACTTGTTACATTTTTATTCATTATTCTAGAGGAATTAAATGGTAGGGTTTAGCTTAGATGGAGTTCTCAACGCTGTGTTATTTTCGGTTATGTTTCCAATTTTCATTTTTAAATATATGGCATATTTTTTAATGGTTTATAATTAATATATCTATTTAAATATGTAACTACTTCTATATATATGCTCATTCTGATCGTAATTTTCCTGGCCTCTCCTTGTATTAAGTTGATAGGAACTATCCTTCTTAGATGTTAGTACGTTAATCCTTTTCAAATTAAAAATATCACTTGAAGAGTCGATAATCAAATATGCTCCCATATTATAATCATATACTCTTGATCAAACACAAAGGTTTAAATAATAACCTTCCTGCATGTTTAAATCCATCTTTAAACCATGTTTAAAAATAAAAATTAATGAAATCTAATTAAAAACCCAGTATTACTCTTATTGATGATCACATATGAGGATTAATGAGAAGTGGATTCAAAACATAAATTATCAAACATGTATTAAAATTTTCCCTAAATTGTAAAAGGTGCACTAGATTATAAAATGTCGACCCCATTTAGACGTCACTATGTTAAATATAGTCTATTGAATTGTTGACATGAGTTTTATGACTTTTGTTAACAAAGGGGAAGTGGCCTGAATTGGAATGATTTAAACATGCCATGTTATTTGGAATAGTAATTCTCTATGGGTTTTAAGGCTTTGTTGGCCTTTGGATCTCTTTCTTTTTCAAATAAGAGAATCTATTGAAACCTAAGGTTAACTAATGCAATTTTAGTACATAATCTGCACTACTTGTTAATACACCTAAACTAATGCTTAGTAAATAGATATAATGTACAAGTTAGATAGTTAATAAAATATGATACATAAATAACTTTAGAATTAGTAGCTAAGATACAATGAGAATTGTTCAACACAAAATTTATAATACAACAAATTGATCACCAAGAAACATAACCTAACTGGTCAAAAGAATGACTGTTTTTAGATTTACTACAATATTTAAAACTGTAAGCCAATTTTAATTTATTTATGCAATTATAAGTTAAAACTAAAAATAATCCTTAACATGAGTAACTAAAAGACATATAACTACGAAAATGTAAGCCTCTTAACTTTTAAACAAACATAGAGAAATCAATATTCATTTTTAATGATTCACATCAAGAATGAAAGATATATGCAAAGAGCTAACCAATGCTAAGCATCTCCTATTTTTTAGCCAAAATAAAATTGAAAGTTAATTATAAAAATTTCCAAAAGTTAATCATGTTTCTATTATCTAGCTATGAGTCAAATCAATAAATAAATAATAAAATATAAATACATGTTAGAAACTGCTATAGGACATGTTAATCCAACTCATATAAAACTAATATTGTTTACAATCTAAATTCTTATACACAATTCATAAGAATTTGCATTGAGCTAATGTCTAGATTAGTATCATCCTTAGGACTAAATAAATGAAGGAAGATATGAAATATTATAAACAACTGAATTGAACTAACAAGAGTGAAAATAAATGCAAATATTCTCATTTTTCCATTCATGTTTCCAAGCCACTGAACAAAAATTGCTATATCTCCCAAACATTCAAGAATCAAAACACATAACTTAAAGAAGACCATAAAAAAAAGTGACTATGGGAAAAAGGTAATAATATAAGTATGTGTCGATTGAATAAAACCAATTCAATCACATTTACACAAAGGTTTCCAGTTAAAAACTCCACGTTCATAATGATTTTATATACTATTTATTTTCAATACCCCTCTCTCTATTATTCAAAATTGAAGGGATTTTATATAGGCCCAAGAGCCTAATTCTACTGCATACTAAAAATTAGAAAATAAAATTAGTTTTGTAAATTTAAAATATTCCCTCTTTTGCCTATTGGTGAGTGATTGGTGATATCCCAACTATTTTCGAGAGATAAAAATAGAAGAACTACCAAATTATCCTCGCATATCTAACAACTGCTTCATTGAAACCAATATCATTATAGGGATAATTTGTTAGCCGACAAAGAAAATAGAGTTAAAAACTTATAGTGATATTAAACAAAGGATGCTACAAAATCGAGATTTTATAGATACCCTATCAAATTTAGAAAATATAATCAAAACAAAACATGCCTCTAAAGATTTGTTGAAAAATAGAATAAGATAAATCTTTATTAAGAAGGATTCAATTTTGGAGAAATGGCTAGCTTCACAGTTGAAGATCTAATGATTATATGAATATCTTTGGACTAATTTTTTACTTCTTTTTCAGTAGGTTTCTATTTACTTTGAGTTTATATTAATCAATTTTGAGCTTTAAGTTGGGCATTTTCATGTAGCAATTGCTCAATATGATGTTCCAAGTGACGTACTATAACAATAAATTGTTCATGCTAGTACACATCGAGCAAGGATGGATCATAGCCATATTTTCTCCTATGAGTCTTTTCTACACTATTATTTCCATCAAACTAAAATTTATTTTTATAAAAAAGAGAAAAAACTTTCTTTTCTCTAAGGTTTAGTCTTCTATGGTGAAGGCTTTAGTGGCGATTCTAGATAAACGAAGACCTCCTTTACAAGAGTGTGTTTTCACCTTTTATGCCCACCCTTTGAAATCATTTTTTCAATCACTTTTACCTTCACTTTAGATTGTGAATTATACTCAGGCTAGCTGATATATAACTGCTTTGTAGGTTTGATTTGTGGGATACAATATAAGGGATTTAAATCCTCCTTTCCATTAATTCAAGATTTATCTCCCCATAATGGAGTTCAAAAATTTTAGCCTTTCTCCTGGTAACATGGACTAGTGTAATTTCTGGATGTACAACTTCGTTATCGTTGGACTAATTCGTTTTCTCTACATGAAGTGACTCATTAAGGTCATCCTCAACCTGAAAATTAGACAAGATTGGCTTAGCATGGAGGATTAGATGAAATCCTAACGGTAAGGCATTGTTGCTCAGAAACCTCGGGTTCCTAAAACCCATTTCCAAAGAGTAACATGTTTTCAAAGGGTTGATAATGAAATATGCTCCCATATTATAATCATATACTCTTGATCAAACAAAAATATTTCAATGATAACCTTCCTGCACGTTTAAATCCATCTTTAAACAATGTTTAAAAATAAAAATTTGTGAAATCTAGTTAGAAAATCAATATTTCTCTTGTTAATGACCACATATGAGGATTAATGAGAAGTGGATTCAAAATATAAAGTATCAAACCTCTCTTAGAAATTTTCTTGACTTGTGAAAGGTTCACTAGATTATAGAATGTCTACCCCCATTGAGATGTCACTATGTTAAATATAGCCTATCGAATTATGGACATGAGCTTTATGAGTTTTTTTAACAAAGGGGAAGTGGCCCAAATTGTAATGCTTTAAATATGCCAAGTTATTTGGAATGGTAACTCTCTATGGCTTTTAAGGCTTTTTTGGCCTTTGGATCTCTTTCTTTTCCAAATAAGAGAATCTACTGAAATCTAATTTAACTAATGCAATGTTAGTACATAATCTACACTACTTGTTAATACACCTAAAACTAATGATTAATATTAAATAGATATAATGACAAGTTAAATAGTTAATAAAATATGATACATAAATAACATTAGAATTAGTAGCTAAAATATAATGAGAATTGTTCATCATAGAATTTATAATACAACAAATTAAACACCTAGAAACATAACATAACTAGTCAAAAGAATGATTGTTTTTAGATTTACTAAAATATTTAAAACTATAAGCCAATTTTAATTTGTTTATGCAATTATAAGTTAAAACTAACAATAATATTTAATGTGAGTAGCCAAAAGACATATTGCTATGAAAATTGAAGTCCCTTAACTTTTAAACCAACATAGAGAAATCAATATTCATTTTTAATGATTCGCATCAAGAGTGAAAGATATATGTAGAGAGCTAACTAATGCTAAGTATCTACTATTCTTTAGCGAGAATAAAATTGAATGTCAAGTATAAAAATATCCAAAAGTTAATCATGTTTCTATTATCCATTTATGATTCGAATCAATAAATAAATAATGAAATGTAAATACGTGTTAGAAACTGCTATAGGACATATGTTAATCCAACTCAATAAAACTAACATTGTTTACAATCTAAATTCCTATAGACAATTCATAAGAATTTGCATTGAGCTAATGTCTACATTAGTATAGTCCTTAGGATACAAATAACTGAAGGGAGATATGAATGGTTATAAGCATCTAAAATTGAACTAACAAGAGCGAAAAGAAATGAAAATATTTTCATTTTTCGTTCATGTGTCCAAGCCACTAAACAACAATTGTTATATCTCCCAAACATTCAGGAATCAAAAGACATAACATAAAGAATACCTTGAAAAAGAGTGACTATGGGAAAAATAAATAATATAAGTATGTGTTGATTAAATAAAACCAATCCAATCACATTTACATAAAGGTTTCCACTTAAAAACTCCACATTCATAACAATTTTATACACTATTTCTTTTCAATACCTCTCTCCCTACAATTCAAAAGTAAAGGGATTTTATATAGGCCCAAGAGCCTAATTCTACTCCATACTAAAATTTAAAAAATAAAATTATTTTTGCAAATTTGCAATATTTTCTCTTTGGCCTATTGGTCATATACTAACTACTTGCAAGAGATAAACATAGAACTACTATCAAATCATCCTCGCATATCTAAGAACAACTGCTTCATTGAAACCAAGATCATTATAAGGATAATTTGTTAGCCAAAAAAGAAAATAGAGTGGAAAACTTATAATGATATTAAACAAAGGATGCTACAAAATTGAGATTCCATAGATACCATATGAAATTTAGAAAATGCAGTTAAAAAAAAACATGCCTCTAAAGATTTGTTGAAAAATAGATAAAAAGAAACCTTTACTATGTAGGATTCAATTTTGGAGAAATGACTACCTTCACGTTTGATGATTTAATGATTATTTGAATATCTTTGGACTAATTTTTTACTTTAGTTTCAGTAGGTTTCTATTTACTTTGACTTTATCTTAATCAATTTTGGGCTTTAAGTTGGTCATTTTCATGTAACAATTGATCACTATGATGTTCCAAGTGAGGTACTGTAACAATTAATTGTTAATGGTAATACATGTTGGGCAAGGATAGATCATAGCCATATTTTCTCCTAGGAGTCTTTTCTACACTATTATTTCCATTACAATCAAATTTATTGTTATAAAAACGAGAAAAACTTTCTTTTCTCTAAGGTTTACTCCTCTCTAGTTAAGGCTTCGATGGCGATTCTACATAAATGAAGACCTCGTTTACAAGAGTGTGTTTTTACCTATTACGTCCACCCTTTGAAATTATTTTTTTAATCAATTTTACCTTCACTTTATATGTTGAATTACACTCGGGCTAACTGATATATTATTGTTTTGTAGGTTTGAGTTGAGGGCTACAATATGAGGGATTTAACTCCTCTTTTTCCCTAAATTTTGGAATTTATCTCCCCATAATGGAATTCAACAATTGTAGCCTTGCTTCGGGTAACATGGACTAGTCTTATTTCTGAAGTACAACTTCTTCATTGTCAGAGTAATATGTCTTCTCTACATGAAGTGACTCATTGAGGTCATCCTGAACCTAAAAATTAGGAAAAATTGGATTAGCGTGATGGATTAAATGAAACCCCAATGGTAAGGCATTGTTGCTCAGAAACCTCGGGTTCCTAAAACCCATTTCCAAAGAGTAACATATTCCACACATAATTATTTTTATCCAAATAGGGCTTCACTAAAATTTACATGAGGCCATGGAGAAATATCATCTTGTGAGGGATCTTATGTTGAGCTTGATAAGATTTGGCCATCTTGTTCAAGATTTTATATAGAAATGATGAAAAATTCACTTTATACACCATAAACACAATGAGGAGAAGTATCTGTTAAATAAAAACTATGGAAAAATTTCCCTATCATTTTGTATAATGACCCAGAAAAAAAGGGCCTTGCCACTTAGGCTTCACAAACACGACAAGAATACCTTGATACCATGTGTTATTTTTACTGGTGAGGAACTTACTCCATGCACTATCAGCTACTAGGAAATTCTCAACCATTTTTTTCCCTCTACGGGAAGGTGGGTTGCTTGAGCAATAAAACTGACATTCATAGAAATCTCCACGTCACCCACCTTTGTTGTTTTCTCATCAAGTGTTGAAGAGGAGGCTCTAACCAATCCTCCATTTAAACTCTAGAAAAACTGAATGGATTTTCACAAGTGGACTTGTTGAAACAATGGAAAATAGTCAACATGAATCTGGATGGGATTTGCTTCGACTGGTTCAATTTTGATTATTGATGAAATTTTGAAATCCTGGTGAAATTTTGACAAGAATTTTACTTAGAAAGGAGAGAAAGAATAACTAAATGTTAGGAAACCCTAATAGTTTGTAGAACATCATGGGGTCTCTTAGAAACACTAATGAAATCCATTATATGGGAAAAGAATCCCTAATGCTTGAATCAACAAAACATCAAACACAAATGTACCAAGAAATAATTATGAAAGCCTGAGTTCTACCAGAGCTTGAAAAATCGACTCAATTAATGATGAATGATATTAACATGTGGTAAAAGCTATAATTAATATTTAAAACATTTCATGTTAAGTCATCGAAGGTGATAAATACTCTAATCAATATAAATCTAACTGAATCTAATTACACTTACCCCATATTTTTTCATCATAACACATCGATAATTCTTAATACAAATATTAAATATTGGATATAAACATAGGTTTTGTTGTTAGATATAATGACCATCAAGCCATATTTATAGGCCAACACATTAATAGAGAGTTTTAATAATAATCAATGTTATCACAAGGTCACGTTGATGGTTCTATAAGCCAACAATAAGGAAGGGGGTATCCCCAATGTTAAGTACCAATTGGATCCCACACCATTTCAAATAGGATCCTTAACTAGTATATCATCGATTGCCAAAATTCGTGGCCTCAAATATGTGCCTTAGCTGCAATGAACACATAAGATGATATATACATGGCTTTGGTGATAGCACGTGTATGAAATTTGTGAGAAATTAAATGTAACATATGAAAGGTTCATTCACATCGAAGGGAAAAGAGTGGGTCTCTTGGGTGAAAGAAATAGTACCATCTTAGAAGTGTAACACCCCTACCTCATGTACTACATTATTGTAAACCTAATCTAAGTTAAATCTAGGTATGATATCCTCCCTTCTGTGTCAAAGGTTGTATACCTAAGCTGAGGAAAGCTAGGTTTGATACCCTCCTTTGTGGGTTAAACTATTCTACACCTAAGTTGAGGAAAGCTAGGTGACATGTAATGTGAAAAGCAAAAGTATTATTAAATAAATTAATAAAATAAATCACTTGGAGTGTGGAGCACCAAGACAGAGGAGATGATTGCCAAATCCCATGAGGAATGGGATAGAGATGAGTCTTTCATGATAAGCTTCTAGATCTTATTCTAGATAAGCTTTGATGGATTGGATTTCCATCGGATAGAGGGTAGATAAAGATCCATCGAACATAAAATATTTGCGGGAGATAAAGGAAATCTTTTATGTGGAAAAGCATCATGGAAGATAAAGATGAGTTTTTCCAAATAAGACCTAGGAAAATGGAAAAATCCATAGAGCAGGACGCCGCTAATGGTAACTATTCATGAAGCAGGGTATTAAATACCCAGTGCATCGATCAACTGAGGACAGTTTATCCTTGGCAAGATCTTTGGCTCTAGGGGAATCAGAGGTGATTCATGGCTGGGTGGTGGTGCTGCTCTCTCTAACTGAGATTTGGTTGGTGTCATTTACATGTAATGGTTGTATGTTGGTTCTTACTCTCTCTCTCTCTATCTTGCTATTCCGATTTCCTTATGAGTAGTTTTCCTAGTTATGAGAATACTCGAGGAATTACCTGTGCTTGGATATTAATGGATTTAATGATGTTCCATCTATTCAAATGAGATTTACTTGCATGGTAGGTGATCATGTTTAAATACTTACTTGATAGAATGTTAAATCATTATGGCTTGCTTAATTCCTTCTCTTACGGAAATGATGGTTAGAGTAATGCATGTGACTCACATGTGAATGCATATGCATGTCAAAGATATTATGATCGTTTATGCATGTGAAAGAGTTATGCATAAATGTCTCCCATAGAATTGTCGATGATTCTTGCATGTTGCTTAAAGAACTGACGATGTCATGTCTCCCACTAGTATTGGGATTTTTAATCATTGTTCTTAGCCTATTTAGCTACAACAAAACTCAAACATTTATTCCAAATATGATGAGATAGGGATATCAAAGAGTTATATTAATTGTATGCTATAAATTAACCCTTGTCCTAGTTGTGTCTTAATGACTAAGGGTTGATGTAAAGAGTATTGTAATCACCGTATCTGTAATGTTTGATTTAATACACTCATGATGGCCACTAAAAACCCAGTTGTAAATGAAGAATTCGTTAATTGTATGTAGCCTAGGAGTGAAATTTTTGGGTAGGAAAAAGAGATTTATTACAAATGGTATCAGAACAAAGGTTGAAACATTAAAACCTATGGACTCATCCACCTCTAGAATTTCAATTATAAAATTCCTATAAGAAAAATAACCCAAAATTTTTAAAGGGGTGAAGCCTGAAACGTAGAACATGATTTCTTGGGGAGGAATTCAAATATTAACATGGTAATTGAAGGGCCAATAATATAAATTTACTATATATGTAACATGTTATTATTTCAATGAGAGTTCTTATGTATACAGTTTTATAAAATAAGGGTTTTTACGACAAAAAAGTAGAGTATATGCAAACAAAAGTCGTGGTTAAAACGCTAAGAAATATAAGAGGATATACACATCTATTAACTACATGAGTATGTATAGTAAAAATGGAAAATCCATAAATGAACATGACTTAGTGGAAGACCTTATTGGTCAAAAAATTATTATTCGATCAAATCGACCAATTTTATCCCAAATGGATGTCAAGTCAAATATACATGGATTCTTTAAAATTGAAGGGGGCATTAATGATCTGACTAATGCTCTCCATTGGACGTGCTAAAACGTGGTGTTTAGGATTGGATGTGTGCCAATGAGGTTGGCTGTAGACAATATTTTATGGATGATGTTTAAGAAACAATGCCAAAATCTCGACTATTATTGTTTCTTATTTTTGCAAATGCTGCTTTTCGGGTGCCTTACGATAATTTGGAGGTATGCTAGTTGGCTAAAAAGCCAACGATAATGTTTCCCGAGGGATCACAAAAAAAGGTCGTAGCTTGTTGTTTCCTTGTTAATATTTCCCGAGGGATCACAAAAAAAGGTCATAGCTTGTTGATTCCTTGTTAACTGAAAGGACCTATCCATTGGGTTGACGGTGATAGGTTGAGATGATGATAATCATCATCATCGGTCTTATTCAGATTAAGTTATTCGTATATCATTATCTTATCCTGTGATAACCAGGAAAAGATAAAAATGAAAAAAAGAGGATAACGCTTATCCCCACTTTCTACGTGTGCCTTAGCTTCCAATGCATAGACGCTACACATCAGTCAATAAACTACCTTGATTCTTGAACGAACTACCTTGTTCTATAGCTGAGAGTGCCAAGCTTGATTGCTGAGGAGTGTAACAGACTATAAGCAGGAGGCTATTTACCCTCCTCTTTGAGTGTAAAAAGAGGTCGATGGTGCCTCCATTCCCTTGATGTCGGGTGCTCCGTAATAGTTTTGCAAAGGAAAAAAATATATATGAGGGAAGTCGGGTTAAAAACCAGGTTTAAATGTCTGGGTCGAAGGCTTGTAAAATAACAAAACAAAATGGAGAAGATGCTCCTGCTCTCTGTTCACCACTCCAAAATAAAATGGGGACATAGGCAAGGTCCAGGGCAACCTTGTCCGCATGCATGACATATTTATGTTGCACAATTACATTATTGTTGGATATTTTTTCTTGGTTGACATCGGATGAATGGGAAAATGCGTCAACTTGTGGTTGAGCAAGATTGTTGGGGCTTGTAACAAACCATGTCACCATTACTGTCAAATGATTAGTAAAAAAATCTTACATCATCTAATTTTATTACATTACATATTAATTCGCTCGGTTCATAGCAGGTTTTGCTGTATGGTCAGAGTTTTTTTCTTAACCTAGTAGACAAATCTGAGCAGTAGTTAAATTGTCGATATATCTATTTCTTTTTCTGTTGATTGTATTACGCTATGAGCATTTTATCCAGATAAGCCGAGATGCAAATGAAAATGTTTTTTTTTTATTTACAATTTTCATATCGAAATTACCGTATCGTATCTGAATTAATTCTAAAATAAAATAGTCACCCTGGTTTCAAACAGTTTCTTCAGGAATTCTATTGCAGCTGCAGCGTAATGAAATGATTTGTTGAGTCTATTTATCTTGGAGTAACATGGTCTATCATAAGAAACGCCAACCCAATATACAGAGATCTGTGTTTTTACTATTAGAAAATCTGTCACTTATGATCACATGGTGTTTTCATCCACTGTAGTAAACTCCGTAAGCAATGGTTGTACATGCGTTGAATTATAAAAATTAGAATAATCGCATTCACATTAGATAAATTAATCCATATAATGATTTCAAAAAGATAGTTGGAAAAAATGATTTCAAAATTTGATCAAAGTTAAACCAAGAGTTTACTTTTTATCAGTGGTCTAGAGACTCCAAATAAATGGCATTGTTCTGAAATTTTGTGACTTATGAAATGTACTAAATTTTGAATTTCGTGTGCATTTTATATGATGTATTCAACTTTGAATTTCATGCGTCTTTTATCATATTTGGATTGAAATTTAGTCTATGATATGATTCCACCATGGAATTCAAAAACTGCTGGGCTGACGCAACACGTTCAATGACCTGTCTCCCCTCTGGTGGCTGTCAGTAAGTGGTGAAATGACATGAGAAATATCTGCATTAGCACGATGAATAAATTCATTTGTTTCTTTTATATTGCTATTTTAGTTATGAATGATTTATGTGTAACGAGTTTTGTATTTACCGAGAGAAAGATCTTGTACTTAATTTAAACCTCCTTTTAAAAGTTGAAACATTGCTAATTATAGCCTTTAAATTATGAAATAGGTATGCCGGTTGCACATTGTATCGATATGTTACTAGATATCACCAGCATAGTGGAAAATATGCAGAAATTGATTTCTCAAACTATTGACTGGGGAAAGAAAGCAAAAAGTGAAATGAAGTTAGTATAATTACATATAACTATTCACTTGGGAAAGAAAGAAAAAAGTGAAATGAAGTTAGTAAAATTACATATAACTATTCACTGGGGAAAGAAAGCAAAAAGTGAAATGAAGTTAGTAAAATTATATATAACTATTCACCGGGGAAAGAAATAAAAAGTGAAATGAAGTGAGTAGAATTAATAAAATTAAATATACAATTAAATGCTTTCACTTTGCATGGGTTTTATTTATGTTGTAAAGATGGCGTAAGTAAATTTTTGTGATGCACGTAAATTAAAAAGGCATACTATATTAGAAATTAAATTTAATGTAGTATGTACAAATCATATTTTTGTACATTACTCATATTTAGTTCAGTTAAAAAATAATGCCAATTACAAAACTTGTTTTCATGAAATAACATGGGAATTTAAAACTTCCTTAGGTTCACCATTTCTCAAAACTATGTTAATGTGAATTTTGGTTCATGCATACAATTGCATTTCGTGCAAATGGTAATTTATATGAGGATGTGTGGATGGGCTAGGAAGGCGATCATGCCGATGACAAGAAAGTTGTGAACATCTCATTTTTATTTTAAGCATGAGATCAAGTTGAGATAAAGAAACTTATGAAGCAAGAAACTTATGAATTATAATTCCACAAGTAAGCATGCAATCTCATTAAAAAAAAAAAAAAAAAAACTAAGATATGAAAAACATTTTTTTTAAAAATGTTTGCTTTTTAGTTAATTCTTCATAAAGCAGGATGAATGAGTTCATTAATTGTCTAATTGTATATTGCAAATTAGAATTGTTGATGTGAAAACTTTTTGACAAGACTTGGAAATTCGATATGGGAAAAGTAGTTTACATGGAGTTAATAAAATAACTGCTCATTTTGAATTATGTAGAAGAGTTAAATCCTTAAAATAGACATGAAGGACCATGTTTTAATTAAATATTCTTATGGTATTAAAGGACCCAAGGGACGACCACATCAGTCTTAAATATGTTTTTAGTGAACCTGATCTAAATGCAAGGCAGGTTAGATGGTTACCCTTCCTTACCGAATTTGAATTTGAAGTTAAACATATTAAAGGGAAAGAGAATAAGATAAATGATGCCTTAAGAAGTAATTCTCATTTTCTGATAGCATATACAGGAAGAAGAACAAGGAAATATTTTGGGAGAAGGTGAATTTGGCTGGGAAATAAGACCCGCAATATTAGGAGTTACAAAATAAAATATAGCAAGAAAAGAAGCCAATGTATGGTATTAAGCAGTAAGGATTTGTTACCTATCACAAAATATGGTCTATTCCTAATGTGGCGACACTGAAAAAATGATTTTGGGTGAACAAAATAAGAAACCATATGTTGGTCATCTAGGGTATCAGAAAATGATAACCTCTTTGTGAAAAAAAAAAATTGGCCAAGAATGAAAAAAGAAGTAGCTAATTATTTAGAAAGTGTCTCAAATATCAACAGGTGAACTTAGAACACCAACACCCAACAGGGTTACTAAATCCATTACCCATTGTGGAATGGAAATGGGAAGTGATTTCCATGGACTTCATAATAGGATTTCCAAGAACTATATACCAACATGATTCAATTATGGTAGTAGTAGAAAAACTGACCAAGGAAACACACTTTATTCTAGTGTGGTCTACTTTTGGAACCATGCAAATTGTAAGCATTTTCAAAAAGGACATTTTCAGATTACATGGTATACCAAAAATGATAGTATCAGATAGGGATGCGAAATTTACCTCTA